>RSEF01000008.1:3781863-3821374 GCA_003993805.1 Himantopus leucocephalus | reverse complement strand
GGGGGGGGGGGGGGGGGGAAGGGACTTCTGAGCTATGCCCGCTGACATCAGCTACCGCTGACCGAGGGCTTCCCCCCCCCACCGCCTCAGCTGCGCTTGGGAACCGGCGGCACCTGAGGGACGGTGCCGGGAAAGGGGGGGGGGAGAGGGAGGGGGGGCCGCTAACGGTCGCTGCCCGCCCCCCCCCACGGCCTGTCACCCACTGTGGAATTCGGCCGCCTTGGTGCCGCGGACGATGTCCCGCTGCTCCTCGCCGCCCGGGCGCTGCAGGCGCACCAGGATGTACTTGAACGTCCCCTCCGGGTCGATCTCTACGTCCCGCACCGCCGCCATGGCGGCGCCGCCAGCCCGTGAGGTGACCGCCCCGCGCGCAGGCGGGAAGGCGCCGCTCCCCCGCGGTGGGTGGGTGGAGGGGCGGGGCAGCCGCTGTTGCCGCCGCTCGGCCGTTCGTCGTGAGGCGGGCAGGCGGGCGGGGCGGCCTCTCCTCACGGGCTGTGAGGGGGCCGGCACGGTGAAGGCGTGCGCGACCCCTGGAGGTTGCCCGTCGAGGCCTCAGGGGGGGTCCGTGCGCCCCTTCCTCGGCTGCCCTGCCGCCTCTTCCCCCCGCTCCTCCGGCTCCCACAGCTGCGGCCTTGCGGCGGGCACCCGCCATCACGGGCCCGTTACCGGGCAAGGCCTTTGTACTGGGAGGGGGTGGTGGGGAAGAGGGTTGTGGAGAGGCAGGTAGCTTAATGCCCCAGCATTGTATACGTTACATTTTACAGGTACTAAAAGAGATAAATTTACCTCCTGTTCGCCTTATTTTGTGGGTTTCACGTGATGAGTTAGGCAAGCTCCATGCAGATTCATCATGTGTAGAACGAGTAAGATACACCAGTTCACTGAAGATTGAATCTATGATGCTTACTGGAGGAAAAAGAATTGTTTCCTTGCAGTGCTGAAGTAACAGCATGGGCTCGTATTGAGTGCTTACTGCAAAAAGAGAGAATATTCACATTTTAAAGACTAGAAATTCTTTAAAAAGTTTCAGAACACTTCCACAAATGAGTTTCAACATAGCCACATCTTTTAAGTGCTATGCTGTAGGTCATTTTCAGCTGAACTANAAAAAGAATTGTTTCCTTGCAGTGCTGAAGTAACAGCATGGGCTGGTATCGAGTGCTTACACAAAAATGAGAGGATATTAACATTTTAAAGACTAGAAATTTTTTAAAAAGTTTCAGAACACTTCCACAAATGAATTTCAACATAGCCACATCTTTTAAGTGCTATGCTGTAGGTCACTTTCAGGTGAACTGTTCTGTTAATACATACAAATAGTAAATCATTGTTGACATGGATTTCTCCAACTCTAATATAAAAATAGTGCTTGAATACAAAGTGTACTATATAAACTAAGATGTAATACATGAAAAACATCAGTAAAACAGAAGAATACACATAATCAAAATACAGTAGAAGCACTTAATGAGATATATGTAATTTCTTTCTTAGAATTTGCTTTGTGATTTATTGCTTCATAATTCAAGTTGTTTACTAAGCTACTTTATTAGCTCTCCTATGTGTTAATGAAAAATCCTACTATTTTAGATACCTTTTGGAGCACAGAGTAGTAACAGCACTGTGATGAAAACAACCAGAGCCCCAACGATGTAAGCCAGACCCTTGTCAGCTGTATCTTAGGAAATGAAGAGGAGAGAAGGGCTTTAAGTAGGAATGAAGTCTACCATCTCAGCTGTTTTGGGTTTGCCAAGGCAGGCAGAGAAAGTGATAAAATCTGTGTCTGGGTACAGTGCCCTTTAGGATTATAAGGCTGAGAAGTCCCTGTGGGGTTTGGTTCAGTTCAGTAGTAAAGGCTGGTAGGACTATTGTTAGTTCTTTAAGTTTCTTTCAAGCAATCTAGAAGGTCTATTTTTGTTTTGGTAGCTTTTGTATGTATAGCTTATTCCTTCATTGTTTTATGTACTAATTTAGCCCAGTATCTGATACTCTTACTTATTTTTTCTTGAAGCTTTAGTGTTAAGAAGGTTTTATGGAGCTTGCTTGTTTGAATGAGCCTTGCTTTTTTTATTTTTAACTGGAATAGGATGCTTTGTTCCCTTGAGCATAGAAGCCTGTTGTGTGACCATGGCAATGGGAAACTTTATTGCCCCATTTCAGTTGTGATGCATGGACGGAACTAGCAGCAAACAATGGTAGCACTGATGACCAAGGACAAGGATGGCAAAGGAAATACTTATGGCATACCTCAGATAGAAGCTAAACTTTGAAGGAATTTGTCCTTAACAAGGAGAACAGGCATCTGGCTTGACCTGACATGAGTTTGAGCAAATAAGTTTGTGACTTAGTAATAGGCAAAGCA
This sequence comes from Himantopus leucocephalus, assembly GCA_003993805.1. Taxonomy (NCBI): domain Eukaryota; kingdom Metazoa; phylum Chordata; class Aves; order Charadriiformes; family Recurvirostridae; genus Himantopus; species Himantopus leucocephalus. The sequence goes on along the minus strand of RSEF01000008.1, from coordinate 3,819,012 downwards.
GAACTTTGTCCTGTTCTTCTTAATGCTTTTGGATTCCCAGGCACCCACCTTATCCAAAAGTAGTTTCCTATGCCATGTTGAGGTACAGGAGCTTCCTGTTGGCTTTTAGGCTGAAGACAGAAATCCCCTGCTGTTGGCAGTAATTGTTAGTGCGTCACTTTGTGGGCCTCAGGGGTCTGAAGAGGATGGCATGGGGCAACAGGGGTCTCAAACCAGACAGCCTGCCTCCCATAAAACTGCATGGAGGGACTTTCCTTTTGTAACAGGATTACTCATATCTAACTGTGGCAGTGAGTTTGGCACTATTTTCTGAAAAATTAAGGGTTTTTTAATTTATTTGGCTGAGTGACATCTTGTCTCTTCACAGTGCTATCCTAAAAAACATTGTTCTGAAGAAGTGTTGTAAATATCTCAAATTAGGTAACAGTGAACCAATGCAATGATGATTAAGACACAATAGTAGATATTTGTCTTCAGTAGTTGTAGCCAGACCATAAGGGTAAGAGTTGTCAGCATTTTTTTTTCTCTTCTATGTTATGTATGGGGCTTGTTTTCCATTATGGTTTGCAGGCTTTGGACTGGACCCAAATGACTATAAAGTTGCAGTGTTGTTGTTTATGCCCTTCCTATTATCAGATTGTTTTAATCCACACGGCCTTGTAAAATTCACCTATCCTTACATTAGATTGGGTTGTGCCAATATTGCAATGTATGCTGCCGTGGATTATACTGTTGGTATACCAGCATTTGTTTGTTGGTGTAACAGAATGTGTGGTTAGGCTGTTGTTAGGCTGAATCTGGGATACCTCAACCAAGTTACTGGTTGAGCTAGTCCATCTGAACTTGGTCAAACTTCTCCACATATTCCAGCAATCAGAGAGATTAAAAAGAAGCAACAAAAACTGTGGTTCCTGTGACATGGTGTGATAGCTGGGTGTAACTTTTGTAGCTACCCCAGTTCATTTTCATAGAGGTATGAGATCTCTTGGTATCTGTCATGGTTTTACCTTCTAAAAGTACTTTCTGAGTGTCTTGAGAGGGATAAAACAGATAATAGCCTTGTGTTCTCTATTGCATCCCTTACGAGAGGGCCCTGTGACTATGCTTTTTCTGCTTAATAACTCTTGAAAGTGTTAATAAATGTCAACTGAATTTGGGATCGTGATAGCTATATCAGTGTTACTATACTCCTATAGGTTTGATGAAAATAGGTGGAGAACAGAGACACTGTGAGTGTTCCTGCTGAGGGAATGGGGTTCCTGTGTATCGAATGAAATATTTGTGTGATGAAAACTGCTGATAGGGGACAAATACATTCTTGTTACCCACTTAACTTCATTCCTACTGGACTTTGTGGTGGCATTAAGGCTATGATATTTGTATCTTTCTATACTAAATTTGTAGAAGCGTTTTGCTTCCCTATTATGTGCCCCCACCCCCCAAGAAAAATTGCTCTGTTCAGGAAGTGTGTATGGATACTGAGCATTCTTTTGGAATCTTTTTCTCAGAGTGTCATATTTTTGTGGCTACTGAGGTGGACAAATGGTCTTCAAATAATCTTGGAGGAGGTTTCCACTTATGACTGCAGTGCCCTTAAAAATTAGCTCTGGAGTGTTTACTGGATGTAAGCAGTAGCTTTACACATCAAAATACAGCTACTTTATCTCAAGTCTTTGTATCCTCTAGCCTTATACCACTCAGTAGCTCAAACTGCAATTCAGATTAGGGTTTTCTTCTGAAAAAAATAAGCTGTGGCTTTAGGTACATGGATTGTTAGATGGTTATGCTAGTTTTTCAACAAGTACGGATTCTGAATATACTTCAAGGAATCCAGTTATGTGCCAGTATCAAACCTAACAGCAAAAGAATGTGCTAAAGGCATGCTAAAAAAACTAAAAATAATCAAATCAGTAGCTTGAATGTGTAATGAGCAAAGCACAGACAGGTAATATAAATGCAGCTGCATTTTCTTCCTCTGTGGTGGCAGTCCAGCTAAAACACACGTGGAATATCTGCAATAAAACAGATGCAATACTGTCATTACATCAAGTGGTAGGTCCCTAGGAGTTCCTGAGACATAAGTGCTAGCAGAGCAAGGTGGGTCTTGTATCTTATTAAGGATTTTCAGAGCAGTTCTGCCCAGTTATCCCTTTCTTGTGTTTAACCTGTCTCTTTCCCCTCTCTTCTTGCTATGAGTATACCTGAGGCTGTTGTAGTACTCCCGTCTGCTATTCGGATTCCTAAAATCTTTGCTATAAAAGCAGAAAGGTTGAATCTCTTACTAGCCTTCCCTTTAAATATCACTGGAAAAGCTGTGCATGTACAAAGACGGGCAAATCACTGGAGGTTCTCAAGATGTGACTGGACAGGGTGTTAGATCATTTCATTTAGGCTCCCTTTCCCATGAAAGGTTGGACCAGGTGATCTTTTGAGATCCCTTCCGATGTGGGCTATTCTATGAAATTCAAGTGCAAAGATTAGTGAAAAAGCAGTGAAAAACAGGAAAAACAGGGGTTTGGGGTTGTTGTTTTCTTTTTTTCTTTTTAACTTTAGGTGTGTGTGCTTATGAATGTGTAAATGGACTTCCCACTTAAATGTTTTCACATACGCAAAAATTAGATCTTCGCAAAAGAGAATCCTTGCAGATAGAAGGTTCATAACTTATCCCCCTATTTCTCCAGGTCAATTTTGTATAGTCAGTAACAGTATCTTTAAATCAGACTTGAGTCATTAACCTACTTTTAAAATTAAGGCAAAGCACTGCATACAGCATTTCAACTCCTCTCCTGGGCTGCATGTTGGGAGTCCAGCTGAGATTAAATTACATTTTGACTGACACTGCAACATTCAGATAGGTTGAGTATCTGAAATTACTCCTTTCCTCTGCCTTATGTTCTGTGTTTTACAACCTTCAGCTAAAGCCAAAGCCACTAAGTGCCAAAGTTTAGTACGCAGTAACTGTTGGTTACAAAGAAAACACACTGGCTTCCCTTTCTGAGTAACTGAGTAACAGGAAGGATACCTGAAAAAGCCAGGGTTGAAAGCTCAAATGGGTTAACCCTTGTGCATGATGGCTTATGAGATTTTCTGATGTTTAGTTAAAAGCTAATTTGACCTCGAGTGGAGTTTTTGAAAAATTGTTATTGACTATTGACACTTGTCACTTGTTTTATCAATTTGGATTTAAATGAGGGATGGGGAAGAGAAGGTGAGGTAGTGCTGCAGCTGTATATGGAGATATCAAAGCCAGTTGTAATTGAACAAGTTCAGGTAGCAGAAGTCATCTAGCTGCAGAAACACAGAGTTCGGATCTGACTGGTTCATCGTGCCAAAACCCAGGATCAGATTACTGTGCAGGTCTCAGACCTGCTATTTCTAGCTTGCTTTCAGTGCCCAGACTGTACTGGTTAACTTGCATGATAACTTAAAAGGAAGAAATGGGATTGCAATTGAAGATCAAATGTAACATTTCATTTGAGAATAGGCAAAAAACCTGTGAACCAGGATTAACTTAATGTCAAAACATCCTCATATTTATTTTGCTATTTAGCCTCTGAACAGCAAGTGACTAGAAAAGGAATATTAGCATTGTGCAAATGTGTCAAATATACATTGTGCTGCAGTGAAGCTCACCATGGCATTCGCTCAAGCCATTATGCCAATCCAGGTTACCAGAGTCAGGAAAAGGGAAACAATCGGTTTGAACTCCAGCTTTATAAATTTATCCTTTTATTGAGCTCTTTGACAGGAGGGCACAAGGTGTAAGGATATGGCTGGCCCATTGTTGTATTACAGGAAAATATTAAGGGAAGAATTTTGAAGTAGGTAATTTCCATCGAATGTAACTCTCACACAAGAGAGAAAATAAAATGAGGAGTAACCTTTGGCTGTACTTGCATTTTTTTTATCCCAGAGTGAGAGTATACCCTTGAGTTGAGCAGAAGAATGCCTAATACACTGGTGCAAATGAAATACATGGTTGTAAATTATGACTGTCGTGGACATCAAAGATCACAGGTCTGCTCTGCTGCTTGGCTCACTCAACAGGCTTTGAATGAAGATTTTTCTTCAACAACTGTTGGTTAGCATGTCCTCAGATTAGCAATTAAGATGGAACAAATGCAGAGTAATAACATTATCGGTCTTGGTATTCACATCTTTTGGATCTGTGTATGTATAGTCGGTTCAGAAGCCAGAGGCTTGGTTTGTATACTGAAGGTTAAGAATCCAAGCCAACTTTCAGCATGCAGGAGTGTGAAGGAGCTCTTCTGGGTCCTTTATACCTTGCTTTCATGAATAATGCTCTCATATGATCGATTTCAGAAAATGAACAAGATCTGCATGAAAATCAAGTTTTTTGTTCTGCTGCTCATAGAAGGCTGTTTTATAACCTCATTGCTCTGCTGGCTAGAAACTCCCTCCTAATTTCCAGTCTATGTTTACTCACAGATGGTTTGTATCCATCTGAGTTTTTGTACCAACTTTATCCCTTTATATACAGAAAACTTCTGATCACCTTCTTTACTTTCCTGATACTTACAAAAAGCCCATCACATCCTTCTGAGCCTTCTTAGCTGCTTCCTCTTCCGCAGACTTAAACACAAGTTTCTAATAGGCACCTGGGAAGGTATTTCTTTAGAGGGGACTTCATGTAATGTTTCTTCTGTTTGGACAGCCTAGGGTTTCCTACTAGGAAGTGTTATTCTCCTAGCTCTCCTCCTTAATGACCATAAATATCACCTGTCTGTCACAGGATTGCTTGTCTAACCCACTTGGAAGTACTGAATGCATGCTTGCCACTGTAGAATCCCCTTGGTCAGTGAAACCAGTTTGCTGGGTTTGTTTTTCAGGGCTCTGCTGTCCTTCAGTTTTCCTTCCCTGCCCTTAGCATCTATGCCTTGCAGCATATGTTGGGGGCATGACAAAAGCAGGGTGTGCAGGTGATGATTCCAGAGTCCCAGCTGCTACTTTGTGGTCTGTAGAGATGAACAGTGTGAATGAGTTGTTTAATTGATCACAGTTAATTTCTGTGGGATCTATGACATCCTATCAGGGCCTTTCAGCTGCAGCTGCTTTTCTTTGAGATGCATTTGCACTCATGGAGCAGAGATATGAGGAAACTGTATGTCCCTCCTTAGTCACAGTGTTGGGAGTGCAGTTCCCTAGGTAAAAATCAGAATGAAGAAGAAAAGATGGATGGGGAATACAACTGTATGAAGTCTTACTTGCAGAATTCCAGATATAGATTGAAGGAAAAAAGTAGATTATTTTTATTTCTTGTGGTGGTCTACTAATATTTGTGCCTGTGGGCTGGTTTAGCTACAGCAATAATTCTGCTCTGAGAGAAGGGACATCACATGCAGAGCAAAAGAATGAAGAGCTGCTTTCCCAAATGCTGGCATTCAATGAGCGCCAAGGTCAGAGAGCAGTGTTTGGTATACACAGGAATGTATTCTTGTTATTCCATGTTACTAAATCACATACCCTAGTAAGTGAGGGAAATGCATTTAAAAAGGCATCTACACCATTTATTTCAGGGGAAGAATGTTGAATTCTGCCTTAGAGGATACAAGCAAACCCATAGAATTGGTGGTTTAACTCTTACTTTGTTTATGTAGTAGCTAATGGCACAACTTGAATAAGCGATGAAAAATTACAATACTGTCAATTTTGTTCTGAATTCTTTTCTCATTGCTTTAAGCATCTAGCAAATGTATTTGCTCTCATTTTTGTTAATAGAGAGAGAATGGATCTCTTTTGACTTAACCTTTAGATAAACCTTTGTCTATCTTTGATTTTAGAGGGCATAGAGCAGCTGCACTCCTAATTTACTTCAGGTAGGCATAAATCTGGATCTTTCATTTGTTTTATTGGTAGGGTAGCTTCTGGTTTGTGGTTTATATACCCAGTCTAACATCACAGGGATTTTGTTGCTTAGAAGAAGTACAAGTAACCTGAACTCTTAACTGCTTCAAATAAGAATGTGGCATGCAGGCCCAGTGTTATTTTATAGGTGATAAATGACAATCCCTTCACTTCCTGCTGATCCAATACCGATTATGAAAGTAATCTTTGCTGATGACTTCTGTGGTCTAAATAAACAGACCCTGCTACTGATTGCAATCATGTGTGACTACAAAAGATGAGTAAATGCCTATTGATAAATGAGAGGGAAAAAAGCAACTAATATGCAACAGGAAGGATAAATATAGAATCACAGAATCAATCATTTGGGTTGGAAAAGACCCTTAAGATCATTAAGTCCAACGGTTAACCTAACACTACCACATCCACCACTAAACCATGTCCCTTAGCGCCATGTCTACATGTCATTTAAATACCTCCAGGGATGATGATTCAACTGCTTCCCTGGGCAGCCTGTTCCAGTGCTTGACAACCCTTTTGGTGAAGGGTTATCAGTGGGGTGGGGGGTACATGCTTTGCATTTGAGGAAAAAATGACCTTGTGGATTACTTTTTAGGCACAAATATGAAAGTGCAGCAATTTCAGGGTAGGTGACAGACTCGCCCTTCCTGATGAGTCAAGAAACCTAGAAGTGGTGTAAGAGCAAAATCTTCACTGGAAAGTTAAAGTATTGTTTTCAGGCCCAGGAAATAAGGAAAGTCCTAATGACCTTGACACCAGTTAACTGGAACTTTAAAAAGCCTTGTGGTGCTGGTTTTTGTCTGGGAAATGGTAAAACTGAGCAATTTAATGCCATTGCTTTCAATGCTAGTGGTGAATTTTGTTATTCTTGAATCAACTACTATATGTATCAGTTGAAGTACCCTCCACTAATGGTCTTATGTTGAACGTGCCTGTCTTAAAAAGCAATTGCTTATCCATCTGATGGAAATAAACTTCCTTCTTGGAATAATTCATCGATATTATGGTTGTGGCAAACTTGTGGTGGAGTGGCTAGAATGCTCCTGAAAGAGTACTTAATTGAAGAACTTTTGTTCTGTCATGGTCTACTGACTAAGAAAAGTCATGAGTACCATGAATGATATGCCTTTGCTAGCTGCTTATGGGTCAGGTTTTTCTTTTCAGTGCTGTGCAGTTGTTCCTTGTACTTTGGTCTTCTGCTTTGAAGACGTCCAATACCAAGTGGTAAGATCTCATTCTACAGAATGCCAGTAGCTTTGGTGGTGGACCTTTCTGCTTCTTGGTTTCATAAATGTTATCAGACAGCGGTGACAGTCTCTGGGGCTTGCCTTTAAATACAGAGGTCAGTATCACCCAAAGCACCTTTTAGGTACATGATCCAAAACTTCTAGATCCTTCAAAAATGTGGCGCTCTAGTTTATGATCTGCTGCAGATAACACGCGGAGAGCTTATTTACTGCTTGTTTCCCAGTAAAAAAATTAAGGACTAAAATATCTGTACTGGCCTTCGCTGAAGCTTGCTTAGCAGACATTTCTTCCTAGAGCAGTACAGCTCCTGGGGTGGGCAGTTTGGGCTGAAAACTTAGGGAGAAATGGGAGAAATTACAATATTGAAGTTATAAGGTGCTGTATTGAATGATTAAAAAATTGTTGTTGAACACTGCTTTAGCTACAGACTCAAACACATTAAATACTGTGTCTAACGATGTATAAAAATTTACCTGAAACTGACTTAAGCACTGAATAGAGCAGACCTGAAGCTTGGAGTTCAAAAACTAATGTTGCGATGTATTAGTAAGGAAGTGAAGCTACTGCCCTCTTCATTCTTCTTGTAGTCTATCCCTCATAATACTGCAAATGGAGAATGGAAGGTCATGTCAACACTCCAGTGCTACTGTTAGTTCACATGCTATCCAATGAGTCAAAACAGCATATTTGGGAACAGAGCTAGGCAGTAGCTATGCAAAGAATTTGCAAAACAAAACCAAACATTTCTCATGATGACCGCTTTCACAGAACCAACCACCTACTTAATCTTCTGAAAGTTCCTCTCACTCCTCTCATTTGCCAAAAGTTGTAAATGTTCTCTTCCTCAGAGCCAGCATCCCCATCAGTGTCACACCTGGGACATCTCACCTGCTGAGAGTATGGGACTATGGAACTGTCCTGGGCAGTAAAATCAACAGTGCTGGGTCTATGCATGAGTTATATAGTTGTTCTTTCTTACATGTGCATGAAGGGTGGCGAGGCTCCAAGAGCTTATCTTCCATAATTTCCAACAGTAGAATTAGAAATAATCAAGTTCTGCATGGGATCAGTTCCACCTGCAACTGCAGACAGCCAAGTATGCATGAAGTTAAGACCAGCCCTGCTTTTATCTTAACTCAAGGTGTGAGTTTTCTTCTGCTGCTTTGTTCAGTTTCATGTTTCGATGCACTGAATCACACCTTGCCAGTGCAAGTTGTCCCTTGCCTCAGGTTAGATTCTTGAATGTGTATTTTTGCCTGTTCGGAGGAAATTGAGCAGTATGAGTCACATCAGAGAGTTCCCGAAATGAGAAGTGGAGATAAGATTTTCTCGCTCCTGGGGTTTCACTCCAGACAGAGTGGAGACTGTCTTAGGCAGCCTGAGAAATTCCAGCTTCTTTGTAGGAGTCGTATTGGCTACCTTATTCACACTTAATGAGACACCAAGGCCAAGGGATGAGTATGTTTTTGGAAATTATCTTTTCTTCCCATCTAGACCTCGGGGAAAACTAGTGCCTTAGACCTTTTGTCTCTGAATTTTTAAAGAATTAGTGTTTCAAGCTCTTCTCCAAACAGGAAACACCTTCACTACTGGCACGAGAACTCCTTTTCCCCTCAAGGCTGGCTAAAGCTCTTATTCTTCCTCTTCTACCAAGTGTTACTGTGGGTGAAGCTGGAGTTTTTTCCATTACTTCAAATTTCAAGTAGTTTTACAGCTCTTTGCCATGGGATAAATGTCTGTTATACAAACTATTTTGACATAAATACTTATGAAGTGTTTTAATTTAGGAATGACAAATATAGCCCCTAAAAAGAGATGGAACTGGATTATTCAGAGGTACTTAATTCTCTATTTTCGTCTCTTGACATAAAAGTGTCATTAAAATATTTAAAAAGGACTACTTATAAATATGTAAATGCAGATATAATCTTATAATGTAGGTAAAGAACCATTCTGTAAAAAAAGACATGGAAAAATAATCTCTGTCTCTTTCCATATGTACATAGGTACATGTATGTATTCTGGTTACCTGAGATCTCACTGTATCCTGTATTTGTCTTATTTTTGTTATTTCAGTAAGTTCAACAGAGAACTTTAAATAACCTAAAAATAATTTCCTACTGCATCCCATTTTCGTAAGCTACTGATAAAGACAGACAAATGTTTCTCAAATCACGACTTTAAAATCTCCAACAGAAAGGTAGACTCTACAAAACTCCTCACATTTCATGGCCTCCTTATTTAGAAAAATTTCCTTTAAAACTTTGTCACTACAACAGCCCAACCACTACTTGTTATGCACCAGGTGAACATAAAGAATTGCTGATCTACAAGCCTCCTAAGTACTCTAAAATACCTTCTAGGTTTTAGAAGATGGTGTAGATTTTGTTCCTCTATCATCCATTTCTACTGTGGGGTGGGAATAAAACAGTTAAATGCCTTGGGTATTTGCACATAAGCCATATTTTCTGAGCATGTGTTACTTGAACTGTGATCTGTGGGGAGCTTACAGTTTGGAAGATTAGATCACTTACAATCTCCTTACAAATCAGACAAGCATTCATGTATGTTTTCAGGGAAGCAAACAGAATGAGGGTGTTAATAAGAAATAAAATTAGTAAATCTTAAAATCTTTTGGGTTTTGTTAGGAAAACAGTACAGGGTGTCAAGATTGTATAAGGTGGTCCTAGTCTCTTTTCCAAAAGAGAATAAAAATTTGGTATCATTCTAAATGTATTGACTGTGTTGCTCAGGATTTGATTGTATTTTGTCTGGCCTGTAGCTTTCTAAAATTGCAGTACTTAAGATTAGGAGCAGTACACCAGATGAGATATGGCAATGGCAGATTGGATAGAATAATTGCAAATTTTGTCTTAAATAAAACATTTCTATATTCCTATTCCTACATATCAGAACAGCATTTCCTAATTTTTAAAAATGACAACAAATCATTAACCCATATTGAATTTGTGATCTGCTATAACTCCTAATTCCTTTTCTACAGTTCTCCTGCCTAGCCAGTAGTTTCCCAGTTTGTTTCTATGGGGCTTTTTTTTGTTTGCTTGTTGTTTAGATTAAGACTGTTGTGCTTGTTTCTATTGATTTGTCCTTATTTCTCATTTCTTTTGGATCACGTCTCTAATTTATCCATATGTTTGGGTCCTACATTAGTCCTTTCAAACTCTTGCAATTCACCAAAGCCTGGTGTCATCGGCACATTTTCTAAGCATTTTAGATGATAATTTGCCATCCAACTTAAATTAGCTCATGTTAGTTCAGGATAAGCCCTTGCAGGGCTTATTTGTATAGTCCTCTCAGGTTGATAGTGATCTTGGAAGAACTGCCCTTTGAGTAGTGGCTATCTCTTGCGTGTTCATTTTATGGTGATTTCAGCTAAGTATTATTTCACTTGTTTGCTTATAAAAGTGTCTCATGGGACAGTATTAAAAGATTTAATTATAGCAAGCTATAGCACACTATTGTTTCTTTGTTACTCACTCAGCCTTGAAGTACGAACTACATTGATCTGCCAAGAAAAAAATCAATCATATCAATGTCAGCTGTTCTTGACAGCATAGTAGCCTTTTGCTGATTTTTCAATAGTTTTCTTTAAAAAAATTTCAGTATGGTTCTGGTATCTTTTCTAGGTGCTCACATGGAAGTCCTGGCTTCTAATTACCTCGATCTTCCTTTCCTAGGTACAGAGAGGCAATATTTGCTTTTTGTCAGCCCTCTGACACCTTTCCTCATATTCTCAAAGGTAATTACTGAGGGTTTGGATCCTTAAACAGTAACTTGATTGGCTGTAACTAACCTAAATAGTCTTCACTCCAGTCTTTCCATACTCTGACCTGTTCTCTTTTCCCAGTGTGTAACGCTATTGCAGTTGAGTATCTGTTAACTTTTCTCTGTATAGAAAGAAATGATTCTTGATGTGTCCGCTGTTAATTGCTGTCCTTCTTTAAATGGCAGACCTGACTGGCTTTTGTTATTCTTACTCATAATGTGTTTATATAGCCTTTTCTTACCTTTTATGTCTTATAGTGTCCTATCAAGTAAACCTTCCAACTTAGTTGGAAACTTAGTTGCTGGTAGATAATCCTTGGTAGGCACCTCTGTAAGGGAAAAAAGATGATCTGGAGTATTCCCATTCATTTGTAAAAAGCCGGTATTTCACTTGTGGAAATGAAGGTCTGGAGTGTATAGGAACAAGAAGTGTTCAGCATTTCTAAAAATGTGACTTGATTTAGGTTTAGAGTCTCCATTTTTTCTGGCAGAGAAAAATTGCATTAATTTTAAGGAACTGTATCTGTGTTCATGTAGCACAAGAGGAGAGTGGACAGCTGCACCCAGCTCAGTACAGCACAAGAAACGAGGCTCTTATACTCTCAAATCAATTGGCAAAGGAAGAAAAAAAGCACAAATGTGAAATAACAAGGAGAAGAGAATAAATCAGTAACATGGAAGCCAGCTAAGAGGGAGGCTGGATGGCATTTCTAGCTTGAATATCTGCAGTTCAACCTAAGTAACTGTATTAGAGGTATTTTTCCTGAAATACCTATGTTACATAGGATCCAGTATGAGCTTTAGCTCACAGGAATCCCAGTCTTCCTGAACAACAGGGTTGAAGTTTTTAAGTGCCTTTGACTTTTAATAAAGAGATTTTAACCTCTCAGATATGTGCTTTTTAAAATGCTTTTCAGGCTGTTTTTTTTCCCTGAAAACTTTGCATTTGTATTCATCTTCTATTATATTAAAAGGAGATAAAAATTTAATATGTGGATAGCAGAATTCCCTGGGAAAAACCGAAAAGAGCCCCATGTCAGTGAAGCATAAGGGAATACTGCCAACAAAAAGAGGCAGTCTTTTTTTAGGCTGGAGTTTTTACAGGCATATTGCTTTTAGATTCTGTGTGGTTTTTTTATCTGCTGCAGACAAGAGGTCTCATACAGCCCCTGTGAAGGAAGACTATTGTAAACTGTGAAACGCTCTCTTCCTTCCTCCGGAGATTCCACTGGCAAAGTGATTCTGATAAAGTTTCCCCCTCTCAGCTTCAGAGCTTTGGCCATGACAAGGATGAACACTTACCAGTAGGAAGCTCATAAAATGACTTGAAAAAGTGAATCTCCAGGAAAAGGTGTAGGATTTTCTGCCTCCTGGCTCCAGACAGGATATAAACTGCTCTGGAGTTGTCTCATTTTTCTGTGTATACAATTCTAACAGCTGATCAATGTTTTAGGACAAAAAAAAAGACTGTTCTATCAAAACTCATTATCATTAGTTTGCATTAGGAGAATGTTTGCAGGACACCTGTGAAATTAGGTCCTGCTGCATGATGTACTCTACAGGTACATTGAAAATACCAGGCTCTGTTAGGAGGGTTTGCAACTTGAAGAACACAGACAGACAAAGGTTGACAGACAGGAAACGTTTTCATTCCTAGTTTACAGCGAGCAGCTGGGGCTAAAGAAATAGCAGTCCTAATCTGATGCTACCTGGAAGTCTCTGGAAGTGTGGTTGTTCTGAGCAAGTCTGGCCCAGGCCTGGGCTTGCAGAATGAATCTGTGACATAGCCAAGAGTTAACCTCAACTTCCCAGAGTTTCTTGATGGTTTGTTTGTGTTTCTAGCTTTGCTAGTTCACACCTGCTAGAAAGTGTTCCTCTCCCTACAAATATTCAGCATGTTGTTTTTAATCCTCGCTCTATTTGGTAACTGACTTTGACATGCTTTCTAGGACTTTGTTGCAATTTCTAGTAAACTCGTATTTTGCTAATAATTGAAGCTGGTTTAGAATATACTCTTTATCCTCTTTTCTGTAATGGATTCCTTTGGGCAGATATATTAAGGTATGGCTACTTGACAAATATTTTTTGTGAAAAAATTGGGAATTGATACCAGCTGAGATCTTAGCTTTGAATCCAGGAATCACTGATTTTTATTCTGTGAGAACAGGCTGAGGCTCCAAAATAAGACCTCCAGTATGCACTGTATAAGCTATAACTATGCTTTACAGATATGAATTAGGTGCTACTCTATGTCCTCTTATCGCTGACAACCCTTGTTGAGTCCTTTGAATGTTGAGCCTTGTTAAACATCACCCATAATGGTGAATCCTTATGTCTGGGATACCAGTTTGGCAACCGGACTGTCTGGCAGAGTCTCCATAGTAAGTGCCTGAGTGGACATGGAGTGAGGGGTGGGGTGACGTGGCTGATCAGGGCACAGAGGAACAATACCACTTTGTGTCGACCAGGGTTGGGAGCGCTGGGGAATGTGGACTCTGATGAGCTTCTGGTGTTGTGCCTTTGCACAGGGCTGACAACTGAGCTAATGTGTCTATTACTTGTGATGCCTGTTCCCTACTTATAGCCCTCAACAGTACTTGTGAGACCTCCTGTAACAGAGATGAGAAGGATACTTAAGTGAGAATATCCCAAACCACTGTTGCACATAGAGTGGTAAGTCACTTGTCACTGAAGTGGCATACATGTGAAAGTGCTCATGAGGATCTAGGAGTGGAGTGTAGTGGTGCAGCTGGAAGACTATTGTGCAAGGAGTCAGTGATCCTCATGCTTACTGCCTTCTCATGTATGCAGGTGCACTCTGAATAGCCTGTGACCACTTATCCACCCACTATAGCAAAATGTCCATGATTTCTCAGGCATGTGTCTCCGTACCATGTGACTGCTCTCTGCAGTAGTAGAATTCATCAGTGTATACACAATAAATGTGCATGATTTCAGCATAAGACTAGTGTATTGTCTTGTTCACCTGAAATATTATATACACCTGTTCAGGAATTCTGTTGAGGTAAAGATATTGGAGCATATTGTCCAAGGGACTTTTCAAAGGTAAGTCCACATCTCAAGCTTGGCTGCTAGGAGTCACTGATGAATCTGTATTGTGAGCAAGACTCTAGAAGAGTACTAGCAATCCTGGGGCTGGTGAACCTTACCACAAATAAGAACTCTGCACAGCATGCTGTGATCCACAAGGAGAGGCTTGTCCAATCTTTTACTCAAACTTTATTAACCAGCTTTGAGTGTCGGTGGCTTTCTTACTGAGATCCCAAAAGAACTGTCATTTCCTTGGTGCAAAACATTATGCTTGGTAAAAAGTTGGAATCTGCTTATTCATGCAACTAACTCAAACTGTCTTGGTCCTTCCTGATATCCTGGAATTGTGTATTTCTGTCAGTAAAACTATGTAACGGAGCACTTGGCAGTTTGTCAGCACAGTGTGTCTTTGTGACAGGGTTGATTTGGCAAGGGAAAGCATCGGGCTTAATGTGTGGGAGGGCCAGATTCTGGGATTTTCCAAAATACTTCTTTCCACACGGAATTTCCCATCTCATGGAGGACAGGCCAGTTGAGAGAATAAAAGGCCGTAGTAAAGGCAGGGGGTTACACAGTCCAGACGCTTGGAGCTGAACTTAATCTTCAAGTCCGTATTCAGCCACTTAGCAACAGCAAGCAGTCACTGAGAAATATCACAGAGGACTTTTGCCACCTGGCCACCACAACTGCAACCTGTGAGTATAAACGGAATGTGTTATTCTGTTTCATTGCTCAGCTAAAGGAAAACTGGACAGATAGAATTCTGTGTTGGTGTTCTTCAAAAGCTGTTTACATTTAAGTGATATCTTGATATCAAGAACTGTTTTAAAAGTAATAATTTCCTAAAAATGGAAATCTTATTTAAGTCTTTAGAATAATGGTTAAAAAGTATGTAGAAAAGACTGCCTTGACAGTATTTTATATTGAATTGTAAAAAGTCAGTATTTGTTCTTTACAAATGTGTTCCTTTGATCTTTCATAGCTGTCTACTTAAAAGATAGAGAAGAGAAAGTCTCAGAAACATGATTTGCTTGTGGTTCCTATCTCTTCTTGCTTATGGTAAGTGCGTATGTCTCTGTGTAGAGAACTATTTGGATGATAATGTTAGTGTGCCTGTTCTGTTTGAGCTCAGAATTAAACGGAATTTTTGAAACTGACCTAATTACCTTGAGGCTAGGTTCACACAGAAAAACCTCTAGCTGCAATGGCATGTTTCCCTGCTTGCCTGTCAAATACATAATTGGCTCCTATAGTTTGCTATGAAGTTTGCAAAGCTTTGTGTGATCAGACATAGTTTCACAGGCTGAAGCCCCTGTACTTGATGCTGAGATGCCTGTTCTGAAGCTTGCCAGTTTATATTTTGTTGTTTAAAACATAATTGCCACTACTTTTTATGCAGTTTCAGCTATTGACAAGTTTGCAATATTTATAGAGCTTTATATATCCTCTTCTAGAGAGAGAGGAGGGGAAAAAGTCAGACACCAACTTTTTGACACCTTTTCTTTCTAGGACTTACAATACTGCAGGGGGTGAATTGTTGGACATACCATTATTCAGACACAAACATGACCTACAGGGAAGCAGAGCTGTGGTGCAAAAAGAAATATACTAACATGGTTGCTATTCAGAATAAGGAGGAAATCGACTATCTCAATAATTACTTACCCTTCAATCCGGGTTACTACTGGATTGGAATCAGAAAAATTAATGAGGTGTGGACCTGGATTGGAACTAACAAAGAACTGACAGAAGAGGCAAAAAACTGGGCTTCAGGTGAGCCAAATGGCAAAGGGAACAACGAGGACTGCGTTGAAATCTACATCAAAAGAGGGAAGGATGATGGCAAATGGAATGATGAGCAGTGTGAGAAAAAGAAGGTCGCCTTGTGCTACACAGGTATGGTATGATAAAAGCCGTTCTAGTGTGCCCCCATGGAGATGAGATGGTGGGTGGGATGAGTTGTTTAACCTAGTCCTACATATTAATTTACCTGACCCTGTAAGCACTTGTACACTTATCCTTACTTACAGGGCTGAGGTTGTTCTAAAGAGCTGGATTGATCTCACTTACCTTTTAGCTCCCAGAATATTATACATCTTTTATGAGCAAATCACCAGACCTTCCCTATAATCAGTGGAGAGAAACAGGCTCTTCCAGATGGTGACTTTCATCCCACTCTCAAGTGGGTGTCTCAGCTAGAGAAGAATGGCCCTTTTGGAGGCATCTGTCTGCTGACTATAGACCACTGGATTACACACTTTGTGTAGAGGTGGCTAAGGCTAGGTCAAAAAAAAAAAAAAAAAATCCAAGTCAAGTATCAGCCAAATTAGAGCTGTGGTCAGTTAAGAAAGTACCTGTTGAGGATTTCTACCTACCCCATTGTATACTGTTCCTGTTGCATTTTAATTATTGCTAATATCTACCTGAGAACAAATGGTCATGGAGTTTCCCACCAGTAGAATCCTTCCACTGTGAGCTAGTCTGTCAAAAGTGATGATTTCTGCAATGTTTCTGTGAAATGACAGAGTAATTTTATGTACCAAACACCCTGCTTTTCTTTTGCTATACAAAGTGCTTGTTTAGTGCCAGAAAGATAAAGCACTAGCCAAGTTTCATTAGTGGCTTTTTCTGATTCTTTTATAATTTGCTATATTGTTTTCTTTCTTTTTTCTTTCCAGCTTCTTGCAACCCATCTCTCTGCAGTGGCCGTGGAGAATGCGTAGAGACTATTAACAATCACTCCTGCCGTTGTAACCCTGGATTCTATGGGCCTGAGTGCGAGTTTGGTAAGATTACTCCATCCTGCTTTTCAACTGGGGTGATGTTCATGCTAGCTAGTGTTCAGTTTGTCTGGCTTGTTGATTTACCTGCTCAGCCAATGAGACTGTGTACCTTCTTCTGTTTCTTTGAAGTTGAGAGTTGTGATCCACTAAACAAACCTGATCATGGGAGCCTTGAGTGCAACCATCCATTGGAGAACTTCAGCTACAACTCATCCTGCACAGTTCAGTGTGAGGAAGGCTATGAACTGACTGCATTGGAATCTGTATACTGTACCTCTTCTGGGGCCTGGTCTGCCCCCCTTCCAGCATGCAAAGGTAAGCTTCTCAAGCAGTTATGGATGAGCTTTCTACATTGTACGTAGCTCTGTAAACTCCAGTGTTGCTCTATTAGTAGGCACAATCTGGCCCTTTCTTTGTAATAAATTACATGGTGGAGGCGCTCTTTTATTGCAGCGCACAGGTTCCTGAAGAGATGAGATGAACAGGATGAATGTTCTGGCCCTGGTCTAGATTTCCTTGTATGGAAAGACTTTTCCACCTCTTAGTGGGGAACAAGGAATGGACGTGATCTAGCTGAGAGACTGCTCAACAGGCCAGTTACTCCTGTCTGTAGGAATTATTTTTTTGAGGTGTTCAGCATAGAATAAGCTACTGTTTGAAGCAAATAAAAGCATCAAACATCACCAAGCAGCAGTCAAATTTTGGATTGTAACTAGTTGCTGTCATGAGCTGCAGATTAATTTACAGCCTTGCCTTAAGAGTCAGTCTTCCATTTTGAGATCTTTCCATTCCTATCTGCTTTCTGAAATGGCAGCATAGTAGATCTCCTTTCTAAAGCTGCTTCCATTTACTGGATATGTTGCTAAGTTTCAGTAAAGGAAAAAAAACTTTTTATGGTTTGTTCCAAGCTAAGGTGTGTGCTGTCTCTTGCGCTTTTCAGCTGTGACCTGTCCTGCCTTAGAAATGCCTGCTCATGGTGCTGTGAACTGCTCCCATCCCTCTGTGGAGCTCACCTGGGGTACCACCTGTGAATTCACCTGTGAGGAAGGATTTGCCCTGACAGGGCCAGCCACACTGCAGTGTGGATCTTCTGGGGCTTGGGACAGGCAGCAGCCATCCTGTGCAGGTACTTTTCCTTATCCCTCCTCACCTGAGCACTTGGGGTTGTCAGCATTGGCATGCTGAATTCCTGAGACATCTGTGCTGATTACTGTTATGGTCTGTGTGTTGCAGCTGTGAGGTGTGAGGCTGTAACCTGGTTGGAAGAAGGCTTTGTGACCTGTGACCATGCTCCTGCAGATCTCACCTATCGCTCACGTTGTGATTTCCGCTGCAGTGAGGGCTACATTCTGGATGGTCCATCCAGCATTGCATGCATGGCACAGGGACAGTGGTCAGAGCCAGTGCCAAAATGCAAAGGTAAGACTTACTGGGCTGGAAAATACAGTTTTCTTGTTACTGGACAGCACAATGAAAGCCGTATTCCTATAGGGTCCTGGCTCCAAACTAAACTCTGTGCTGCCTCTCATGTTTTCAGCTGTGACTTGCCCTGCCTTAGAAATGCCTGCTCATGGCTTTGTCAACTGCTCCTATCCCGAAGTCAAATAAATTTTAAAATACAGTATATATCTACTAGTGCAAGAACTAGGGGGAAAGACAGGAAAGTCCTTAATGACTCTTAACCATTTCTTTCTGTATTTCAGTTGTACAGTGTGAACCACTGAGCTCTCCTGAGAAAGGCTCTATGGATTGCTTACATGGTGCTGGGAACTTCACATACAACACAGCCTGCCACTTCAGCTGTCTAGAAGGATGGAGGCTCAATGGTTCTCATGTTCTGGAGTGCAGTCATTCAGGAAACTGGAGTGCTAGTCTGCCCACATGTGAAGGTATTTGACCTGTGACTACCTGCACTGAGTTTCTAGTCAAATGAGGTGTGTGGAAGGGTAGAGGAGGTAACATCACCCAGTGAGCTAGAACTTCTAGTGCAGTCCATGAATTAAAAAGCCCAACAAAATCTCTCAATATGTTTTTTGAAAATAGAAGGGGGAGAAATTCCTAAAAGGTCTTGGTGAAAAATGTTGGTTTCTTATCCAAAACCAAAAGTCACAACCTGATTTTGGGTTGGATTGGTTTTTAATTAAAATATTTCTCATGTTGAGCTTTTTCCATATGAATAAAGAAAAAAGCTTTTCTAGGGAAACAGAACCTTGTAGGAAAACCTGCATTTGTAAGTCTGTTTCTCAGTGGAAAAGTTTATAGATTTGTTAATTTGGTGTGATAGCTTCCTGGGTGAACTCCTCAGCCAAAAGACTTCACAGAGCTCTTCTGTCAAAGGCTGTAATTTTACAGGATGAAAGTCTCAGCCTTGCCTTCCCATTCAAGGTAGTAAGAGCTCTGTCCCTGTCCTCAGTGGGAACGTACTTGGCCTGACTGAAATGCTTTTGCCTGAGGTCCTGAAAGCTCAACTCCACTTTATTTTCCTGAGCAGAACTTAGATTCTTGAATAATTTGATTGATCTCAACAGGATTGCTCAAAGAGTAAGATAGAACAGTGAGAATTAAAATATTAAACAAAACATGAAAAAAAAGAGGAGCATAAATTGTCATGTGAGGCAAAGATTAGAGAGACCCTGGTATAGCTAGCTTGTTGCCTTGGCATTTCTTTGGCAATGGGTGGGATAATTTTTAGTATGCAGCTTTTTACCCTGTATACAGGACGTGTCCTGTCTCACCAAGAGAAAACTTAAGGGTTACAAGCTGCAATTCTGGTTCCTCTTGAAGAGCACAAGGAAAAGCAAGAAGTATAGAGGGCTTCAGAGACCTCACATGCCTCTTGATCTTACTGAAACTTTTTCATCCTTTCAGCTTCTGAAGTAGTCAGCTATGTCTCTGTGGGCATAGCAGCCACAAGTGCCTCTCTGTTGTCTACGGCATCATTCCTCCTTTGGCTTGCAAGACGTTTCCGAAGAAAAGGTGAGCAATTTGACTGGGTCCAGTGGTTTTATTTACCTTCCTGAAAAATTTTCAGTGGAGGAAAAAAACCCCCACCTCCAAACCCCAATACCTTGCTTTTTGCAAAAGTGAAAATTCCCATACTTAAACAAATTCCAAAATTATTTTCAAGAAGCCTGCGTGCATGCCATGTTTGGCTTTTGGATGAACATTTCACAATCAAAAATAGTAAAAGACAAATGTTTAGAAAACAAGAATTAGAAGAAAAAGAGCAACATTCTGTTTATCAGTAATTACTACCAGGGAAAGTGAATGGGAATTTTAGATGGGGCTAATGACAACACAATAATAACTGCCTGTGAGATTTGTTGCTAGATAATGGCTTTTTATCAGATATTCAGAAATGAGAGGTTTTTTAGTAGAAGAAAAAGTTTGCATTAGGGGGCTTTCATCTTGAAATGCTAATACCTTTTCTTATTATTCTTGCAGCAAAGAAATTTACTCCTTCCAGGTAAGTTGTGTCTCAAAAAGCAGCATGAAAAACACTGCAATCACTTTGCTAAAATCTATTTGATATAAACCAGTTGTCATTAAAGTACTTTTCATTTCTGTTTTTTATAGTAGCTGCCAGAGCCTCACCATCGAAGGTAGCTTCCAAAGTGCTGGCCAGAATGTCTAACTCCATGTGTTTCAGGTAAGCACATGAGATTGTTTGTGTGATTAAAAGGAAGAGAATTTGTGAGTGCAGCTATCACATCTGTTAATTGCTATACAATTGCTGAAATAGTAATGTGTGCTTTGGGATATGCATCTTGGCATTGCATGAAAGTTCCTAACAAGACTGATGGATTTATTGCTTTAGAAATGGTTATTCAGCTCCTTAAGGATGATTGTGCTTAGCATTCTGTCCAGCTGCATATAGCGTTAGGAACACTTCTGTGTGTTTTTGCTACCTCCTGCATACAAATTCCTCTGAAATGAGAGCAAATACAAATCTATGCCAATTTTTCAATTTATAGAGGAATTTTGTTCTCTCTGCAGGAATGGAAGCCATCTTTACTTATGTCTCAAAGACTTCCGGAGAATGAAACTGCATGCAAATCAGCAGCTGTCCAGATGTTTTTACCTCTTGCTGACAAGATGATTGACCTTGTGTACTGCTCAGAAATTTTGAACTCAAGCTGTCTGGTATTTCCATTCAAGGCAAGCAGAGAGTAAAACTCTGGCCTTCTGGCAAAATAGTGTCGACGTTCAGTCATGTAGTTATCATAACTGGGAGCTTGCCATCTCTTGTCCAGATGGTGAGCAAATAGTAAGCTGCTGCCTAAAGAGGAGGCTGGTTTCTCCTCTGGTCTACTCAAAGGTACCTAGGTGAGGTGAAGACATGCATTATTTCACATCACTTACTACACTGCTGGAGATGTCTTCTCTGGAGACATATGGGTTATACTTGCAGAAACAGAATAATCGGGATGAAAAATATTCATTGAATAGCCTTGAAACCATTGATCTGGTTTGTTGTTGAAGTCAGTTTATTTTAAGAGGATGACCCAGTCAAATATGCCTGTAGTGTTATGGGCGAGTATTCAGGTTTCTGCTGCATGTCCTAGAAAGCTTAGGGAGTTTAAACTCTATTTCTCTAATAGCACTAGGAATCATAGTGCTTATACTAGGTACTCTGGTTTCTGAATGCAGCAAGTAGATCTGAGATGATCTCATCCCTGTGGGATTATGCACTGTAATACAGGTGTATACATAAGTAGTTAATTGTGCAGTTTTTACTGTGGATATTTCTGTGCTGTTAACTGTAAATGTATTGTAAAATACCTGTTCCTAAGTAGGTCTGTAGCCATTGATCTGGGCCCAGGTAACTTTAAAATAATTGAGGTGTTTGAAAGGATTTTATGCCTGTGTATTATTTAGAAATAAAAAGGAAGCCTGAGATTTGTGTGTGTATATATATATTGCAAGTATGATTTATTAAGCTGTTAAAGGACTATAAATGAGAGTCTTTCTTATAAGTTATGTTTAAGTTATAATTATAAATTAAGAATCTCTGACTTAGTGTCTGATATGTATTGTCCTATTTGTAACAGTATTTAATAAAAAGTTTTAAATGTAATGCTCCCTTTTTGGAAACTCGTATCATTTAGATGATTTAGGTCAGCCCTCTGGATATGGCTTCACCAGCAGAATGTGAGGAGTTGGGGGAAGACTGGCTAAATAGCAAGGCTGTCCCCTATTTAGCTATCCATGTTTTCATAGCAGTCAAGAAAAGAGCAGCCAGCAGATGGCACTGACTGCCTGGGAGCTAGCACAGCCAGAGCTGGATCCCGAACCAGCATCCCCAGTCCTGAAAGGAAGGAGGAAGGCTCAGCCATGTGTCCCGTACAGCAGGTGCCTGGACCAGCAGTGAGCTTTTCAGAGGCATGCTCCGGAGGGAGAGGAGAGCCAGAAAGAGAAGCAAGTAGGTGGTCTTGGTGAACAGTTAACAGCACAAACCCCTCAGCCCATGCAGGTCTTTTGCAGCCCTTTCTGCTGGGAAGTTTGCTGAGTGTGGGAGGCCATGGGCTAACAGGTGAAAGCATAGCTCTGGGGATTAGTGGTGACTGCTGTCTAGGGACCTCCAAGCCCACCCTGGCTTGGCCTGTAGCCAAAGACTCTGCCATCGGCTAGTGCTGGCTAGGTACCAGTAGATGGCCAGACACTCCTGTTGGTCACCCTTCCCCAACACCTGACATAGCCAAGGAAGCTGCACTGTGGCTCTCTGTAGCTGCTGCCAGGAGCCAGCCCTCGATGATAAAGCATGAGATGCAAGGCTCAAGAGAAGCCATCAGGCCTGTGAGCAAGGGAGTCAATTAAGAGCTGCTGTGTCACAGTGGATAGGGCCCATTGCTGTTTATCCCAAACTGATTAACAAACTGAGAGTGGCTGTCACTGCTTCCCCCGCCTTGACAAGGTGGGGCCCAACCCTGTGAGCAGATGTAGAGCAGTAATCCTTCAGGTTCCCTGAGGGGACGTAGAGATTAGCCCGAAATGCCCTGCTCTGAATCCCTGCAGGAGCTGTTTTGAGAGCTAAACCACCACATGAGTCCCCCAGCCTGTCCTTGCTGCTGTCCTCTACATGCATGGCCCTGTAGTATCCTCTGGAGAGAGCTGCCCAGGCCATCATGGCTCCCACCCTGCTGCAGTCAAGGCAGCCCAGCTTTTCCTTTCCTGAGCAGAGCTGGTGCTTCTAGCAGCTTTCCCTGGGATCTTGCAGGGGCTTTATTGCCTGAAAAGAGGCTATAAAATTATCTCGTCTCCTTCTCCAAGCCTTCATCCCTTGTGACTTCTAGGGGCAGCAGGAGTGAGACCACATTTGGGTGGGATTAGACCTCTGTCTCTCCCATATATCTCCTAGGCCAGACAAAGACTCCCTGAAGGGGATCTCCTTCCTTGCAGTGACTTAGAGGTTACATCTGTCTTCATAATTATCGTTAGTCCAGGGCACAGGCAAAACCCTAGCCTGTGCTTGTCCAGGTCGCTTGATTCTTGGTCCTCTCCTGGTACTGTTTTTTCCTGCTTCAGGATATGAATTACCAGTTACGATGGCATGGTGTGTCCAGTCCTGTAGGATCTTCAGGAAGTCATTTTATTTGCAGTGGATGTGTGTCTGTTGCAGTGCCTGTGAACACAGCTCCTCTGTTGTTTGCTATCTGTATAGTTCCCGTGCTGGCAAGAATGGCCATGGGAATACTTGCTGCCAGGCAGTCATTTAGTAACTCCATTGCATCACTTCTGTATGGTGCAGCGCTGTGTGACCACCAAAGGGCCACAGGGTTTTTGCTGGAGGGACTTCCCTTATTTCCTGTTGTTCCATTTCCCTTAAATTCCTCAGCTTTCCCTGGGCCTGTGGCATTGTTCAGAATGGGATCTGTGTTGCCTGGCATCTTATTTTGGAGCTGGTGTCTGCTTGTGCCGTGACCTATGGAAGCTGTGAAGGTGACATTAACTGGGAGGCACGCATGTCCTTTCACAGCTCTGCGTGTTTGCTGCTTGGCAAGGGGATGGTTTTTGTGGCATAACTTAACACATTCCTGATGAACCGCGCTACCCAGGTGGCTTTAGCTTTTCACATCTGCAGTCCGACAGAAGGGGACTTAGAAACAGAATTTCACTTTAAGTCTCAAACAGACAGGTAGTGTTTGATTTGGGGTGGGTTTTTCTGTGGCCCTTGGTGATATGGACAGTGTAAGGCCTGCCCAGATTGGGTTTGTGCCTCCTGTTTTCCTAAGCAATTAGCCATCAAACAAGCAGGCATTTACCAGGGCCTGGCTGAAGTTACCTTCCAGAGCCCCAGTTTTCAAGGGTTGGACTGGACCCAGCATTTGGCCAGCAGTTCTTCACTCACGAAGATAAGTCACTGCTACAGGCTCTGGAGACTGCACATCTTTGCAGCTCCTTGCGTGCTTTGCTGAGGACCGGCAGCAGCAGGGACTTTGAAGCAGCAGCTCCCACGGGAGTTGGTGTCGTGATCAAATCACTAACCTGCTCAGCTCCTGCTCTGGGAGCTGTCAGAGGGTATTAGGGCCAGGAGGCCAGACTGCAACATACTCAAGCCTCTGTGAGTCTGGTTTCTGTCCTGAGTTTCATTCCCATTTGAATTCCTCTGTTTCTTGCAGGGGGCTGGCTCCCTCCTCCTGGCTTGAGCACGCTGCTAATGTGCGGCTGGTGGTGGGTATTTGATGAGAGGTCTTCAACCCATAGATCTAGAGGAGCAAGTTGCCGTGGTGAGCTCTCGGTCAGGGACAGGAAGGTCCACAAGGTCGCTGCTCCCTGGGAGCCGTAACTCACATCAAATGAGAAATACCGCATGGGCTTGCCCATGGAGAGGCAGGCCATCCTCCTGTTGGTAGTGGGCAGCAGAAGCTTGGTGGAGGGCAGAAAAGCAGGTGTCAGAGCCCAGCCTGTCATAGCACTTGCACAGTTGTACTGTGGAGCTCCTCAGCCTGATTTACGGCCTGTCTCATGCACGCTTTTAGGGAGAAACAAGCAAAATTGCAGGTTAGGTTTGAACAGTGGAATCCCAACCTGCTGGATGGTTATCGCTGCTCACATGGCACTATTAAATCTCACATGCAAGGGAGATTTACTATATGGCACTATTAAATCTCACCTAGACTTGGCCAACACAGTTCAGCTGTGGCTCCAGTGGTGAGAAAGAAATCCACAGCCCAGAAAGCGTTTCCACAGCTGATGGTGGCCAATGCTTTTTCCAGCTCAGGAAAGCAGCTGCCAAGAACAGGACAGCATGCAAAAAGCACAAATACCTCCCCACCAAGGCAGCAGATGCCCCCGGGCAGCTGCCAGCAGGTTTTCTACCTGCCTTCCTGCTTCAGGGAAGGACATTCCCTGAAAAGCCCAACATTTGCTTTGACTTTCAGCCTGGGCCAAGTGGGACCTTCATCAACTTCTCGCCTCGCCAGCTGCCATGAAAGCAGCGATGGCAGGTGTGAAATTGCAGGTGACTTGCTTGCTCTGGCACTCCAGTGCTGTCATTTTGGGCTTTTGACAGCCTCTGAGTGGGCAGGAAGAGGGAATCGCACTGAATCCATGCTTTCTGGAGCAGGCCTTGGGTCATAGAGCGATTGGGTGGAAGGAAAAGGGTTAAAGGGGAAACAGGAAACACTTTGTTTAGGGCTTATTCCACAAGGATAATTTCTGGGAAAGGAGGGGCTGCAATCAGGCAGGATGTATTCACTTTGGGATCTTGGGAAATCAAGCCGAGCCTGGCCTAAACCAAGAGGAAAATATAGCGCAGCCCACACCGCACGCAACAGCGACGTCCCCGCTTCACCTTATCTCGTGTCAGCGCAAACAATCCAGATAATGTAAAAATCAGACATGGTGAAATGCTGGCTTCACATGAACAACCAAGATATCCCATGGGGAAATGATACGGTTTGAGCAGAAAGACAGTGGGGGTAGTCCTAGAAAACCTTATCCTAAGAAAGGGCCCTCTCCAGTCCTCACTGTATTTCCTCTTCCTCCCTTTTCTCAGTTGGTACCACAGACCCCAGGCTGGTCCCTGGGTGGAGAGCAGGGTATGCTGTCTGTGTCACGGGGCTGTTCCCAGACTGGAGGCTCATCTAGGTGGCCCTTGAAGGCAGCAGAGCTCTGCAGATGAGTTAGGAACTGCTGGGTCATTGTCAGAGAACAGGGATGATCTTTGCTACTTCACAGCAAATCACTTTTGACCAACACAACTCCTGCAAACAACCAGATGTAGCAGAGGTTCTTCTACCCTGTTAAAGGCACTTGTGGAGAAAAACTCACCTGTGTCAGTAACCTCTTCTTGCAACTAAAGACAGAGGATTTGGCTGAAGGACTGACAGTGATGAAGTAGTCATCATGGAGTCATGCAGGAGGGAGCAGGGAGACAGCCCACATTCTCTGGAAGGAAGAGCAGCTCCATCTCTGTTTTGCAAGACCCTTCTCACCTGCCACTTGTGCTTTCCTCCATGGCTTTTTTGGTGGGTACATGGCTTGGGGTAGAGGTGAGAGACCCTCGCCACGTGCCCTTGGAGGGAAGAGTGGCAGTTTGCATTGTGCAGGCAGTGGTAAAGCCACAGTGAATTTTGCATGCGCTACTCAGACATGCAGAGTTTGCTCAGGCTGGTGGTTTATTTGCACTAAAGACAGGCCAGCCATTCACCTGAATGCATTTGTCACTCTGCTCTTTTGAACCGGGGCAGCTGGATATTACTGCTGAGGTCAGTACAGATCGATCTGGTTCATTTTCTTTTCCCTGTATTAGCTCTTTTTTCAGGAATATTCAGCGCCCTGTTTAATTTGCCCTGCCTGAGTAGAAGGATTCACTTCTGGTATAAAATCCAAGCTGACATGACAGGAGGAGAGCACTGAGGACATTAAAAAATCCATGCCTTCCTAAGATTGAGTTTAAAATCCGGATTTTAAAAACAAACTGGACATAAAAAGTTTCTTGTAAAGTAACTGTAATTACTTACAAACAAGCATCTGGCTCATTGAAGTCACGTAAGTGCTGAAAAGAAGTCAGACACAGATCACCCTTTTCTCCAGGCTGCAATTCATTCAGTTTGGCTGCATTAAATTCAGAAGCGTTTCCTTTAGGTGCTGACAAAAGTGTTTCATATGCTGCCAGATGAAGCTAATAACACACACACACACGCCCGCCCGTGCGCACATGCACAATGGGTCAGTCAATGCTTTTGTTTTGTCACTTTTGCTTCCTGTTTCCTTGCAAACACACAGGGCAGATTTTGGTTCTCAGCCCATTAAATGGTGAATGACCCTTCACAACATCCTTCCCTGTCTACTAAGTGGGAGCAAGTCTTGCAGGTCAGCCTTTTGGTGACAGAAATTGGTGAGGGAGACTCTGTGGACTTTTAAAGCACTTTATTCGTGTTTCTGCATGAGCAGGGGAAATGGAGAAGGTTGCAAACAGCAGATGGATACTCTTTGCTTTCGTGTCGGCATTGAAGTGTAGCTCCAGAAAGTGATTCTGCCTCAGAGAAATGCACTGTACAACCATCTGTCTTGGAGGAGTTTTGGGAACATGGACTCCTCCAGACTTTGCAATGAACAAAACTAATTCTGAAGAGCAGGTTTCTCCCTGAGCTTGCACTTGAGAAAAGAACTTGTCAGAGGATCGTAGGAAACAGGATTTGACGAGCCCTGAGAAGTCACCTACTCCAAACCCCTGTCACCCTATGAGTGATACTGCAGGTGGAAGTTGGTGCTGTGCACCCAGTGCAAAAAGCAGGGGCCCTCTGAGAGGAACCTGGGTGGCCCCCAGTGCAGTGACACCCCACATCTGCAGGGATGCTCCAAGCAACCTCAGGGATTTGGGTGCAAGGGTCCCGGACAGTGGGGATGATTCGGTGTCTGAAGCTCTTTGGTTATTTCAGAAACCCCAAGCTGGGGCCATTAGCTCTTCTAACACTGAGGTTGTGGCCTGGAAAGATGACCACTTAGTTTGATTTCTTAGCACTGCTGATGGCTAAGTCTGGGAAATTCATGCCTCTACCTTGTGTCTAAAACAGAATCATAGAATTATAGAGTCATTTAAATTGGAAAAGACCTTTAAGATCATTGAGACCTGTAAACCTAACACTGCCAAGTCCCACTAAACCATGTCCCTAAGCGCCAGGTCTACACGTCTTTTAAATACCTCCAGGGATGGTGACAGAATGATACTAAACTCCTTAGAGAAAAGCTTTGGGACCTTCCCAGGAAAAGCAGAGGACCTGTACCAGGGGAATGACAACATGTCCTGTTCTTATTCTCCTGCCCTCTCTATCTGCTGCTGGATATGAGGCCAAACAGACCTTTGCTCTGATCTGGGACAGCCGTCCTTCTGTTCCCATGTCTGGAGCAGGAAAATCTAAGCCTTTAGGGTGTTTGGATGCTGTGGGAACAGGTGCATTAGGGGACCTAAAAAACAACAGATCAGAAAACATATGGGACTGCCCCAGCTCTTAATTAACCTAATTGCTGTAGCTTCCACGAAGGTCTGCATGTTTGCCTAGTGTGTAGTTTCCGGTGCAGGCAAGCACCGGTCCCTGTGATAGAGTGCAGACACGGTAATGCTATCGGCAGCCCCTTCCTTCCCAGAAGGGGCCCAGCAGGCCAGACGACCTCCATAAAATCCAACTGGTGAGCCCAGGGTGCAGGTCCTCATGCCTAGATGTACAGCCCACCCCTCCAAAGAGGTGCTGTAGGCTTCTCTGGAGAGAGAGTGGGGGTGAGGAATGGGTTTTGAAAGCTAACAAGGGTTATTACAGCCCAGTGGTTTGACTTGTCTGCCTGTCTTCCATCAGAGGACGTTACTTGCTGATTGCTGCTGCAGGGGCAATGAGTCATTCAGACTGTAGGTGGTCGGCTGATAAATGTATTGAGCCAGCTCACCTGCATGTTCAATGGCATGGTAAAACCACTAGATATTTATAGAAAGAAATTGCGTCCTGACTGGTGAAAAGAGAACGCTCTAAGTGCTCTTTGGTTAAAGAGCACAACTGGGCTGTAGTCCTTTCTTCAGGACTTCAGACCAAGAGAAAGGGTAGTCAAGAATCTTTACTAACCTCTTTTGATGCTCAGACAACAGCAAGTTTTTTTCACTTGAGTCACTCTTCCTCACTGAAAGTATTTGGAGAACAAAGCCACTCCCAGTTTAGTTAAACATTTGTCTTTTCATGGCACTGAACTGTAAAAAAAGCTGTTGTCCTAAAAATACTACAGATACCTCAAAGTTTCCTGAGGTTTGAAGATGTCCTCTAACAACAATTCTTGTGCTGTACTGCAAACTGAAATTTGAAATCGGTTGTCCATGTCTGGTATAGAGCCGCCCAGCTGGCCAGCCTGCTCTTTGTTAGGGAGACCTATTCCCACATGTGTGTTTCACTCCAGCAGAGCCTGGATCCTCTCTGAAGCTCAGGGGCTGGAGACTTGAAGCACAGCAGAAGGAGCTGCCTTGAGAGGTGCAGAGATGCTAGCGAGCGAGGAGGGAGAGTGCGGTATCTGATGGGGGCACATCTTGCCTGGCCAGCCAAGCCAAATGTTTATCACCTTTGGATTCACCGTGCTGCCCAAAAAGCAAAACAGACGTGTAGTAGTGTTGGCAATCTCTGTAGGAACCTCCTGTCTGCCAGATTCTCTCTCCCTGCCCTCCCAGCAGGTGCCAGCTGGGTTTTTGCTTTCTTTCATCCTATGATCATGTTTCATCAAAGCAAGCACAGTCAGGGGATGCAAAGCCCAAAGGCTTACTAAAATTAGGCCTGATCTTTGGTCCTGTTTGTAAGTTGTTTCTAGGCATGGTGACGTTTGACATACAAACTGGCTAAAATCAGGGTTTGCAAGTCCTAAGTGCAGCTATGTTTGTGTTATTGTTTGCAAAGTCCTTCAGAGCAGCTGTGTGCCTGTTAGAACAAAACAGCAGCATGCAGGCTCCGATCAAAGAGCCCCGCGAAATAGATTTCAACACAGACAAGCAGCCTACGCTATCAAAGTAGCTGACAAAGGAGGATCACGGGAGAAGCACCGCGGCTGTGATTTTGACACAATCAAACCATGTTCTGTGCCCATGACTCAGTACTGGAGTCACACAGGTTCACTGTGGAGATCTCTGGGTCCTCTGCAAAAGCGACAAATGACCAAGATGTTAAGTCCCAATTAAGTTAATGGGTCTTAAATCTTTCAGGTTGAATGTAGTGGTTTGTGTTTTAGTGGATCTGAATCTTGCTAAAGCTTCCCTTCCCCCTTCTTCCCATCAGAGCTACTTAAATAACAGTCGTTAATAAGGAGCAGAACAGAAGTTCAAGCCCCAAAGCGTGACCAGAATAGGTGTTTGGATTGGCTGTACAAAATATCTTCAAAGAGCTGATGAATAAGCAGCAGAAGCAAGGAGGGAGAGCGAAAAGTGTGGTTTGTGCCTGTTTTGTAAACTTAGCTCATGTGGGTTTTTTGAATGAAGGGGAAGTGTTGATGTCAGGTCTCTGGTTTGGCTGATTGCCTAACATGCCGTGGAAAGCAGTGCCCATTGGTGCTCATACCAGGGCTAAAAGAACATTTGTTTGGTGCTGGATCTGAAATAACAAATCATCCCAAACTCTGGTCTGCTCTTGGGGCAACAAATTTGGCCAAGTTCAGGTCTTCATGGCCTGGATGGCCAGCAGCGCTCCGCCAGGCCTGTGCTCAACTGGCCTGCCACAAGATGGGCTTCTAAATGGCATGAACCAAGGTGAAGCCAATCTCATTTTGCAGCAGCCTGGGTGCACCATGTTACACCTCTGGTGCAGAGCTCTCCGTTTTCCTTTTTCCTGCTACATGGTTATCCCCATGTGCTGCAGCTTCTGAGAAGGAAGGGGGCATATGGAGTGTGTCATGCTGCAGGACAGGGATGGAGCTCTGGCCTAGGATATCCCTTTGGGAGTTGAAAGGATGCAAGTTCAAAATAAATAAAAGGAGGTGATTCTCCCCTCTTCATTCACCTGTCCTGGAGACTGCCCTTCCAGTAGCTCCCTCTCTGCCCAAGGGAGATACAGGGGAAGTCCTGGTGGCAGCTCTGGCTTAGGGTAAGAGGCAGTTTCTGAAATGGGCTGTTCCTAGACTGTTAGGGGCTTTATAGGCCAAACCCAAGATCTTAAACTTCACCTGAAAACAAATTGGCAATCAGGCCTAATGAACACACTCCCAGGAAGCTTTGCAAGTCGCTTTTATTGCAACTCGGACTATAAAGGTCTACAGCCTCTCATTTGATGAACAGACAACAGCATTTTTTTTCCTCCTAACAAGGTTTCCTTAGAAATGGATCCACTGCTGAATCCTGAGTCTGCCTGGCATATTCCGGGGGACATCTGGCGTAAATTCTTCATTATTAGATTACATTAGTTGCAGCAATAATCATTCACATGGGATTATTACATCCAAGCTTGTCTCATTGCCTTTATCCTTTCACACATTGTCTTTCCTGGTTTCCCTTCAAAGGGCTGTTGTGAGTCTGTGTTGGAGCAAGAAATTAACTCGTTAGTAATTTATGCATCATTTCCTCCAGCCACATGTATTTAGGGCAAGATCAATAAAATATAATAAGGAAGCGGGTGGGTATTGTCACAGTGTGGCTGAAATAATTCCTTTGGTATCACTGTAAATCCTTCCCTCACATATGAAAACTTGCAGTCCTGTCCATCACTAGCTTATTTTGCCAGGCTGTATCAACAGGACATTGATTCGGCTCCTTTGTGTGGTTGCAGAGTTCATGTCCTGCTACTTCTGCTCACAGCTGCGCAAAGTGCTCTGAGTGGAGGTTTAAGATTTTGAAAGAGCAGTGTTTCATAGCCTTTCTTCTGGCTCCTGTCATGTAATTAAAGCCGTGTCACCTAACACTGCAGATTTGTTTCTGGAGTGGCTCCATGCTCTGGCATCTGCTGCGATATGGTATGTCTGAGAAAGGGAAAGGGACAGCAAAAGGGATCCAAGCAGCGCAGCCCAGGGCACAGAGACCTTGCTGTCTGTGGGCACTGGGGAGGCAAACCTGAGCGGATCTGAAAGGTCAGCGGCAGGTTTGAGACGACCTGTAGTCCCTGCCTAGTGATCTGACTGCTGGGCAGCCCTTCCTGGGTACAAACAACAAAAAAAAAACCAAACCAGGAGGAATTTGGATCCATCGGTTCCCATGGCAGTGTAAGGATGTAAGAGGGGCAATGCTTGTGGGGAGAAGAGACAGCAGACAGAGCACGCTGGAATTCTACGGCTCCTAAAGAGGCTCAGAGCTGATGCCACAGGGCATCTTATCTTTCCATGTCTCTTTTCTCACTTCCTGGCTCCTATCCAGACTACCCTGCAGGGTTTCAGCTCCATGAGAACTTGAATTTGGGGAATCTGTTGCAATTCAGATTAAGAATTTCCTGAAAGTGCAAGCAAAGTCAAACCAGCAATACAACACCTTTGCTAGCTCTGCCTGCTTCCACTCCCTGTGGCTGTTTCTCCTGCAGAAGGTGTCCCAGAGGGTGGCACTGATGTGGAAGGGGCTGTGTGGCCCACCTTGGCTTTAGCAACACTCTTATCTGCTGATCTGAGGGGATTACAGCAACACAGAGGCTCCAATTTCTGAAAGTCTCTGGAAGGAGAAGTCTTGAGATCACTGTGCACTCTGGGACCTGTATGTTTTCTTGCTGTGAATGTGGAGAAATCTAGGAGAGGGAGGTGGTTGAAACCCCCTAGCAGGTCTGACTCACATCCCAGAGGAATATTCTTTGTGTGGTTGTGCTGGGCCGGGCAGCACACAGTGTACAGGATGAGGCAGCGAAGTCAGAGCAATCCTGCCCTCCACAACCCCGGCAATGTTGACACAGCCTGAAGGGGAGCACAGAGGAGATGAGATCCTGAGATTATCAGTGCAGACGGGGGAGAGGAATGTTGTTTGCTTGTAGCTCCTCCACCAGGACTGGCAAAATCCAAATTACGAGGGAAGGTGCAGGGGGATGCCTGTACAAGGTTTGAGAGTGTAACAAAGACAAGCAGGCTCAGGGACAAAGCCAGGGGCTCTAACTTCAGTACAAGAAAAACTGGTCGCAGCACAGGCTGGTTGACTTCTGAAAGACTTCTGGAGCCAAAGGTCTGTTCAGGTCACCTGCAAGCAGGTAGTGACGCTGCCCATGAATGTGTACAGGACATTGCTCCCTTGTCACCTGCCCCCAACGGTCTTCAGACAGCTTTGGTGAGGCAATGACCAGCTACACCTGGTCTCCACTGGAGTCCAGTGGTGATGTGGCTGCCACTACCACCTTCTTGATGGCAAAGTTTGTTATCAGATGGAGTGGGTAGGCTTGCAGATGAGAGAAAAACGACCAACTGGCAGAGAGGAGGAGGAAAGCAGAACTGAGGCAGATGCTCAGACAGGGTGGCAGTTGTTTGCTTGGTTTCATTCCTTTAGGAGCTGGGGTTAGAAAAGAAATCACTTCCAGGAGACACTTTCTCAGCAGAGCCGCTTTGGACCAACTCCTTAGTGTTGCAGGGCCGTTCCCAGGCAGCCCGTGCAGCCAGCCCTCCCCCCGGCATTGCAACATCTCCCGCTTTCCAAAGAGACAGGAGCCCAAAGAGCAAACACAGGAAACCCCAGGACCGGTCAAGGTCTGAGAGGTAAATTTGTAACTTAGAACAGGTCGTAAGGATGCTGCTCCGTAATATGTAAACACTCTTTTCTTTCTTCAACAGCCCAGCGCAGCCGAGAGAGCTGATCCCAACCCTCCCTTCATGGTTGAGTCTGCTGAAGAGACAGGACGCAGGTTGGAAATGCAGCCGGGCACACAGGCTCCGTATTCCCTGGAGACAGGCTCCTTCCCACACTTCTGTAAGTCCTCGCCCTGACCCCACGTGAGTTGGCTGTGCCGAGCAGCAGCCCGAGCTCAGCTGTGGGTTGGGCAGCTGCACAGAGGGGTGGCGGGACACCACTGTGGCCATTGCCAAGAGCCGTGGGGTTTGCTCAGCCTCCTGTCCATGCTACTGCTATAGCAATAGGTGCTGACTGAATAGAACCTTTATGGGAGTTTAATTCAGGCGCAGGTTTTGGAAAGAAACCCTCATAGCACTATGCTGCACTCTTCATTGCAAGAGCGAAGGTTCAGTTTAGACACGGGTAAAAGCTATTTAGCAGGAGTGGTGGAGATGTGATAGGTCAGATGGGCTGGGGAAGAAGGTGGCAGCTCTGTCCCCAAAGGTCTCTGGTCTGATTTAGGACAGGAAGATGGGTGAGATTAACTTGCTGTGTCTCTTCCAGACCTGTTTTCTGTGAGTCTGTGCTTTCCTCCTGTAATGGAGGGAAAGAAAAGTGTTCAGGGTGTGGAAGGGGACACTGTACTCATGGGTGAGGGTTGCAATGGCTTATACTAAAGGAGTTCTAGGGATCAGCTCATAAAGGTTAATAAAAGACAGGTGGAGTTACATGTAAAGCTAGTCAAGAAGCTTCCTTTAGAATAATACTTTTAACAAAGCGATGTTACTCCAAAAACTGAGGCTCTCCCTGGATAAATATTGATTTTGTCAAATATATTGTATACATCTCTGTGTGTATGTACAGAGTGAGAGAGAGAGAATTCCACTGGGAAAATGCTGTAATGGTCTAATTAATTCAGATCTCTGAATCTAGTTTGTGTTTTGACCGACCCAATGTGTTTCACTACCTCTGCTGCATATGAGCTCTTTGCTGTATAGGTATAACAATATTTTGACCAAAAGGAATATATTTAATTGCCTTTATATATTTCCATGTCACACAAAATTTAAAACAGCAACTTCTCCTGCTGCTTTCTTAGTAAAGATGTCACATCTCCATATCATTATCAAGTCCAATTAGCATCAGCAGATACACTATTTGTCTGATTCCTGTATATCAGGGAAACCAGTGGCACAACACTGGAATTGATCTGGTCCGATGCAAAGTAACCTTTGCACCAGGGGCCGAACCCTGGGAATCGAAACCCAGCTGTCTTGGGCTGGAGGGACTGCAGAGAGGGCAGGGATTGCTCCCAAAAGGCCAGGAGATGTTAAGCGAGTGCAAATGGGCAGGCAGCATGCTGAGAAGAGAAGGTAGCAGGCAGCGGATAGGCATTTGCTGGCTCGGGCTCGGGCTCGGGCTTGCAGTGAAGTTGTTTTCCCCTTCCCCCTGCCTCCCTTCCCCGGCTGCACAGACCACGGCTGTCCTTAAGTGTGTGTTGGCAGCCCGTGCGGCACAGCCCGGCCTGTTATCACCTACCATTGCTAATGTCTGCCCCAAAGACATACTTGCTGGTGTCCGAGGCTCACTGAGTACCAGCTCTGAGCGTGACAAGGGGCTGGCAAATTCCTCCTGCGGTCTGGGCTCATAACACCTGTGAGGCAAACAAAGAACCTGTGGGTTAAATCCCTCCCCTGAGCCAGGCTAAGGGGAAGGAGACTTTGGCAAAAGGCAGGACTGAGAACTAGGCAGGAACTTTAAAGCATTTGGAAAAGCCACTGAGGCTTGCTGATAGGGCTGACATACAGGTCCCTGCATGAACCCTGTGTCATTCTAGCGGGGTGTCTGTGGCGCCACACAAGGCGATGCACGGCTCTAAGACATCCCTGGTACATTTCTGCGTGGGCAGGNGGGGTGTCTGTGGTGCCACACAAGGCGATGCACGGCTGTAAGACATCCCTGGTACATTTCTGCATGGGCAGAATCCCTGTTGTAACTACCTGGGGCACTGAGGAATCATTGTAATGTTTTAAAGTTCTATTTATTTATTTTTTACAAGTATTCCAAAACCTCAGCATATCAGGACTCTAAAGTGCTCCCAGAGTGAAGGGAGTTTGGGTCAAATTCCATCAGTTTTGGAAGATTCCTTGGCTTTTTACTGGAGTGATTCATGTTATACCTGAGAAACTGCCGGCAAATGCCTGGATGCTGACAGCTCCGTTTCCTGCAGAAACCTGGACAAATAAGTGTGCATGTAAGTGAAGGACAGAGAGAAAATGATGTTCTAGTCTCAGAGAACTATAAAGCTGATCTGAGTCATGAGACCCAGAAAGGCATCCATCCCACCAGCCTGCTCTCATCCCTCAGGATGAAGGAAGGCTACACAAGAGCTCTGCCTGGTGCTCCGCCCCAGTCACAGTTTCAGGCTTAGTCCCAGACTCTGTTGTCTGGAAGTGATCCACAGAGGATTTGTCACCAGCTGCAGCCAACAGAGCCCAGAGTTCAAGTCTAGCGTGTGCTGCTGCCAAAACAAGCTTGCAGGTACTCACAGGTTAGCCCCTTCCACTCTGCATCTGTCAATAAAGCAAGCATCCTTCCCATCCTGACTTTTCCCAGCTGACCTTTTTAAGCACCGTTGCAGGTTCTGCCCGGTCTTCCCTTTGACAACTCCGAAGATTCATTCCGAACTTTGCAGAGGCAATTTTACAGGAGTGATCAGCAGCGACCTTTCCTGGGTGCAGGGCTGGCCTGCCTTTCTGCTCCTCAAAGACAAGCTCACGCATGCCTGAAAACACTCGCAGGGAGCTGGGAGACGCTGCCGTTACAATGGTCCCCTTCAGCCAGGGAGCTAGGAGCTGGCTTTTGCATGAGAAAGAAATCGCTATATTGAAGTCAGGGAGCTGGGAAATCACAGGTGACTGAAACCACAGGAGCAAATCCTACTGCAACTTTCATGTAACTCCAGTGACCTCCTAGGGAGAAGACTTATTGCTGGGCTTACTCCTGGCAGCAAAGAGTGAAAAGAGAGTAAAAGCCCTTTCATTAGCTGATGAGAAAGAGGTTTCCTCTAGGCTAGACTTCGAGTGTTGTAGCAGACATTATTGCAGTGATAGCAGTAGGGGAAAGGGTAGGTGTTTGTTGCAGGTGTTTTGAGTCTCCTCTTCATCTACTTCAGCTGAAAACCCAAGGTGGGCTTCTCGAGGCTTTTTTTACTCAGAGGATGAGACTGGAGGGTGGTTTGGAGTTAGAGTTTTCTTCTCTTGCTGGGATTCTGCTTGGTTTCTCTTCTTGCTCCTGTTGCAGTAGCTTGCTGGGGTGATTCAGAAGTTGAGTTGAAAGTCCTCACCATGTGCCTTGTGTGATGCCTGGTTCTGCTTCAGTCTTCTCGTAAGTGCCTTGCTTGTGCTGAGCAATATCCTACCGCCAAGCAGCTCCGGCCTCCCTGGGGAGGGGTGCAGGGCTGCTCTTGGGAAAAGGAGAGGATGAGGCAGCAGGGTGTTATCTCAAGGCTCATCTGCATGTGTGACAATGAGCGCAGAGAGGAAATCTCTGGGCAACTGCAATAATGCAATAAATGAGAGCAAAACAGAATGTGTCAGGATAGGGAGGCACAGAGTGGTGTAGCGGTGTATCGCTGTGCCCTGCAAGCAGGGATGTGTAAAGCCTTCTCTGTCTGGGTGACATGAGCTGTCTGGAGTTGGTTTCTCT
>RSEF01000008.1:3738679-3781763 GCA_003993805.1 Himantopus leucocephalus | reverse complement strand
CCCAACTGGCAGAAGTCCTACACTGTCTGGAGTTTTACAAGGATTTTATCTGTACATTTTGGCATAATTTATATTACTGTGGTTACATATATCTGTTTATTACTAGAGTAAAGCCTCTGTTTTCAGTGCTTTGATTGAGGAAGAGAAGAATTACATTGCAAATCTAATCAGAGAAGCTGCGTTTGGAGACCGAGAGAGATTTTGGGGGTGGATTCTCCACTTGTTGGCACCGACCCTGCTAGGCTTGAGGGCACAAAGTCGAAGTGCACAAGGAATCTGGGTCTCCTTCTAAAAACAAACAAGATCGGAGTTTACAGTCCCTCAGCACCCTGGGGAGCATGTGGTGCGTCTGCTGCAAACCCAGAGCAGATGCAATCAGCTGGGGTGTTTGGATATTTTGAGGTGCAGCCTCACTCCTTCACCTTGGGTCTGTCTCCCTGGGATCCCCAGCTGAAAGGAAGGCAGCAGAGCAAAGATGCCTCAGGCTAGGTGCTGGGGGTCATGCTTGCTGGTCCTTGGCATAGGAGCCAGCAAGGTTACAGGAGGATACAACAGTGTTTTGGGAGGAAGGTTGCCTCCATTTCTGGCTGGCCCTGGGGGCAGCGAAGGGGTTAAAGACCAGCCGTTCTGCCCAATCAGTCTGGCTTGCCTGTAATAACCAATTAACGGAGTGTAATTGTGCAAATCCATATGTGGCAGTAATTACCAGGGAGATTAATGGATTCCTTCCTTTTCTGAGCGGACCCCACCACAGCTTGCCAGCATTCCCCCACCACCCAAAAGGACACAGTTAGAGGGGAAGCAGGAACCGCTTGTCTCTGGACACCCTGTGACGAAGCTGAGCGGACTGGGAGGCCCCATGGGGACTGCCCGGTGCTTGTTTAAATAACCCTTTTCATCTCCCTGTGTTTCCTTACATACAGCTCCCTGCTCCCTGGCTCGGACCCGGCCTTCCAAGGACAGTTCGTGCCCAGCCTGCTGGGTCCCGGGCTGCCGCGTCCCTGCCCTCCCCATTGTCCATTCATTCCCCGCTCCCCTTTCCCCTGTTTAGCCCTAATTGCGGCAGAATATCGCGTTTGTTTGCCCTCGTCTTTTGTAGCTTTGTTATTTTAGTTGCAATGGGTAATCCAGCAAACTGTTAAAGGCATACACGAGGCGAGGAGGAGACAGCAGGGCGCTTGGGGCAGGTTTTCAAGCCAGGCAATGGGGTTGTATTTGGGGGATGGTGGCTTGCAGGCAGGGTGGGTCTGCCACGTCCTTTGGGATGAGTTTTCTTAGGGATATATGGCCACAGAAGCAAAGAGTGACCCTGGAGCAAGTGAATACTTCCCCCTCCAAATGCTCTCACTGGGGAAACAGGGCACTGAGCCCTGCTGTGGGAGAAGGGGGTGCATCTGGGGACCTGTCCCCTGGCAAGCAGGCCACTACCTGGGCAGCACAGGCTCCTCCGCAGTTGCACCAGCACCTTGGGCACTCGCGATGCAAATCTACCTGTCCCGCTCAGCAGCCCTGGCCAGCCTTGCCTCTGCATCACACACACGTGGGTCTGAGCTCTGCTGACCCATGGTGTGGAGAGAGCTGGGAAGTGCTTCAGCCCTGGTTCTGCGCCGAGCGATGATCCCTGCCCCTGACAAATAGCTCATGCAGAGAGTTAGCCCGTGGGGAGGGCTGATTGCTGGCTAGGGATCCATCCATCTCTGGCTGCAGGTGTCCCAGGGGTGGCTGTGCTTCCTCAGCTGGGGATGGGGCAGGTGGCTGGGGAGTCAAATGTTCTTTAGAGCTTGGGATGTCAGGGAATGACCACATCAAGCATCCTTGCAGCCTCACTGCCTTCCTCATCAGGCCAAAAAAGTGATGCTGGGGTTTGAACCTGGGGCTTGTGACTTTTGTTTTTCTTTTTGCTCCCTGCATGTAGGCTTGGACTTGGGGTAGGCCAGAGCTATGTGGGCTGGGTGAGAACATCCTGTGGCTGTAAAAAGCAGCAAGATGGAGCCAGGCCAAAAGTCCATCTTGCAAATGGTGGGTGCTTACAGGGGAGGCAGGAGCAGAGTGTGCACAAGGAGCAGGTATCTCCCAGTAGCCTCTGCCCTGAACTGTTTGGCATTTTCCATCAGTGATAACCGTGTGGGACCAGGACTGGCTGCCCCCAAAATCTGTAGTGATGTCTGCACAGACATCCCTGGCTGGCCCTCGCCTGGCTGTTCTCTGACAGCCCTGGCCATATTCACTGCCACATACAAGGTGATGGACAGAAATGACAGTTTTCTCATTGCTGACTTGTTACGAAGGTTAGGAATGTGGCTGCTCCGAGGGAGCAGCTGTGCAAGGTGCTTGGCAGAGACATGAGCATGGCTTCTCTCCAAGGAGGGTTACAGATGGTGGGGGAGGTTTTGGGACATTCTTGCCTGCAGGTGATGGAGATGTACAGAAAGGTGCATCTTCCTAGAGGACCAGGAGAGGTGGAGAGCCCTGACAGAGATGCTGCTTTTGGTTCTGCTTACTCGGGGTCCTGGGAACCAGCCTGCACCAATAGCTTGGTCTCTATGCAGAAAGAGGCACTGGGGCAGCTCTTGGGTATTGCAAATTGAATGGGTTTGTTTGTCAGAGAGCTGTGTCCATTGGTGTCAGCTGAGGCCCTCAACTGTTTTAGCTCTTCCGTTTCACCTGACCAAGGGTTCATTAATACTGCCGCTGTGTCATTCTAGGTTAGAGGCTATGTGTGCCGAAGCATGGCATGTAAACATGTCTCCTGGGCCTCCTGTGCTTGTGGGAGCTTGAAGTAGCTCATGTCTTGGGGGACCAGCCTTTCTGGAAAGCTTCCTACCTGGCACAGGCGCCCAGGGCAATACAGAGAAGTAGTTGAGGCAATTGAGGGATGTGTCTTGCACAATTTCTGGGATGCTTGAAGTGTTGGGTCTTCGCTGTCCTGGATTTTAGGCTGCAGGATGTAGTGGATAGGTACGATTTGAAAGCCTCATTAATGCAATGAGCCAACAGAGATTAATTTGTGTGGGTATGGCTTGTTTCTTAAATGTCCCAAGTTCCCTGTGGGAACAACCCTTGGCCTATGCTGACTCCCAATCTGTGCTTGGGAACTATCTGATGGAAAATGGCAAGGACTGTTTACAACCAGCGGGACAGACCCTGGGACCATGCCCTGGGGCTGGTGAATTTACTGGTATAGGTTAGCCTTTGGGGCTGTGCTGCTGGCCTGGAAAGCTTGAGACCTGAAAAGGGACTGGGCTCCAGATTTTGCAACTGGGATATGTCTGGCTATGAGAGGAGACAGCTTTGTGTTGGAGAAGCTGCTCTGGGATCTTCAGGGTTTGCTTTAATAAGCTGACTTAAGTCAGTGCATATCAGTGCAGTGTCAGCACTCGAGTATGCATTGCTGTGCCCACATCATCCCAGGTCCTTTCTCTGCTTCTGCTGTGCAGAGGCTGCTCCTTCTGCTCAGAGGCTCAAAAGGACAGGGCCAAAACATGTGGCTGTGGGCAGGTGCTCACTTCTTTCTCTCTCTTTCTACTGGGAAGAGGTTGGGGGGCAGACAGCAGATATTTGACAGTGCCAGAAAATGTCATTCCACATCCCTGCAAATTCTTCACATGCTTGCTCCTTGCTGCTAGGCTGTCTTGGCTCTGTGGGGTGTGGTCTGTGCTTGTCTTGATCCAGGGCTGTTCCTCTCTTTGGGGCACAGGGAATTTTGTCATGCTCCCATGGCTTTAAACACCAGTGGATTTTCCATTTGGTACAGGGGAGCATGTGGCTTTTGAGAGGTGAGTATATTTGAAAGGCAACGGAGGGCATTGATGAGGAAAGGGATGCTCACTGTAGCTGGCTCTTGCCTGCCTCTCAGCTGCACAAGGGGGTGAAGTGTTTTAAACAGTTTCTGCAGGGAAACATTGAGAGGAACTGATCTCGTGGGAGAACATTTTGGCTGAGTTTCATGTTGTGTTTGTCTCCCTTCATCTGCCGCTGGAAGGTGACTCCCAGAGGAAGGACAGCTGCTAGAACAGATGAGATGTGTGATTCTGTTTGGGCAAGGCAAAGAGATGGCTCAGTCCCCTGAATGTCAAACAGCCAGGCTGGCAGAGTCTTGAACTGAAGTTGGTGGGATCTATAAAGAGAGAAGTGCAAAATGAACCTGTTGGTTTTCTGTGAAGTAGAAGTCCGTGTGGCTGAGGGGACAGACCCAGACTATCAAGAGCAGAGTTATCTGAGCTATGAGTGGAGGCAGAGGTGAGGTCTTTGTGTACCAGTGAGGGCTAAGGTGAGGTCTTTGTTTCACCCTTCTCCCATCTAGGGCTAAGGTGAGGTCTTTGTTTCACCCTTCTCCCATCTTTTTTTACTGCCAATTAATGAAGGGTATCTTTGCGCTTCAGCTCATCTTAAATGAATTTTGTGCCTCGTGCTTGGGCAGCAAGACTTGGTTGTGCTTCATTCCTTCCAATTGCCATGCCTAGGCTGTGTCTCTTGGTCCACTATTCATGGAAAGGCTGCATAGGCATGTCTCTGCAGCACAGCATCAAACAGGGCCTGTCTCTGGGCAAAGATGTGATCTGGTTTATTGTTTGGGGGAAAGTTGTGGTGTTTGGTTTTGGTTTTTTTCCCTCGTGACTCAGAGGCGTGATAGGTGTGAGCTGGGGGCTTGCAGTGTCCAGGGTTGCTGTGCTAGGCCAGGGGTGCTGGATCAGACTATGTGGAGCAACAGAAACTTGTTCCAAGACTTGCTTGAAACTTAGCGGAGCTCCAGAGAGCCATCCCCGGGAAGATAATGTCATTGCAGAAACAGATGAGATCTTTGTGCATTAGAGGAGGCAGCAGAGCATTGAGAAACCTGACCATCCCTCATTCATGCAGACACACTTGTGTTTTAGTGGTATTTGATTTCCTTCCCTGCTCTTAGGTGACCCAATGGACAGGCTGAAATCTACTGGAAAAGGGTTAATTGAGCCAGTGACATCTGAAGAAGTGAAGTAAGGGTGGGATCCGAGCGAGCTGTCTGGCTCCCGAGGAGCTGCAAGCATCCTATGAGAGGGACAGCAGCCCCACCATCTTGCCATGGGGCTTAGAGAAAATGCCTCATTGACTGGAGCAAGGACTAAACTGCAAAGACAGCTGGCTGAGAAGTGCTGACTGAAGCTGCGCCTCAGTGATATGGTTGACGTGGCTTTCAGCCCCGTGGTCCAGATCAAAAGCTCTCTGGCCATGTGATGCAAAGTGCTAATCTGGTGTGAATGCCTTCTCATTCTTCAGATCTTTTTAAATGATAGAAATGGGCCAACTTGATAAGGCCGGCTTTCTCCTGGGTCAGATACCTTGGCTGCCAGAGAGCAGATTGTATTGTAGACATAAAAGCGCAGGAGAGACAGGAGTGATTCAGTTTAAGCTGGAGCCCTATGGCATAATGTGACACTGCAGTCAGATCCTTGCACCTGATCCAGGCAGTGTTCAGTGGAGAAACCCAGCGTGAGCAAGCTTGAAGCTGTGGCCTTGCTGGCTTGGAGACAACATGGGTTAGAAATCCAAAGGTACATACTGATCTTGCCTCTCCCATGGCAGCATACAGAGGGGCCTGGGATGAGGTGTCTTACGATAGATACCGACTTTCTGGGCTTTTGGGGCCTGTCTGCTGTGGCTGGGACCTTGGGGACCGGGCTGTGGCTGGTGATGGCTGCTGTGTCCTCGGCCATGAAGGGTGCTAGCCCCTGATGTGAAGCTGGTCCTCTTGGATGACTACAAGTCTTCCTCCTCTGAGAAAGGAGCTACTCGGAGCAGAAATAACCCCTGTTACCTTGAACTCCAAGATACCCACGTTTGCCTGTCTGGTATAAATAGACCATCCAAGGCAGCCAGATGTGATGGAGATTGACAGGTTGTCTCTGGAGTTTTGCACTTGCTGAAGCAGGAGGAAATGTAAAATCATGAATGTTGGGATGCACAGAGTGATAGTAGCAAGCAAAGCCCCCAGCTGCATGGGAGGCTGTGCCATCTGCCGTGGGGGATGCAGGTGGGAGCCCTTTGTGGCTGTATGCAGGGAAGTGGTGTGACAAGACCTTCCCCACCCTGTGCTGAGCTCTGGCCATCATCAAATGCAAGGTTCAGCAGACACTTGTGTGTTTGGGCTGTCCCCAGTCAGCTGTGTGCCACCCAGCTCAGGCTCTTGCCCAGGAGGGGAACACAGTCTGCTCACAAACATCCAGGTTTGTCAGCAAAAGAGAATGAAGAATGGAGCAGGATCCAGGGGGAAGAAAAAAAAAGGCTTTTTAAAAGTTTCCTAGCAATTTTGCGGAGATAGGTGGGGGGACTGAGTTTCACTTAGTTTGTTTCTGGGTAGTCAGAGAAGCCCTGAAATCTGTAAGCTTTTTGTTACTGAGGATGGAGGGTTTTTTTTAGAGTCTTTGCAAGGGTTAACCTGGTCAAGGAACTATTTTCTGTTGAAATATTTCCTCTGAGAAATGGATGTTGTGGGAAAATGGCAAAATTGTAGGCATTTGCATGGGCTGTGTCTTCTAAGGTTTCTCTGAGAACTTTTTTTTCAGGCGATGAGGAAATCTTGGTCTTCAGGGTGTAGGTTTCTTTTAAGGAAGGTGACCTAGCTGTTTTCAGGCATTTTGCTTCACATTGTGTATACAGCAGGGTTAAAGAGGGACTTGCATTTAAATGACAACCTGTAGGTCCTCTGGCACTCTGATTGGGAAGTTTGCTTGCAGGATGGTATCAAGGAATTATCAGGTGAACCTTTACTTCACTTGTCCTTTGAAAGCCCCTTGCTGAACACTAAATGACGTGTCAAAGTGGACTTTGTTAAGAGCTGAGTGTTCATTTCCCACCAAAATCTCCTCAGGACATGCGGGCCCTTTGGTCAGAGACCTGCCTTTATATCTGAGTGACTTTAGCACTTGCCCATAGAAATCCTGTCTTCATTCGGTCCTCATCCAACCTGGAATCCTGGTTTTATAGCCCGGTATGCTGCCTTGCACCACTGACAAGAGAAGCTGGGTGCTTACCTTGAAGTGTGGAGGGATGTGTCACTCTCCCACTTGCAGTATTGCGGTTCCTTTTTTGTCTCTGTGATCTTTATTCCAGCACAGCTAAAAAGGTGA
The DNA here is from genome assembly GCA_003993805.1 of Himantopus leucocephalus. Classification (NCBI taxonomy): domain Eukaryota; kingdom Metazoa; phylum Chordata; class Aves; order Charadriiformes; family Recurvirostridae; genus Himantopus; species Himantopus leucocephalus. The sequence continues at coordinate 3,774,657 of RSEF01000008.1, read as the reverse complement.
AGTGACTTTTCTGAAAGCAGGCAGGGAGCCATGAGCTCCCAGTCCCTGAGCTAGCACTCAGTTGACCCAACCATTGCTCCTCGATACAATGCATGCCCAAACTTCTATCTAGTGTAGCACAAATCTCCTGTATTGTATGTATGGCCTTGCTTATTCCCCTGGGAACCCAACCCAAAGCAATGCGTACTTTTGACCAAAAAAAAAAAAATATTTTCCAGAGGGTCCAAATGGCTATTTTTTGGATCCACCTTCCCAGGAATACTTTGCTGCATGCTTTTCCATGACGCTACCGCTGCTGACCTTTCTGCTCTGGCAAGGGGGAGTCGTTGGGAAGCACATAGGCAGCGATTCTTTGCTGTTACAAAGGCTGGGATTGTTGGCGGCTTGACGCCCCAGAAAGTGTCTAATTGACTTGACTCTCTCTAGCTGGGCTCCGAATGGATTTTCTGCCTCAGGATATCTCAGCGTTATAGTGGACCTGTTGTTTTTGCTCCTCGCATGATATTAAAAAGTGCATTGTTGGAGCAGAAAGCGTGAGTCAGAACGGATGTGCAGAGGGAGCTGCCTGTCGCCCTGCGAATGAGTGCCAGCGCAGAGGAGTGGAGCGAGACGGGGTCACCTGCCATCCGCAGTTAGGGGCTGAAAAGTTTCTTAGAGCATCCCAGAGAATGAGCTTGGCTTGATGGTATAGATGACACTTCGTGTTCAGAAATGGACAGATGTAAACCTGCCCTCTACATCTCAAATAAGCAGCTTTAGCATTAAAATACCTCCTCTAGTTATTTTGCAATATTTGCCCATTCCAGTACTGGCTTGGTCCCAGGTGCCCTCTGGGCTGGGAAGATGGCTCGCGCTGGTGTCTCTGTCACCCTGTCATCTTGCAGCAATGCCTGGGAGTGTCTCACCTGCATCTGTGTCAAAATGTGCTTGTGCCACCACTGGTGCCTGTCTGGGGAGGTAATTCCCTGGGAGGAGTGGGCAGCTGGGCCCCGCAACCAGCAAAGCTGCTGGAGGCGCTTAGGCAGGCGTAAGAGGATTTAGTGACACCGCTGATTAGTGTCGAGGGCCTCATTACGGTGCTGGTAATTGAAGGTCTCCCTAGGTTTAAACAGACTGGGAATTATCTGCCCTCGGAGCCTGCTGTTGGCTGCATGGGACGGTGCTTTCTGCAAGGTAGGCAGTGTCCTCCCTGGAGCAACCTGGCACTGGGGATGGTGGCCAATGCCCTCCAGACCCTGGGGAGGGGACCTATGGCGAGCGGCAGCTGTGGGGCTCAGAGGGATAGGGCAGGCCTGGGGAGAAGGAGGGGGCAGGCTGTGTTACTGCAGGTGTGTTTGTGGTGCTGCTGTTAGAATAGGCTGCTGCTGGTAATTGCATTAGCCCGCTGGGGCTCTGGGGCTAATTTTATTAGCTTGGTGTCTGTGGTTATTGCTTTACAAGAGACAGCGGTGAGAAAAGGGCAAGGCTGAGTGGGGAAGGGATGATGCAGTAGCTCCTCTCCTCTCCATCTCCAAGGAATCATAGGGGACATGTTGCTTTTGGTGGCTTTTGCTAGTCCCAGGCCAATGCCAACTGGTACAGCAGATGGATGAGGTTGGTTCAGTCTGTTTATTAGCCTTGAGAAACCTAGTTTGGAGTCCCTGCTCTGCCACTGACTTCCTACTTGGCCCTGAGCATGTCACCTGGTGTCCATGTGTCCTCCCTCAGAGGCAAGCAGGGAGGGGAATGGGCATTTAGGCTCCCGGGGCACTCGTCCTGGTAGCCCCTGCTGCACCTCACTAGCCATATGAAGGGAGTCCCAGCTCTAATATCAGCACCCTGTGGGCAGTGAGTTTTCTCTGGGACTCTGTAGCTCCAAAGCAGTGTGTCAGGAGGGTGCATGTGCAGCTGTAGGCTTCTGAGGGTTGCAGCCTTTTTATTTGTACATGCTGTTGCCACATGCACAACCAGAGGATGCCTCTGCCTTTAAACAGAGGTGGGATGGGGGACTGATGGGATTCTTGGTTGTACTTGGAGTATTCCTGGTTCAGTCCAATGTGTAAGGAATAGGGATCATACTTAATCTCTAGATTTTACAGTTCTGGGGCAGAGTGGGATAAGATTATTCCACTTTAGACCTTCACAAGTTTAGGGTCTGGCTCCAGAGACCAGTGTCTCAAAAGCCGTGATGGAGTAGTGCCGGGAGGTCATGGAGATACTATTCCAACATGCTGCTGAAATATTAGCTGCAGTACATTTACCTTGGAAAACTAACGGGGAGGTGAGTGAATTGGGGACCCAACCACAATGTTAATATCTCAGTTGGCTTCAATCAGCACTGCTTTGTTGGGAGTCCCACTGTGACCAGTGCCCCCCAGGGTGTGGCTGCTGCATGGCATTCAGCATCCCATGGCAATGGTTTTCCTTACTAAAATACCAGTGGCAATCATAATGTCTTCTCCTTTCACATAACGAGGAGGGGAAATAAAAAGCATTCAGTAATTTGAAGCAGTGACTTGTGCTATTTCTAGTGGAAATTGAGGGGCTGCCTCTCTATGGTCCTGCAGTACCTCTTGAGAGACTGACTGGTTAGTGGAGTAGGTCACAGGCTGATCTGGGTACAGGGGCTGGAGCTTCTAAATACCCCCAAACCCATGGTGGTCCCCTAAATGAATTGCCCGATGCTTGCTTTACCTGAGGAAAAGGCCTGGAGGGGTTTCCTTGGAGTTGCTCAGTGTGTGCATGTGTTCTGCAGCACTAAGCACTCACTAACCCAGATCTGCTAAAAATCAATAAAGTAATCCACTTACTGCTTGGGACTGCCAACCTTTTTAAGGAGCTCAGAGATGTTTTGTCTTCTTTCCTCTCCCCTTTCTTCTAAGCTGCTAGAAAGAAAAGAGGGATGGAGAAGGGAGTGCTGGCAGAGCTGGACTAAACTCAGGCTCTTTGCTCTGGGCAGATCAATAAAAATAATTCCCCGCTAAAACTTCATTAGCATGGAATTAAAGCTGCTGAGATCCTGTGTGGTTGGTAAGAATTAATGCTACTACTAAATCTCAACACGGTTGGCGCTTAAAACGCAAAGCCGCTTCGTTGCTCACACCTCTGTCCCAGTGCTGCTAGGGCTGAACTGGCCATGCAGCTGGTTCTGCTCCCGCTCTGCCCCGTGACTGCTTGGTGGGGGCACAGCCCTCTCATCCAGCCTGAGGACAAGGGACAAGCCAGGCTGAGATGGTGGCAAGGTGCAACTCAAGCAGATGGAAGCAAAACTGTTGTGTGAGGGTGGAGTTTTATCTTGAAACAGTGGGTCAATTCTGAGTGCTGGTGGGGACTGGAGGTAGATGGCCCTGGTGTGTCTCTGCAGGGTGATGGACAGATGATGGGAAAGGTCTCTGGGTGGGTGCTGGACAGGCAGGCTTCCCATCATGGCAGAGCTTTCCCTGACACTGGATCAGAGAAATATCCCTCTGGCAGGCTGTGCCTGAGGCTGTACAAAGTCTCTCTCTTCTGTAGAAGTCTGGGATCTTATTGAGGGTGTGTGTCTGAAAATCACTTCTTTTGGAAGCAGATTGTTTGTTGTGGTTTTTGATTGAAAAATGTTTCTTTCCGTCTTGTCACAGTGGGGGAAAAAAACTTGCCCTGCTGAGAAATCCAATTTTCTATCCAGAGATTGAAACAAGCCACCTTGCAGCTGGTTCCTCTGCAGCGCTCTGAGTGCCTTCTTGCAGGGCCTTGGGGCATCCCTGCCCCATGTCTGGTTCTTGCCTCCTGCCCCTAACAAGGATCCCCAGTGTGGCTGTTAAAGAAGAGCACCAGAGGCAAAGTCAGCATTATCCTGAAATAACAAACTTTGCCTACGGGTTAGAAATCCCTGTGGTTGCCAGTGACCTGATGCCACTTGGATTAGTGCAGGGTGGAGAGGGTTTTGGAGGGACCCGTAGGTGAGTGTGGGGCAGCACCCACTGAAACAGGAGCTGTGCCTATGGCCCTGCACCTGGATGTAGCTGTGGACACTTGGAGGATGGCTGGCCCTTGCTGAGGTTGTTCCCTGGGGATGTCCTCATTGTACGTTGGGATGGTGGCAGGGGAGGACATAAGCTCAGCTGAAGAGGGAGAGGGACAAGACATAGCACCACACAGCGAGATGCTGCTGTGTTGTGCTCTTGTGCTGGTTATCAAACCCTCTGGTCTCCCTTCCCCAGACCTCAAAACTTGTGGGCTGTGAGTGGGGCGGGTAAGCATGCCGCTTGGCTGCCTCTCCTCCTCTGAAACAGTTTTGCAGTGCCATTTATGTTTGTGCAATAAAACAAATGAGATGTGAAAGGTGGCCAGATAGAAAATACGAGAGTGATCTCTTCTGTTTGTATTCCCTCTGCAAGACTGCAGTTACTCGTTTTTTGCCTCAGTAGAACCTACTCTGAATACTGATTATTTTTTTTTATATATTTTTTTTTTTTTAAACTGTGAGAAAAAGCAGTGCGTATGTACCTGGGCCACAGCTAATGGGCTATGCAGAACACTGATACTATTGCCTGCAAACCTCGTGGTTCCTGACACCGGTTTGGTTATCCATTCATTCTGCTAAGTGGAGATGCGCTCCCAATTGTTAAGCTCCTGTGCCCAGGTAAATTCCAAGTCCTGGAGTTGCTCTAATGTACCTGCTGCCCGTAAAGAGCTGTGCATCCACGGCATGGTGCCCTCCTGATATTGTGCATTATCAGGTGCTCGCAAACAGATTCGGAGCAGAAATGGGAGGAAGCCAAATCACCTTTTAAAAATAATGTAAAAATCATTAATATGGGGGGGGATGACAAACCAAACCAAAACCCAACCGTCCCTTGCTTAAACTCTACAGCTAGACAGAAACGGGTACAGCAATGTCTCAGGGCGAAGCAAGAAACAGAGCTAACAAGGGTAACCTTTCCTTCTCCTGCACACGCAATACCTCGGGGCTGACAGCATCTCAGTCAGCATCCACCTGAGCTGCGGCTGGATGCTGTGAATGGCTCGGTGCTGGCATATTGCATGACTTCCCCTCGTAGCATGTTTAGTGCCAAAGGGCAATGTGGGCCCTTGGGTGACCTGGAGGGGGCCAAGAGCCAGCAGGCTCTTGAAGGATGCCAAACATCCTAACCTGCTGTTCTTCCTTCTTTGTTGTCTTGCTGCTTGCATGGTGTGCTCCCTGTCCTATACGCAGGGGTGGTTTGTGGTCTCTCTGTGAAGGCAGAGCCCCTTGCTAGCCCTGTGTCCCCTTTCTTTGCCACATGGCTGGTGCCAATGGCTGGGCTGCAACCTCCTCCTCCGACAGGGCCCTCCATGTGAGTCAATGCAGACCTTGGTCTCTGCTCACTTTACAGCCTTGGGCAAAATTCCTCCCTCCTCCATTCATTCGAGGTGACTTCATCCCAGGTCACTCAGATCAGAAATGAGAAACAGTGGGGCTGTGCTAGTGCCTGCATCCCTGCCTCTTCCCCAAAATTGTAGCAGTTGGGTAGGGGGCTTGCTGGGCAGGGAACTGGGACTGCTCCCCATCCTGAGTACCAGTCACCAGAGAAGGCAGTGGCTTTGCCTCGGTCTGGCAACTGGCTGCTTGTTTCTGCCCACTTCTACCCATTTTCTGCAGTACTTCATTGTCAGGGTGGGTGGGCATTAAACTGAAGTTGTGGATGTACGCATGGGACTGTCTGAAGCCTACTGCATTCTGCTGCCATGGCTGTAAACGCTTTACTGACCCTATGTGGCATGGATTGAGCCCCCTCTTCTCATCCCATACAGCTTTAGCAACCAGCTAATGATGGTTTTTTTGAGTAGTTTGGATGTTTTTTGGACCCCTTTGGGTGGGGCTGGGGAGGGGACTTGAGCTTCAGGCTCCATTAGCCCTAGGAAGGTCCTGGTCCTCCTCAGCCCTGGCTGCGTTTCCGGGGGGGTGACTGCAATCCAGCACTGTGGGGGCCACGACTTGATGCCAGGAGCACAGCTGAGGCAAGGCTTGATGGGGGACGAGAGCAAGGAGCTCCCTGCCAGCACAGTCCTAGTCCCAAAGCGCTGGGATGGTTGCAGGTCTGTTCCTGCTCTGTCTGTCAGCTGGCCCATCCTCAGGGCATCATCTCCTGTGGGAAGGATTGGCCCTTCGCGTGTCTGGAAAACACCTCCACATGGCTGGGGCTAGTATAACTAATAAATCGAGTCTTCACTGGTGGAAAAGCAAAGCACCCCCCTCCTTCCCTACGATGCTCCTCCCCTAAACAACCTAAACTCCCCCCTCCCTCCCCCCTCCCAATTTCTGATCTATACCAGAGCCGTCATGCATTGATCGGAGTCTTATCTGGGCGATTATACTACCCGGATGGTCTGCCGTGAATTTGCAGGGAGCCGAGACAGCTGAGCACAGGAGCCAGCCCTGAGCGGCGGCGAACAAGAGCATGTCTTATCCCGGCGAGCAGCTGCTGCCGGCGTGAAGCGAGGATGAGGCCACGGGAGGAGACAGCTGCCCCGGCACCCTCCGAGAGCCTCTGCTCCTCCAGAGCCATGTCCGGACCCCGGCGGGCTGTGCCACGCTCCAGGCAGCTTTGAAGTTAGGAGGAGGCAGTTGTGTTTAGAAAGGCAAGAGATGAACTGAAGATTAAACATGTATGGGAATTATCCTCACTTCATTAAGTTTCCTGCAGGCTTTGGCAGTAAGTATTTTACTTGCGTTTGCAATCTGTGCCTTCTGGGTTAGGTGGAGGAACTGTTCCCACAGTAGGAGTATCGGGGGGGGGGTGTGGGGTGGTGTAAAGGGAATTTAAAAACATGTTTAACCTAACTCGTGTGTGGCTGTAACCTATGATGCCTGTGTGCTTATGATTGAAGCTGTCCTGTGATTATATGTGCTGTGAACTTCAGCGCAGCCAAACCAAGATGCCTAAAATTATGCAGGCTTGAATCAAACCATGACTGCTCTGAAGTTTAGTATATGGCATTTAAGAGATGCATGTATGTGTTTGCGTGTGATGGACTTAATCTATTAATTGAAAGAATAGGATCAAACCAAGTAAGCATCTTTCCGATTGCATTTTTATTAAGTTGTTGGAGGAAAAAATTACTTATAAAACAGCCCCCAAGAAAATCTAAAGAGGGCTCCTTCCTTGCCCAGTAGCTGTCTCCTGCCCTTGTGACACAGATACCACCATAATCGTGTGAAGCTGTGTCAGATTAGCCAAATGAGGCTGCACAGCGAGACAACGGTCTGCGAAGGGCTGCGTCTGTATGGCTGCAAGCTGCAATACCCTTACGCGTGCCAGCCGTGAGCGAGCCTCAGTTGCAGAAACCACAACTGCTTTTGGGAAAATGGGCTTTGCAATTACTGGGGCTCACTCATTATTTTTATCGGCAGTTATTCTTCTTGTCCTAACGTGAGGGATGTGTAAGGGGAGTGGGTTGAGGAGCTGTAGGGTGCTCCCCACTCGAGGCAGGGAGCGGGCAGGTTGGAGTGCTTGGCTGCAAGGGGCTGGGAGCACCCACATGTTGGCTGCTGGCAAAATATTGATCCCGCTCCAGGGAAGTTACAGCGCATTGTCGCTTGTGGATGTGCAAAGTCTTAGTATCTCTGGAAAACTACTCAAGTCGTTCCCAGCCCTTCAGGGTGGATACATGCCTCCAGGACTTGCTCTGGAGGCCCGCAGGCTGTATACCTCAATCTGTTATTTCTCTGCTAGAGAAGAGGTTTGCACAGACATTGGATTGCACATGGGATGTTCCCACCATGTGTATATTTTTTTTTTTTCTCCCTCCTGTAGCAGATGCTCACCTCTGGTAATTCTCCAACTCCAGAAAAGTCATTGGTATTGCATCAAGTCATCCCCAAGTTTCACAAGCGCTTGACTTTCCAAAATACCTTTTTTAGGCAGTTTCTGGAGAAAAGAGACTACTTGTTGGAAGAATCTATTGCTCACTGGTGTTCTTAAGGAACCAGCCAAACTCTGTCCTATTGCTGCAATAAGAGTGAAACAATGGAAGTGTTATTTGTGTTTAATTTGTTGAGCATTACAAATTTACAAGGAAGTGGAAGAAAAGTGATATTCAAACTGATCTTCATAGGAACCAGGCACAGATCCCTGTAGAGACAGGGGTCACAGCACTCAGCAGAGCCTTCCTCTTTCTAGGAGAGGAAATTGGTAGTAGGAGCAGAGGTATTTCTGTTCCATCAATAAAGGTGAAGGCACTGTTCTCCAGCCCACCAAACGTTCAATACAAAGGGACTTCAACTTTCATTTAAAAGTATATTTAACTGGTGTTTTAACCTGCTTCTAACTTGGTTTAGAAAAACAGAGGCGTTTTCTGCAGGTGAACCACTGACAGAGATGCAAAAGCACTGGCCAAGTTTTGGTTTGGCTGCTTTAAAATAGTTGCTCTGGCCTGTCCTATGCTCCCTGGACACCTGCAGGTCACATCTATGCTACCCTCAAAGCTTGGAGGGCTTCCCATGTTCCTAAGGCAGCTTGAGGGGTCTGGGGGCCTGCAGGTGGTGTGGGGGATGCCTCTCCCTGGGTTGTTGGGTCTGCAGAGAGAGATTTCTGGCTGTTTGAGAAGGCAATTGCTGCTCTGGCCAGACAACTTTAGAGCCCATGGACTGTGTGAGAGGACACTTGGGCTTTGAGAGGGATGAAGCAGCGGGGATCGCAATGGTGGTGTGGTGTGGCAGATTCCCACTGCCTTGGGATCCTCACCACAAAGCCCATGCAGGCAACCTGCATTTCTGGCAGGTCCGCAATACGTTCATTGTCTTTGCTGCTCCCCCTCCTTTAAAAATAGCTATGAAACTGTTCCTTGTCCTGGCTGCGCTGTCACCATGAAGGGGGACATCAGGATGGGAGAAAAGGGCAGTGTCCACACTAGACTGTCAGCTTGTTGCATTCATTGTTCTTGCACTGTGTTGCTGGAGGGCAGAGTTAAGGTGATGTGGCTGCTCCTGTTCAGCATGTCTAGCTCTTATTGTATTCAGATTTCCTTTAGCTCTAAAATTCTGGGCTTCATGTGGGGCATAACAGCAAAAAAAAAAAAGCATATATTTCCTTTCTTCTTTTTTTTTGCATTCAAGTAACTGTTATGTATGCTTTAAATTAATTTTATCTGCATTCAGGTTAGAAGTAAGGTACACCTTTTTGATGGTGTGTAACTGTCACTTTGATCTTAAGTGTCTGAACAACACCATTGAATTTGGCTGAGAATGTACATATTCAAATTGGTAAGAAGCACATCATTTGCAATGAGAAAAAGACAGACTGAAGTGTTCTCGATGGGTTTGTAGAGTAGCAGGGAAAGTGTTCAGATGAGTCACCCTTGCACATCTAAAGCAGATGTGCACTAAGGCAGATGGATTTGCCTTCACCGCCTGGGCTAGAGGAGCAAGGATAGGGTTTCAAAATGTGGTTTTATTCTCCAGAAGGATGCGTTTCATCCAGACCCCAGCTCCCAGGGCAAGGAAAGATGCTGTGCTGGCTGTCCTCTCTCTCTGAGCACTCTCTGGCACAGTTGGTTGGGCCAAGAACTAACTTGGCTCCTCCACAAAGTCTCTTTTATTAGTACTCATGTAACTTGGCCTGTGGCCACACCACCTCCGGCTGCAATCTTGTCAGCTCTCCCAAGCAAAGCGGGGTTAGGCCAGGTCGTTTGGGGGATAGGGAGAGGAAAACCCAGGTTGTGCCTGGGGTGGGGCTGCTGCCTGGCTGGCACCATTTTCATCTGTGATGGTCCCAGGTTTTGTGACCTGCAGGATGCTTTTTCCCTGGGTGTCACAGCTTGCCATGTCCATACCTATAACTGCATATATGAAGGTGGAAGAAGGCTCTTTGACCCAGCAGAAATATGAGAAAATCCAGTGAATGGGCAACTCCTGCAAGTAGGGAAATGCAGACTTTTTAATTTATTTATTTATTAAAGCAAGAGACACTTGCTTTCAGTTGCCTGGGGCAGACACAGACCCTGCAGCCAGTTAGATCCTTTCTGATGGGGACCTGTAGCCTCTCCAGGCATTTAAAGACCACTGTAGGAATTTGTACCTGTGTTTTCCTGGTGGATGCCGTGCTGGAGATCCCACTGGCCAGGTGGAAAATCTGGTCAGACAATCATGAAAAACCCTTCAGGCCTCAAATTCAACAACTTTTATTTCTTTGGAGATGAGAAACTTTATCCAACTCTTGTGTGTTACTGTGGTCACCAGGGGGATGTGATACACTAAGGTGAGTAACTTTGGCTTGCAGTCCTTATTTTAATTACTTGACAAGCTGCTGCTAAAGGTGTCTTTGGTTGGCAAGATCACCATAGCCATAGAGTCACCCTGTAATGCATGGTTCCTGTCAAAGTCATGGCAAAGCCTGTGTAGCTTCTGTGGATTTTGCTCCTTTCTTCTCTCCTCCTTAGCTTGGCTTCCTGGGGATGAGAATATGTGGCTACATGGCAGGTGTCTCTCTTCCAAATGTCCTTGGACATATTAAGCTATTGAACCACTGTCCAATTTCAGTCAAATCAGACCAAGACCTCAAAATAGCATCTGATGCTGAGCCTGCACCGGGGCAGATGAAAGTTGTGTGTGCTTCCAGCCCACTGCTGCTTGTGGGCCGGGTTTTGGGTGGCCCCTGTTTGCAAGGGCAGCACAGGAGCATTACCTGAGAGGAGAGGGAGCAGCTCTTCCCACCACCCGGAGAGCTGAGGGAAACTTTCTTCAGCTTGTTGGTCTCCTGCCCTGTGCAGATCCCTGTTGCAAAAGCCTCTGCTCACACACGTGCCAGCACACCTCCAAAAATCCTGCTCCTCTGTGATGTTGGCTGTCGGGAGAAGGCTGCATTATTTATTGACTCAGAGTTGAGCGGAAAGATGGAATCACAAAGGTTACTGGACCTTAAAAGTGAGGCAAAACCAATAACCTTTCTGTAGGATATTAGCATGGCAATCTGTACTGCCTGTGGAAATCTGCTTGGACAGTTAAAAATATCACCAGAAAGGAGTAGTTTTTCAGTTTAGCTTCCATGTATTAAATAAAATACTGCTTCTGCAGTCATAGCAGCAAAACTTTGATTCCAGTTAACATGGGTTCCCAGCTACGTAACTGCATCCAGTTTCAGGAGTGTTTCTCACAGGTATTTCCCCTTGAAGGTCATCCCCAAGGACGAGCTGCCTGCCAAGCTGTACTTCCCACGCACGCCCGTGCTCCTCTGCTGGAATCAGCCCTTCTCTGCATGTCTCTACCCACTTCTTGGTGCTCTCTGATCTGTGGAGGATGAAGTATCTGCAAAGTTTTGCTAGTCGTGTGTCAGGCAGGGCAATTTGCACCTTTAATTTTTCCTGCCGGTGAAATGAAGCCTTTCTGCGTATATCTGAGGCCTGAGAAGCACAAGCATGTTTTTCGTTATTTGAAGAGTTTGTTCCAGCTTTTGATTCTCTCTGATATTAAAAACAAAACTGTGAAGGTTGAAAGTATCATCATCTCTAGGCTTGCCAGGGAGCTGCAGGTCTTGGGAGGTAGGATTGCTTTAGGCCTTAGTTGAAGAAAGACCCCAGTGTTTAACATGATATCTTTCCTCTCAAGGCTTTGCTAGGTGTTAGAGCTGAAGGGGCATTAACCAAAACAAACTTGCAACCCACGCTGGTTAAATAGATAGCGTATGTAGGACTTGGATGTTTCTGGTCTCTGTGCGCTCTCATTCCGCTTTCTGCTCAAACACAATTGCTAAGGCTGGTGTTTCCTGCCATTATTTGGGTGAAAATCAAGACAGCTTCTCTTCCCACTGCCTTGCTGAAGCATTTGTGGTTGCTTCTGCGCCCTTGCAGCTTGTTTTTGCTTCCATGCTCGGCCCAGCTTTACCTGTGAAGCGCTGACAGCACAGAGGTATCCAAGTTGGCTTTATTGAGCTAGCATTGGTCCTAGACCAGTTTAGCTGTGTTAGCCCAGACCTGGCTGTTTAGCTTCAGTATGGTGGACCTGAAGCTCTGTGGTCTCCAGGAGCATCTGTTGGACACTTATGCATCTACTGTGATGTAGATGGTGTTCATCTATTCCTGATTTTGTGAGGCTGCTCATGCAAGTTTCCCAACCCTGGGCTAGGGTTTTGTGAAGATGGAGGTGAAACGCAGGTGGCAGAGGAGTATCAAAGCTTTTTGTCCTTGCTTAGCTTCAGTAGCTGTTGGGTGAATATTGTTTAGGTCCTCAAGGGCACTGTTTTTAAAATGCAGAGAACAGAGTTGTTCTTAGGGTCTTTCCTCATTATTTTTTCTAACGTTAGAAGAGTTGTCTATGCTGACATTAGGTATGATCCTTATTCTGAATGCTAAAGCAACAGCATGTGTGTTGTCTTTGTGTGCACTTCCAACCCACAGCTGCTCTCTGCAGCAGGTGATGTGATGCATTTGCAGAGGCAGTTTGAAACAGCGAAGCACCTAGAAGCAAGTTTCGTCTTTTTAAACTTTGCTTCCTACAAAGAGAAGGCTAATGCGTGTGTGTGTCTGTACAAGACAGCTCATGGAGAGTTGACTGAGGCATTGCGTTCTCTGGACACTGCATTTTCGCAGTGGAGACATCAGTGAAGGCAGTTGCCTCCTGTCCTCTCTTCCCCTGCTTCTCCAGGAGAGAAATAAATACAATATCAGGCTTCCCTGAACCTCTCTTCAGGAAACTGCCTGTCCAAGCGTTAATGTTGAAGGGTGGGGAGACAGGGGAGAAAGACATGAACAGCCCCATTTATGGGTCAGAAATAGGCTGGTCTTGAATCTGCAGTAGGTGGCTAAAAGGAGTAGCAAGCCCTGATGCTTGATGCAGGGTCTCAGTCAGTCTTCCAAAGCAGACGTTGAGGGGACCTGGCCAGTATGGGACCTGCATTCGGCGCTTGCGGGCAGGGGCTGTGCCAGCCACAGAGCCCTCGTCTCCCGACGCGGGGCTGCCCTCTGCTCTGTGGGGCCCCCTCGCAGCTGGCCGAATCCCCGGCATCGCTTGTCACCTCGCATTACCTGATGGACAGACTCTGGGCCCGCTTTGGTCTGTGTAAATGTCACCTGTGCCGAACGCTGCTGGAGAGGCGGAGGCGGCTGGCTGCGGCTGGCACGCAGGACTGAGTCCCATCGCCCAGGTCCCCTCTGCTCTATCCCAGAGCTGCTTCATGACCGCAGAGCAGCTCCTTGCTGGTCCCACTCTGCTGTCATGCTGATGTTTCTGTTCATCCTCCCAGTGATGGGAGAAAAAGGCTCTTCCCCACCCCTCCCACCCCCCCCACCCCCGCCTTTGAGGAAAGCCATTTCATCCCTGCAAGCCCACAGCCTTTCTGTTGGGAGATGCATGGCACTGTTTTCAACCAAAATTAATCAGACTTGCAATCTCTGCTGTTTGTGCTGTCCAAGCCAGCCTGGCTCCTTTGGACTGAAACAACTTTGAGGGTACTCAGCTCAGGGAACAAGTAACCCCAGCGGCAAGGATGCCTTCCCATGGCCCTTCTTGCACACCTCCTCCCAGCTGTGCAAATTGTTCCTCGCACAAGCTGATAACCTGGTACAGTCATGTCTTATATCCCTCTCGGAGCACTCCAGCCTGAAAATAAGCAACTGAGAGAAGTATTTTCGCAGGTGTGGGAGGGTGCATTTCTTCTCCCTCTTCTCCCTCGGGGACTGACTTGGCAAACTTATCCCAGCGAGGGACTGAAAGTCAAAGTTTGGACCACCTTGCAGGAGTGCTTTGCTTTGATTTTTGGTTGGGTTTTTTTTTGTGTGCATTTTTTTTTGTTGGTTTTATTTGTTTCTGCTTTTCTAAATGGGGTTTGTATTATAGTTTATAACAAATGGATAAAATTGTTCATTGGTAAAAGGAAAGTTAAAATTGATTGGTTTTTGGTTGGTTGGTTGGGGGGGTTAATTTTTTTTTTTTTTGACCAGGGGGTTTGTCCCAGACCTGGCAGGACAGCACGGCCAGGCACCTTGAGAACAAGCTTGTTAACTCTGTTTTGTGTTATGAGGCTCTGGCAGAGCCTGGCTTTACACCCGTGTGTGCTCCTGTAGATTTTCTCATTTATCTGTCCATCCCTACCAGCAAACCCTCCTTCATGCATTCATGCTTCCTCTTTGGTGTCTTATTGCTGGGGTAAAAGAGGTAGGCACAAGCCCTCCAGGCTTCCTGCCTTCAACCTTTGATCCCATCCTGGGGGCTAGGGGATTCCCCTGGCCGTAGCCCTTGAACAGTTGCCGCTTGGCATGGACACAAGCACACCATGGGGCTTGTCACAGCAAGCAGTTTCCTCAGGTGAAAGCCTTGCTCTGGCTCCTTATGAAACTTGGAGCCTTTCTAGTGGAAAAACAGTGGTGACAGTGTTTCTGTAAGGTCTGGTGTAAGTGCAAGCAGTTAAATAACTCTCCTGGGAGTCTTTTCTTGTTGGTTTAAATCTTCTTCATGATACTTTCAAAGTATGCCCTTTTCTGTGTTAATGGAAAAGGATGAAGAATTATTCTTCTCCTTAGCTGTCCGGATGTGATAGATTTCTGCCCAATCTCCCCTTCAGTAGCTTATTTTTCCAAGCTGAGGAATCCTCAAAGGCAATGTTGTTTATCTAGTTGTTTAAAGAGGCACAAAAACAATTTCTTTATAAGTTTGTGCTACAGATGCTGGGGAGGGCTGCATGCTATGGTACCAGACTACTTGCAGGTGATGAAAAATGCATTCGCTTTTCTCTGAAGCCGATAATGGCACAAGTCAGGATGTTCCTTTTAAGTCCCAGGAAACAACCAAGGTGCCTCTGTGAGCTGAGTGCTTAGGTAAGGTGGGGGCCAGGCAAACAGCACATCTTCTGCCCACTGCTAAAGGCTCTCCTGGCAGCTGTCTCTGGGGCGAAAGGCTTTTGAGCTTGGAAGCCATTACAAGGTAGGGATTTTGCTGTCTACTAAGAGAAAACAGGCTGCGTGTCTCCATGATGGTGGCAGGGGGACATGGGGTGACTCTCTCTCCAGCAGCAGGCAGGAGCCCTGGCTCTGCCTCCAGACCGCCTCGCTGCCTCCAAGGCTTCTACTGCTGTCATTGAGCTGGCTTCCTCTTGCTGCACATCGCTTTCCCACTGGGAGAATTGATCCAAAAAGCCAAGGCAAGAATTGACAAAGACCTTTTCTCCCCCTCCCTCTGCAGAATTAAGTCTGAAGTGGGTTGATAACAGCAGATCGAGTCCTCCTTGACTCTGACAAATGTCTTTAATGTTATTCAGCAAGCTGACCTTTTCCCGTCTTTATTGTGCATCTTCCCTTTGAATCAGATTTGATTGTTACTTCAGGTAAAATAACAAACACTGTCACGTAAATAACTTTGCAATAATGTTAAAAGGAGGAAAAAAACCAAACAAACAAAACACCAAAGCACTGCCTTACTTGCAAATGCAATGGGAACAAGCATCTTCTGTGCCAGCCATGGAAAACCAACTGTGTGACCTTCCCAGACAACATCTTTGCCGTGCTACTCCAGGGAATGGTCTCCTGTGTTGAAAAGCCAACAGAGAAACAATGGTTCATTGAAATGTTAACGACTGCTAATGCTAACTGGGGTTAGTAAATTCTAGGGGAGGGAGAAAAGGTCATATAAATCCTTAAAATACAGCTAGATACATAACCCATCAGGACTAGTGGGCATTTAATGCCCAGATACCCTCTGAATATTTGAGATTGGTCTTATGGAAGACAGTGTTTAGGCCTTGGGTGAGGTGTTCAGCCTCAGAGACTGCCCTGAAGTGGCAATGATTGAGGTTATATTGCTTTTTATGCCACCTCTTCCCCAGCAGGGTTCAGGGGCAGAATGATCTCATGGGGCTACTGTGAGACTGAGTCTGGCAATGTGCACTGGAGCTCTTTAGTGTGGAAGGAGGAAACCCTCTTTCCTTGTGGCTGTGAGACCATCTGCCTAGGCATGTCTGTGTGGCTGCAGTCTCTGCTCTGCCTCATACTAAGTGAGGAAAAGTAGCGGACAAAATATTTTGTGGGTGCCTTGTCCTGTCATCTGTGTTGCTAGCACGTCATGGGCAATTTCTGTCCTGCGTTCCTCCAGCTCCTCCTGAAGATGCTGGCCTTAAGTTTTGAGAGGTGGAGGAACGTGTGAAATAGCATGATGGAGAGGTAAGTGGGTGGGAAGGGGAAGAGCTGATCTATGGGAAGAGGAGCCTGAGCCTGCTGAGCACGATGCCTGAGCCCTTGCAGGGAGCAAAGGTGCTTCATAAGACATGGGGAGCACTTAGGGTTTCCAGCCTGGTCAGTGGGGATTTCATGGTTTCAGATGCACACTGTCTCTAGAGCCAGCTTGGACAAAAGAAATGGGAGCTCAGGGAACAGCCTGAGGCAGGCAGGCAGCGGTGCCTTCTTCCAAGTCAGCTGAGGCACTGAAGCAGTGAAGGAAGATTTGATTTTTAAGTATTATCTTCATAATATGTTTTGTTGCTGTATTTAACTCCATTTCCTGTACCATAACCAATGTTTTGCTCTTTCCCTTTATAGCATAAGGCATGTTTGCCGGTTGACTTTGAGCCTTGGCCAGCATCTAAGCCGACACAACCAAGGCTGGGCAGTTGATCGCTGTACAGCGACCCTCGCTCATAGTGTATTTAATCTTTCTGCTTCTCCCTTTAGATTCCCCTGTTCATGCCAGCTCCACATCTGTGAGCCCGTCGTCAAGCCTTTCCACGGGAAATTCGGTGGACGGGCACCACAACTACCTCGAGGCCCCTGCAAACGCCTCCCGGGCGCTGCCGTCCCCCATGAATGCGATCGGGTCTCCGGTGAATGCGCTGGGCTCGCCGTACAGAGTCATCGCGTCCTCCATCGGTTCACACCCTGTCACTCTGTCCTCAGCCCCGGGCATGAATTTTGTGACACATGCTAATCCGCAGGTAGGTTAATGTGCACACTTGCTTTGCTATGATTCATGGTGCTCAGAGACGGGGGTACCGCTCAAAAACTTGGCTGGTAGAATCTGGTGTGTTTTGGCTATTTAGGGAAATCGGCCATAAAGAACAATTTCCAGCATATGAATCTCTCTGCATAAATCCCCATGGCACAGACACAGGGAAGACACCTGTATATATTTCAAAATCCCTTCACAGTAAGGGGAGAGTGCTAATTCCCAGGTCTGTTGTCACCATGGGTGTGATCCAGTTCCCCTCCACTGCATCTATTGCAGTGTGTGTAATTTCTGTACGTGGAAATAAGCAGGATGGCCAAGGGCTGCAGCATGTGAAGAATTCTCCTTCCTCCTGCAAAAGGATATCTGCTTTGTTTCATTATTTGGAAAGGAAACAGACTTTCGAGAGAGAGAGAAATGTTACTGCTAAATGCCAGCCGCATACGGTGTTGCATATAAACTTTGCCTGAAGAAAAATGACGCGCTCCTGTCCTTACTGCCTGAGCTCACTTACGTGCTGAGGTTTCCCCTCCAGACGGGGAGGAGACCCAGGGGTTGGGGTTGGTGCCTCCGCAGAGCCATGGATGGGCTGGGAGCCTCCTGGGATGGCTCTGTGGGGCAGGGATAGGGACACACTACCCCAAGCACCTGGCGTCACCTCTGGCATGGCTGGGACCAAGGTGGCAGCGTGGGATTTTGATTGTGTGCTGAAATGTTCTGGGAGTGCAGATTGAAGTGAAAATTCTGCCTTTTATTAACAAGACTTTGTTTTTTATTCGTGGGACCTGAAGGTAGGGAGGGCTCAAGAGCCTCATGGCTCCTGCTGAAGAAGCATCAAGGAGATGGTCCCTGAGCTCTGGACCCTGTTGCCCAGTCTCCACGATCTGTCTGAAGTTCGTCCCAGCACCTGCCACTGAGGCTGGGAGAGGATGGTGTAGGGAGGCCACTGAAGAGCTCTGAGGGAGTATAAGGGTGGTTTGGCAGGTTTGGCTTGCCTTTCACCAGCAACCTCAACTCCTGCATGGGTCTGGGCTGTCAGCAGTGGGCATGCTGGGCATCCTTCTTCCCTCACGCCACTCGACTGTTCCCCATTGACCTGATAATATTTGTGCCTGTGGCATCCAGGGCAAGTACTTTGTGGTGGTGGAGCTGGTGGCAGCGTTGGCTGCGTGGAAACCTTTGCTTTGGGGCTGGGGATGCTCCGGGAAGTGGTTTCCCCAATCCAGGCACCGTGCCAACTTCCCAGCTCAGAGGAACAGGTTTCATTTGTGTTGCCTCTAATGCAAGGAGACAGCTGGGCCTTGGGGATTCAGCAGGGAGGCCGCTAATGGATTTGGGTTCAAGCCGTTGTCCCAGATATCATACATGATTGCACTTAACCTGCAGGAGTCAAGCTCCGAAGACACTGATGGCTAAAACTGCCCTGTTTCCACCCCCCCACCCCCCCCCCACACCCTCTCTCCCTGTTATTGTCTCAAAGTGCAGCCAGAGAGAAAGAAAAGGTGGTACCTGAGCTCTGAGTAACATTTTAAACCATAAAAAGTTCCTCCTGGATCAGCATCTTGCCAAGAAGAAGTTTCCAGGGTAAAAAAAGGTGGCTGGATACTTGTGTGCAGGAAGGGGTTGATTTCTCTTTTCCTTGGACCGAGTTCGGATTTAGAAGCATTAGGATTTACAGCTGCCCAGCGCCTGGGCTGGGTCTCTGCTGGGGAGAGTGAACCTCTGGGTAACTTTTTCCTATCACTTTTATTTTCCAGGAGCCAGCTTGTTTTGCTGCACTAATGTTGTTATTTTTGCTGGATAACTTGTATTTCCAATGTCATCAGCCCATTGTGGCTTTCAGAATTAAGGGACAGGGTGAGAGAAGATAAAACCAGGCTTCAGCTTTTTGTTTTTCTCATGACAGGTGCAAAAAACCCAATGGGATGAACCCTTCTTGTTCTTTGCTGAAATTCCCTGTGGAAATATTATACTTTTTCACGGGAAATGGGCAGTTTCTTGGACCAAATGGAGAACTTGCAAAAACACGCATGAAACCACATCATGCATGAAGTCTAGTGGTTTAGATATTATGGAGACTGTAATGAAGGCTGTAGCTGGATTTTTATCCGAAGCCTTGTTTTCTGTGCGTACTTCTGCTGTCTTGCTGGGAAGATGAAATTTAGCTGATAAATTGGGACAGCTGTTAAAAGCAAGCTGAGTGATGAAGAAACCATCCCTAGACCTCAAAGCATGACAATGGGAAAGATGATTTGATGGTGGTTTTGGAGAGATGTTGCTCTGCCTAGACAGTTTTTGACAAGACGTGCTCAATGGCCCCTAATCCTCACTGCCCTGCCAACAACAGCTCAAAAGCAAATAGCAATAAAAAGAAGCCCTGGGCAACATCAGGCTTTGGTCTCTAATCGATGTCAGTTTGTAACCTTTAACTTGCAGCAGCCATGAGCAGTTCCTGGGGATCTCAGCTGGGGGCTCTGGGCCATTCACCTACATCTCACTGCAGCTGATTTCAGATGCTCAGTCTGCTCCCTTGGGTTTGGGTTTTTTTTTCTTTGTTTGGTTGGTTTTTTTGTTTTGTTTTAATCTGGCAACACCAAATCTGCTCTGTTCTCCAGCCTGTGATAATGTTTGGGAACCTTAGTCCCAGGGAGTGACCAAGTTGGCCATGCTTTCATGCATATATGCAGATTTGCATATCGTGAGGCAGGGAAGCTAACCAGCTTATCACTTTTTTTTAAAAAAAAATCATTACAGCTTCCCCAGCCATGCAGCAGCGCAGGTTTAATTGCAACAAATTGCCCGGCTGCTTCCTTACTAAGCTGTTAGTGCTCAAGGCTGCAAGCAGCCAGTGATCAGCATCCTGTAATGAAGCAGGCAGGATCCCACCAGCGCTGTCACTTGGAGGCTGTAGCTGAGCAGCTGAGGGTTGCTGCCCGCCTTTTTCCAGCTCTGCTTAGTCCTGGCTTTTGTTACAGCATCAGGGCAGGGTGAGAGGCATTATCTGCTACCAGGCATCTGCTTAAACCCCTCCAGCTGGATTCACCAGAGGATGTCTGTCTGCCCATGGCAGCCCCATGGAGTTAATGGGGATAAGCTTGTGGGACGAGCCCAGCAGGGGCAGCAAGGGAGGGGTCAGCTCAATTTGGGGGTGGTTTCCTTGAGGTATGACTCTCAACCCTCTAGCCTCTCTTGTGGCTTCTGCTTCTGCAGCTCAACATCCTGAACAATGTCAGCAGCTCAGAGGACATCAAGCCTTTGCCAGGTCTCCCAGGGATCGGGAACATGAATTATCCATCTACGAGCCCAGGATCCTTAGCCAAACACATCTGTGCCATCTGTGGGGACAGATCCTCAGGTAAGAGGTTTTCTTTCTTGGGGAAAGCTTTGTGCAATGAAAACTCCCCTGGCACTCTGAAGCGAGGCTTGCACAGGAGTGAACACTGCGGAGGCTCACTGGGGCCATATTGGCATTGCAGGATGCGTAGCTGGGTCTGGCTTACCCAAGAGCAGGCTGTCTGTTTGGCAGATTAGTTGCGCTGTGCCCAAAAGAGAGCAAAGCTAAAAGCCATGCGCTTCTCCCTTATGTGTATGATCTCATTTTACATTTTGTCCCTGTTTATCAAAGGTAAATATATCAAAATCGCTGTGTTCTGATTTACCTGTGCTTTGTGTTAGCTGGCCTTTGGCTCTGCCTGGGTTTTCTCTTCTACCCCAGAGACCTGCAGTTTGGCCATGCCTTGCAGCTCCCCTCCGTATCAGTGCACCCCATTTCCTACCTATGGCTTTTCTGCACTTGCACGGCAGCTAAGATGTGGCTCCATATCCTTCCCCTGGGATGCGGTCCCTCCTTACCACAGGAAAGTGGCAGTCCTAGAGTTTGACTGCTGCTGGTCACTATTCCTGCTTACACCCCCTAAAGCCAAGTCAGGCCTGCTTAGGTGATACCCTGCAGCCATTGTTTTTCACCTTTGGGGTTGGTTCGAGCTCTCCTGCGCTTGAGGCAAGGGCAGATGCCCGCTCGGCCACTGATGGCCTCTCCTTGCCTCCCCAGGGAAGCACTACGGGGTGTACAGCTGTGAGGGCTGCAAAGGCTTCTTTAAGAGGACAATCCGGAAGGACCTGATCTACACCTGCCGTGACAACAAGGACTGCCTCATAGACAAGCGCCAACGCAACCGCTGCCAGTACTGCCGCTATCAGAAGTGCCTCGCAATGGGGATGAAGAGGGAAGGTATGTGCGGGCTGGTGGAAGGAATAGGCTTTCAGAAATTTTCCTTAGGTTCATTAGGGCAAATCTGGCTCTTGGTGGCCCTCCAAGGCTGGAGCATTCCCAAAAGCCACACTGACAGTTTCAGGGCATTTTTGACCTCGTTTCGTAAAGGAAATGAGGCTGCTGGGGAAGCTATTGCACTGTAATTTTCTTCATGTTCCTCCTAAACACACATACTGGTGACTATCGAACCTATTAACAAATTTTGACCCAAGCTTTGCCTTTAGTTAGTGGCCCTTGATGGCCTGGACCCCTTGGACCCCTGTAAACCTTTACTGTGGACAACACCCAACAGTGAGGAGTTCTGTAACCTGCTTGTCTCCTCTGTGAACAGCAACCTCCTTTTTCGTTTTCGGCTTGCTGGCTTCCTTTGTCACCTAACTCTTGCACTGAAAGATAATGGTGGATGATTTATTCATACTTTTATTTTATAGTTTTCTGTCATTTTCACTCCTAACCTCACCCTTGGAGATGAACTGTGGTACAGCTTGCATCCTGTGGTGGTTTTGTGCTGCAGGAGAGCGCTGTATGGAAGCAGTTCGTGCAGCCTTTCCTGTACTCCACGTACACTCACTGCAATCCCCAAAGGACCATGTTTCTGGTACAGACCCCCTAAGGTGTTGATCTGGAGCAACGATCCAACCTGAGGCAATTGGACTTAAGCAAGGGATTTTGCACTGACCTGAAGGAAGCCTCCAAGAGCTGCTGAGGGTGACACGTGTCTGTGGTGGGTCCTGCAGCCCTGCCTCTCTCCCATGCAGCTCTGGAGAGTGCAAAAGTCTCTGTAAAAGTCACCACCGAGTAAATCTCTGCTGCAGGGAAAGGTGAGCCTAGAGGCATAGGTGTTTATCTGTCTATCTCTGCCCCCTGCAGCTAGCTGCTCCCTTGGTGGAGCAAGGACCACTGAGCTGTGTTGTCTCCCAAATTATACTGGCAGATGCGAGTTCAGGTAGTGAGATGTAGCACATCTTTTCGACTGCTTTTTTTTCAAGATAAAATAACTGTGCCGCCCCCAGGACTGAATGCGAGCAGGCAGTGTAGCTGTCCCTTTTGCAGGCCACGCTGTCCCCCTGCAGAACACGCGAGTTGCTCCCTGTGCAGGAGGTCAGATGGTGCAGGGCAGAGCCTGGGGAAGAAGCTGTAGGGCTGGGCACAAGCTGAGCCTCACCCCATTCCCTGTAGCATCATCAGTGCTGTGCTTTCTCAGCCACTTAGGGCAGCGGGGGACTGTGAGACGCAAAGCTTGAATCAAAAACCTCATCCCAGGCATGGTTCTCCTTTCCAGCTGAGTGCAAAATGGTTCAGAGGACCAGGGTGTGAACGCAACTTCCCTTTGCAGGGCATGAAAATTTAAACCCCAGGATCCTGGTGGATCCCTACAGGGGATTGGCTGCAATAATCACAGGGGCTTTCTGGGAGCTGCAGGAACTGGGGACAGATTGCCGCTTGAACAAGGAATCCTGGATAAGTTTGGGGGCTGAGGAATGGGACTGGTATTTCCTTGGCATGCTTCCTCTTCCACTAAGATTTTGATGACTTTAGAAACACTTCCCTGGTTTCTTCCTGTCCATTACCCTAAAGAGGACAACTGCTTCCCCCACCTGGCTGGCCCGTATGTGTGTCCCTGTGTTGCCCTTGCCCACCAGTGCCAGACTTGATGCCCCACTGAGCCATCTCCTTGGGTGCTGCCAGTTCCCCAGCAGCTGGGCAGTGCTGAGAAGCACATCTTCCCAGCTGGGAGAAACGCAGGGAAGTGCTGAGCATTACAAAGCGGTCCTGAGTCTCAGTGCTGAGGAACG
The DNA here is from genome assembly GCA_003993805.1 of Himantopus leucocephalus. Taxonomy (NCBI): domain Eukaryota; kingdom Metazoa; phylum Chordata; class Aves; order Charadriiformes; family Recurvirostridae; genus Himantopus; species Himantopus leucocephalus. The sequence continues at coordinate 3,751,724 of RSEF01000008.1, read as the reverse complement.
TCCCATGACATAAGCCAGGGTAAGGCAAGGCTGGTGCAAGGGCTTATTTCCTGACACCGCTGCAAACAGCAGAGCTATAAAGACAAATGGGAAAGAAATCTCCCGATCCAAGTATCTGACCTACAACCTTGTCACACCCTTCTTCCAGCAGCACTTACCTAATTGAAAAAATGGGGATCAAGTTCTCCGGCAGGCTTCTTGTGAGCTGCGGGCTTGCTGAGCTGGTGCCTTCCCTGGTGTCCCCTGGTGCTTATGCAGGTCCCCTGTCCTCTTAAAGGACTCTTTATCCCTTGGCCTTGGTGGTTTTCACACTCCTCTGGATACTGACTGCCTGGTGCTTAGCTAACGGGTGGGGGTGGCATTAAGCTGTTGGATAGCGAAGCACCGATGTCTGCGTGGCAGGGGCCAGCTTTGCAGCCACCTTCTCCCCCACTGAACCTTTCTTTTCAGGTGGATAAATGCCTACAGCTCAGTACGGGCCATTGCCAGCTGCATAGCTGTCCCTTAAGGGCTACGGAGCACTTTGGGCCCCTGCCTGGTGCTGTATGTTCACACAGGGGAGCAATGCTAGCAGGACTGTAGTTTTGGGACGTTTCTCCCCAGCAATGAGCTAAACTGATGTGACACCTGCTGGTCACGTTTTTTTTAGCAGGATTTTCTTATTTCCCTTTGGGATTTCTCCAACGAAAACGTGCGCCCAGGACTTCTCTTGAGCACAAGGCTTGGTATGCTGCACACGCATGTCCTACACCAACATGTCCTCCACACACCCAGTGGCCCTGGGAGCTGATAGCTGAGATCTGGAGAGTTTCAGTGAATTCTGTTCCTCCAGTCAGTAGATATTTTGGAAAATGTACAGAGCTGGGAGAAGAGAGTCAAGGCGCTGGGGCATTCAGAGGTGCTAGGAACTGTTTTCTAGTGGGGATAGTTGAGAAGAGAGGTGGTAGAGGGAGAAGTGATACCAGGGCTGGGCCAGACTGGGTAAGTGGTTGCTCAGGAATGAGGTAAGCAGCATGTGTGGATCCATCCGGGGGTGAGGGACCATCTAGCCCTGCTGCTGGCTGCCCTGGCTGCTGTGGGACTGTTAGAAGCACGCTGTGAGCACAGCACACCTCAGTGTCTGGGTGTTGGGTCCCTCCTGCCTCCTCCAGCATCTAGCGACAGCTAAGTCCAGGCTGCCACCTGGAGGTATCAACTCCTCTTTCCTCTATTCTGGAGCTTCATACCTTGGAAATCGCAACCTTATGTCAAATTTGGAGCCTACTGGTCTACAGCAACCCCAAAGTTATTGGGGGGTGGTGAGGGTAGCCATTTTAATGGATGCACTTCTGAAATATCCATTTGTTTTCTGTTCTCCCCTTCCTGAGGGGGTTTCTTATCCCTGCTCCCAGAGGAAATGGGACCCACTGTGAGCAGGTAAGTGTTGCTATTGGTGTAAAGAGCCACGTTTCTGTCCTGCAGCTGTGCAGGAGGAGAGGCAGAGGAGCAGGGAGCGGAGCGAGAATGAGGCTGAGTCCACAAGCAGTGGCAGTGAGGACATGCCTGTGGAGAGGATCCTGGAAGCTGAACTGGCAGTTGAACCCAAGACGGAGGCGTACGGCGACGTGAACACAGAGAGCTCAGTAAGGGGCACTAAAATCACTTGCAGCTTGACATATGAGGGCCTTTGAGGTGTCATTTGAAAAGACAAACCTCATGTGAACTGCTAGAATTTTGTAAGGGGTTTTTGCTTTGCACCGCCTAAAAATCCCCAGCAACTCTTCTTTTGAAGCTACTCTGAATGATAACTAGAAGACAGCCTATACATTCTTTTCCTAGTATTTTTTTCCAGTTCCTTTTGGTTTCAATGAGTATATAGGGCAATAGGTGGATGCCGGAGAGCCTGAGCCCTGTGCTGGCTTCCACAGTCGCGCAGCCCTGAGCACTGCTTGTCTGCCCCAGTGACCAAGATTGCAATGGAGTTGGACACAGCAGGTTTACTGCTGTGGTTTTACTGTATTGGATAAAAATGCTGTTCATGCCTGTTCAGAGGCTGCTTGATGGCTTTTAACGTGCCCTGGGCAGCAGGACTGCAGCCTGCCATGCAGGACTTGCTTTGCAAAGAACAGCAAGCAAACAGAGAAGTCTAGCAACCAGCTGATTTGGCTGGTTGTAGAGAGGATAGTAGTAATTAATATCTTCTCTTCTCAACAGTGCACAACTGTGATTATTCACAATTTGATCATTTTACTTGTGGCGCTGCGTATCGTTAACATGATCCAATACTGTGTGCAGCGCAGACAGTGATTATCAAAGATTTTACATTGACAAATTCTCCTCTTTTCCTCTGCTCTTTTCCTTTTGATATTACTCTTAATTAGACAAACGACCCTGTCACCAACATATGCCACGCAGCTGACAAGCAGCTCTTCACACTCGTTGAGTGGGCCAAGCGAATCCCCCACTTCTCCGACCTGACTCTGGAGGACCAAGTCATTCTCCTCCGGGCAGGTAACGTTCCCCACTTGTGGACTCTGGGGCTATTCCTGGTATCTCCATCCCTTCTCTGGGCTGTGTGCCATGCCAACCAGGCTGGATGGTGAATGGGAGATCCTGAGCTGATCCACCTCTCCTGTCACAGGGTGAACAATCCATCCTGAGCCACGATGAGTGGTTGGCAGAGGCTGTGGATGGAGCAGTGGAGTTTGTGGTTTGTTCCCCTCTTCATGCAGATGTGTAGGAGGGCTGGGGGAGAGCGAAGAAGTGTGTCTTGTTAATGCAACTCCTATAACTGCAGAACTTACTATGTGTGGGGCACATTAGCATGTAACGTGTAAAATGATGTAAAGGGGTTGCTGATGCAAGGAATATGGGGTTTTTTTGAGGAGGAAAAAGCAGCACCTTCCCCCCCCTTTTTTTTTTTGGCACTTTGAGTCTTTTCCTGCATGTTCCTTGCTGCTGACAAAGGTGCAGTTGGAACCTGGGGTTCCATCTCCTGTGAGCTGAGTCTGAAGCCAGCAGGGAGAAACCAGCTTTCCTGCTCCATGTGGAACTCATTTTTTACTGAACTACCTCTTGTGTCCTGCACACCTCCTCTTTCAGGCTGGAATGAGCTGCTCATTGCCTCTTTCTCCCATCGTTCTGTGTCAGTGCAAGACGGCATCCTTCTGGCCACGGGCTTGCACGTGCACCGCAGCAGTGCTCACAGTGCGGGTGTGGGCTCCATCTTTGACAGGTATGTGGCCTGTTTCTGTTATCCCCTAGCAGTGACAGCCAGGCTGGCTCTATCTTTCCCCTCCGAATGGTAAACATATCCTTAGTGAGAACTAGAGCAAACCCACGGTGATTTGCATTTAGCTTAGAATGAGGAGGGGACACTTGACTGGCTTAAAAACCAAGAATGGGGTAAAAGCACCTTGGAAAGGGATATGCAGCTGCAGAAACAGATCCTTGGTTGGGTGTGCGGGGGGGTATATGCTTCTCTGCTTTCTCTCTAAGAGTTTGCCGTAACTGGATCTAGAGCTAATACTGATCAGCAAGAGCTTTAGACAGAAAAGCCTTAAACCCCAACTTGCTCATGTAACGACTGCACACGTACTGGCCATGCCATGCCTGCAGGACACTGCATTACCACTCTTACACAAGTGACATGCGTAAGGGCCGTACCCATGTTTCACACAGTGAAATGTGGAGAAAAACCCATGCGGCTTTCCCCAAGTGACTGCAAATTGTTCTCCATAGTCCAAACAGAGCACAGAGGGCATCTGCTGAACAAAGTGAGAATGGGAGCAAATTTGATGCTCAGGTCTGTAAATGCTGCTGATGCACATCTGAAAGAGCAGTGTGTGGCACGGCTGTCTCTCACAGCTGCCTCTTCCTGCAAAGAGGAATTGAGGGCACTCCCAGTGCCTGTCCCAGATGCCTTTCAGCCGCAGCCTTGCTGTCCATACCTGTCTCTGATTGTCTGCCCACCCATGTCACCCACATGCAGGGTTTTGACAGAGCTGGTGTCCAAAATGAAAGACATGCAGATGGATAAGTCGGAGCTGGGCTGCCTGCGAGCCATTGTCCTGTTCAACCCAGGTAAGTCTGAGGCCTGGGGCAGTCCCAGGTGACATGCGTGCCCTCTGGGCCGTGGCAGGTCATAGGCAGGAAGGCTGTGGCATTGAGTTTCAGGACTGGAGACTGATTTTTTTCCTAGTCCCTGGCTGCATTATTAAAAAGATCCCGAGTCCTCTCCCATCCATGCACGCAGTCACTCTGCTGGTGGTGGAAAGGTCTTCTCTGCAGTGATTTCTTCCCTACCTGTATTCTCTCCCTTGTCCAGATGCCAAGGGTTTGTCCAGCCCCTCAGAAGTGGAATCACTGAGGGAGAAGGTCTATGCCACACTGGAAGCCTACACGAAGCAGAAGTACCCTGAGCAGCCGGGGCGGTGAGTGTCCCCAAGCATGGCAGGCGGCTGAGGGCAGCACAATTCCCACCTAGGAAAGAGCAGACTGAGGCAGCGGTGCCAATGCAAAGCTCTGCCTGAGCCACCCTGGGCTGGACCCCCGAGCAAAGCAAGGGCAGGACACCAGCCAAAACTTACCTGAGCAGCCCAGCTCCTGCAGGCTGGCCTGTCCTCTCAGTGCCCTAATCCTGGGCCAGAGCCTTTAGGATGCTGTCGAGATGCAGTTTTCTTGCTTTTCAATCCAATCCTACCCTCTGCTGGCCAAGCTCTCGAAACGCCGGCAGCTGGATCCGTCCTCAGCAGCGCCAGCCAAGTGATGCGCCCANGCTCTGGATGTGACCGCAGAGCGCTGCAAGCGGGGTGTGGGGAGGAGGGGGAGGCAGTCTGCCTGCTGCACCCCCTCGCAGCTGCGCCTCGAAACAGGAGGCAGCGGCTGGCAGAGGCACCGCTGAGGGGTTGTGCACCTTCTCCAGGGGCCGGGGATTTTTGAAGGCTGGTTCAAGAAGGATTTCAATGACACCATGGAGATACAAGTCACTAGTTCAAGTCTTGGCTGGGGAGAGAATCTGGACACATCTTCTTTTTTCTTTTCTTCTTCTTCTTCTTGTTTCTTTTTTTTTCTTTTCTTCTTCTTCTTTCTTTTTTCTTTTTTTTTTCTTTTCTTCTTCTTGTTTCTTTTTTTTCTTTTCTTCTTCTTGTTTCTTTTTTTTTCTTTTCTTCTTCTTCTTTCTTTTTTCTTTTCTTCTTCTTTCTTTTTTCTTGGAAGTTTTAAAAATGCTAAATTATGTTTTGAAAAGGTACATATTCCCTCCACACGTGAGGACAGAAATGCTTATTTCTCCACTTTGAAAGCATAGGGGAATCTAAGCCAGAGGACTCTCCAAGGTGTTTTTTGGGGAGGATTTGGGCTCTGCTCTCCTGAGGCCCCAGCACAAGCTTGGAAACACATGGGAGAGGGTGGCCAGTGTCGTCTGTGTGCCTCTGACTGCTGTCCTCTTTCCAGGTTTGCCAAACTCCTCCTGCGCCTGCCGGCACTGCGGTCCATTGGGCTGAAGTGCCTGGAGCACCTCTTCTTCTTCAAGCTGATTGGGGACACCCCCATTGACACCTTCCTCATGGAGATGCTGGAGACACCCCTGCAGGTCACTTGAGGGTCTGGTTCCACTATGGCCAGACCCTGGCCCCCCATGCCCCTACACAGCCTCCCACCCTTCTGCTCTGGGCCTGCAAGAGCTCAAGAGATGTCCTCCACCCTCTGCTCCTCCTCGGTGGGATTGTTGTCGTTTTGTACAGCTGTAAATCACCCCCTCTAACCCTCCCTGGCCTGGCCGTGGCGGGTCACAGATCCTCCGACCAGCTAACCAATCCCTTGCCCCCCCTGTACAGATAATTGCTTTAAATTATTTTTTCACTCTCAATAAAAGCCAACAAAACAAATAAAGTAATATATGAGAGAGGCACTGATTGGAGTTGGCAGAACAGTGTCCTCTTTTGCCACGGTCACAGGTCTGGCGTGGGATGGGGCTGAGGGACCTTCCTGAAATGCTTGGGAAGCCCAAATCAGGGCAGGAACATCACTTGGGATATCGCTGCATGTGCTGATGGGCAGTCCTCTGGCCAAGAGAGAACAGGTATTGTTGCTTCTTGCTCCCACTAAAGAAAGACCTGGAGAAACTTGCTGCTTTGAACCAGAACATTTCATTCTACCGTCTTAAAAAGGAACTCTTGGGATATTTGAAGTAATTTAAAAAGTGACTATTTAGTGTACTCTTTCTTTTCTGAGCTAGTCCAGTCACTGAAGGAAGAACGGAAGTGCTTCATTTTAGTCCAGATGGAGTATTTTGGGGTGAGCCAAACCTGGTGTGCTCATGGATAATTGTCATTTTTCTGAAGCTTCATGGATCCTGTTCTCAGGCTTGCATTTTTTTGTTCTTCCCCTCCATATTTTTGCACTGGAAACAGGCTCTTCAACCCCAAGTTTATAATCTCATACCTCCATAAGTGAAACTTGCAGAGAGGGAAGGCACAAGATGCTCTTAACAAAACCTGCCTCAAAGGTCCGCCTGGTCTTTCCCCTGCTCAAATGGCACTGCTAGTGCTTCCCATTGCAACTGAGCTAACCAGAGTCAAACAAGTTAAAGACACGAATTTGTTCCATACATGGACTTTATCCTGGTGGGAAAACATCCTCCCAGGAACCCAGCAAAACTGTCTGTATTATTATTCATAAAACAGGTGTAGTGTTAAGTGATCTGCCCCTTCTGACCCTCTCAGCAGACAGGGCAGTGAGATGCAGCCGTGCTTCGTCTGTCCGCGTGACAGATTGCAATGCTGCCGCTTGGGGAAGTTCGAGGGAGAGGAGTAGTGACAACAGGAAAGAAAGAAGGATAAAAAAATCCCACACGGGGACATGATTCATTCTCCAGTATTTCACTGTGAAAAGGAGGAAGAGAGAATCAAAAAAGCAGGAGAAAGAAACAAAAACCGAAAATTATGGAAACTAATATTCTTTTTTTTCCCCCTGTCATTTAAAAAAAAAAAACACAAACAAACCAAAACAAGGGAGAATCTCAAAAGGAGAGAAAAGCATTGACTAAGAGACTCTTTTTAATTGAAAAGGTAATTTTCTATTAAAAGGGAAGTGTTTAAAGACAGAAACTATTCAACCTGCTCATTGTAAAACCTTTGCCAGAGTTTGAGATGCTGTGTGTAGACTCTGCTTGGGGTTAGACAAAGCAAGAGCTTCCCTCCAGCCTGGGCTGCTACAGGCTTCCCCTTCCAAGAGCTGTGGGCTTCTAAGAGCTGGTACCCAGCTAGCTGGATTGGGTTTCTTTTTTGATTATAAAACCCTGGGTTTCCCTTGACTTCCCTGCGCTCAGGTTTGGTGGTTTAAATCAAGGAGGGTGGTTGGCATTAGCAGGCGTAGCAAGAGAAGGGCTGCAGAAGCTGATGCCACCTTCTGAAGACTGACCACGTGCTATTAATGCTTTTTTGTTGAAATATAAAGAGGAAAAGAAATGCCTGCAGCAGACCTCTGGCTAAGATGGTGTCCGAGTGCTAGTTTGGAGCCCTGCAGTGCACTCGGTGGTAACTCAGAGTGTTCTTTGGCTCTGGGGTGAGCTGCTGCAGTGCAGTGCACTGAGCTGGCTGGAGAGGACAGGGTGCTTCCACACCAATAGTGCTGTCTCTTTCAGGAGCTCACAGGCTCTCCTCAGCACACGGTTGTTGCAGCTGCGATCGTAAGCGGTTACGTGGAGCCCCAAGGTTGGAGTTTAATTTGGCCAAGACATCCAAAGGCGCTTTGGGCCATGCTCAACCCTCTCTGGGGGTTTAATGTAGGCAGTGTGATACCGCTTGGTGGCTTAGTTTGAGTCAGTGATGAGGGATTCAGAGTTCCTGATACTCCATGTCAGCAGAACAGCTCAACGCATGGGTAACAGAAGAAAATAAACTGGACAGCAGAGTGGAATCTAGCACCTAGCCCAGATAGCCCTGCCTGTGCCCACTGCAGTCAGTGCAAGCAGAGCTTGCTAAATCCCAGGAGCAATTCACCTCGACTGTCTTGATGCTGATCTCGGTCCACTGTCTGCCAGAAAATCCAGACGATTGCCTGCAATATGAATAGTCACTTTTTGAAGTTGGAAGTGAAGGGATATGATAACCAAGACTGGTGCAGGAAGTCTCAAAGCGGCTGTTTGTGGCTCCTGGACACCCCTTTTGTGCTTAGCAGTCTACCTTGAGACCTTGGAAAGGTGGTCTCTGGGTTCTGGGCCATAAGATCTCTAGGTTGCACTTCGAGCAGGGCTTGTCCTCTTTCTCCATATGACTAGGTTTTTTTTTTTTAAATTTTGTGTGTTTGATCATCTGCTTAATGCACACCCCACCACACGCTCCCCCACCCCATGTCTGGTAGGGCAGTGAGACCGTAAGACATGGAGCGTGGCTTCTGTAAATAAGAGGCTGCTTGCTCATCTGAAAGTGTCACTAGCAGACAGTTGTCCTATGCAGAAGAAAGAAGTTGGTGAGGTCTGTCTGCAATCTTTGAGGGTCTGAGGTCTGATGTAATCACCCGGACTTGGTCCTAACCCTCTGATTCCTCATTCATGTCGGCCTTTGTACGATGGTGTCAAAATGCTGCCCATGAGGAGCGTTTCCCCGAGCTTTGCAAAGCATAGGGGCTCGTCTCTACAGACAACCCAAGGGGCAAACCTCACAACAGTTAGTAATCACTCACTAGTGTGGGTTTCCTTCAGGATGAGTTACTGCAGAAGAACATCAGCTTGACATGGATGGAGCTTACCTAGTCTGCAGCCCTGCAAAAGCCTAATTTTCATAAAATAGTAGAAATCGCAGTCATGGATAAGCCAAGGAAAACTTCTGTCCTTGCACATACATTCAGCCCTGTCTTGTGTGGAGTTACAGCAGCACAAAGAATTCAAAAATAGCACTGAAGAACTCAAAAATCAAGAAATACCAAAGTTTAAGTCCCTTCCAATGCGGGTGTTTTTCCTTGCAGACATTTGCCCTGATGGTGCCTTCAAAATCCAGGCACATCGGCCACTTTTCAGGCATAATAAGAAGAGCATACCAGAGTCCAGCTACCTACCCTTCCTTCTGAAACCTGGCTCCTCCTATCTCCTCTGAATTTTGGTCTTGCAAATTTGATACCTGTCGCTGGGTTTTGCCACCACTTTTTCTGCAGATCCCCATGAAGTTTCCCCATGAAAACCCTCGTAGCCTCAGATTAAGCTCTGACACTTTCCTTTGCTCTGGGAATAATAAATAAACCAGGCTCTGGGAATGACTGGTGTAAGGCAGTGTGTCATACTCTCTTTCCCACCGTGCATGATACCTCATGAATTTTCGGAGTTAGCAGCAGGTCCCCCCCTGTCATGGACAAGCTTCATTTTAGTTCACAGGCCAAATGTTTAAAAGCATTTATTAATTCTGAGCTGCTCACTCTGTAGTGCTCTGTGGAGGGGACTTCAAAAAATAGTGGGTTTAGCCACCTATGATGAGGATCTTGGAAAATGAAAAAAACCTTAAACTCCATTGCTTGTGCTAAGCTGGATTTGTTTCTTCTCACCTGGAAAACAAGACGGTGTGTGTTCCTGCCCTGTCTTCATTTGGTTTCTGTAGTGGCTGCTTCAGTTTCTACTGAAGTTCAGCAACAGCAGGTCTGGATTGGGAATTAAAAAAAAAAAATAAATTACAAGCCATAAAGGTTTGAGCTGGTTCACATTCAGTTCAGCTCTGAGTTCCCTTCTGAATTCAGTGATTCAAGGGCATGTCCTATAGACCCTGGGTGGCTCTCAGACACTGACATCCTCACAGCATGACTTTGAACTGAGTGCCGCCACCACTGGCCTTTCCTCGAGGACCTCTGGGCTGGGCTGGGCCCTGGACTGCCTTCACCATCACACCTCAGGTCCCCTGAGAGGGTCTCTCTGCTGGCGTGGTTTCTCTGCTCGTCCCTCCCAGCTCTCCGCTGTTCCATCAAAGGGTGAGGTGGGAAGCTCTGGAGGCTGTGCTGGGTTGGTACCTCCTGTAGCACCGGAGGGCACAGAGCAGAGGAGGAAGAGGAGGAATTGCACCGGTTAGGAAGTACATGGGGCTCACAGAGCTTGATAGTGGTGGTTGGGTCAGAGAGGGTGGCTGGGAAGCAGTGTGTGTTCCCTCTTTCAGGGGATGATGGCTTTTATTTCGTGGCGAGGTACATGTTGGTGGAAAGCATGATACAAGACAGAGAAGCCCTGATAAATCCCCAGGCATTTGTCAGCATCAGCGGACAAGGACCAACCTATACCTACGCAAGGCCAGTGGCTGCCAGACCGTACCTCTCCTGTCTCTCTCCCTATGCCCTCTGTGCAATTAGCTCTACGCGAGGCAGGCTTGGGTTGGAGGATTTCAGTGGTAAAGGGAGAGGATTTTGTCACCCCAGGGATATCAGACAGCGCTGTGGCTGTGGGCTGATTTCTGGTTTGCCTCTCTACCCAGGGCCAGCCGGCCCAGCTGGCTGTGCAGCAGCTGATGCCTATAAAGAGCTGTGAGCATGGCAGGAAGGAGAGGGTGGTGTATAGGGATGTCTCTGTGTGGTGGGCAGTGCTTTGTCTTCTGGGTCAAGTTGGCTTCAGGCATTCAAGGCACCCTGATGATGCTAGCTAGCATCATGATGCCCAGTGCCTCCTGTCCTAAGGGAGGTGGCTGGAGCACAACTCATCATCATCATCATCGTTATCATCATCATCTTCTTTGGTCTCCTGTGTGCCCGTTTCTGGGTCTAGCCCTCCCTGCCCCAATGTGGTTCTGCATCTGCTTTGCTGGGCAGAGTTAAGGTGATGTCGGAGGAGGGATCTGGCTCCTGGCTGTCTGAGACCATGTCTGTTGCTGTGACTGTTGTTACCCGCCCTTGGTGCTGAGTGCTGTTGGTCTCCTTCTGGCAGTGGATGGCAGGGACCTGCTGGTCCACGCAAGCTCCTCAGCACGAAATGTGAGAACTGGGCAACCCCAGTGGAGAGATGGCTGGGGGAGATGTGCGGCCTCTCTTCCAATGGTGCGGGCATGTTAATTTGGTAGGTAGCTTCTGTTTAATGCTAGATTTCCCAGGCCACACTGTTTTTGTAATACCTAGCTTCCTGCAGACCCTAGAGCTAGAAGGAGAAAGCCTAGTCCTGTCTCTCCTCTTGTTTAATTCTCTTCAGCTGCTGATGCATCTAATTCAGCCCTGGGTGAGCTAATCATTGAAACTCTGGCCCTCAGAAGCTGCGGTGAGCTGGCTGAAATGCTTCCCCCCAATCTTTTGTAGGGCCCTTGCCCGAGGTGCAGGTGTGCTGTGGNCATCCTTTGCATGAGACTGGTTGTGCTCCAGTACTTGTGATCTGCGTGCGAGCTGTTGGATGTGTGCAAATCATGGGCAGCAACACCCTGCTGCAGACCCCTCAGTATTACGCACTGGACTGCAAGCCTGATCCTTCATAGACTGAGCTGGGAGTTGTGCACGAGAGCTGCAAGGTAAGGCAGTCTCCAGACCCCTCCTTGCCTGCAGAGGAGGAGGAGGGGGACCACCACAGGGTGACAATATTTAGGGGGGATGGGTCCCTCCCAGCTGTTCCTGCACCTCTGATCAGACCAAATTGGGTGGGCAGTCAGTGCACATAAGCAAGGTGCCTTGTACAGGGCCACGGTTTTTAGCAGTGCTCGAGGATGACATCCCCACCCCATGGTGCTGAGCCCTGGCTGTGTAAGGAAAAATCATCTACTGCCCTGCGGGTGGGGTGGGATGGGATGGGACGGGATGGCTGTGTTGGTTTACACAGCAAGGAAGAGCAGCAGGCAGTGCCTGGAGCCCCTGGTCATGATCAGTCCTCACTGGGCAATCTTGGCAATGTGGCTTTGAGGAGATCTGTGTACCTAGAAATTTGGCTGGAGCTGCTCAGAGACCTTCAGGAGAGACAAAGACGGAGGCACCAGAGCCCAGTGCCTCCCTGCTGCAGCTGCCGCTCAGCCTTCCTGGATGTAAGGGATCAGTGCTGACCTGCGTGGTGGTACCAATGCTTTTGTGCCCAAGCTCCCAGTGTAGTTATACTGGGATACATTGGGGCTCTCCCAGGTTCCCGTTTCCCTCTCCCGTGGGATGTTGGCAGGGTGGTGATCCACCCGTGCTAACCTGTGGCCTCTCTCCTTCCTACGAGCTCTCAAAGGACATGGCCTCGGTCCCTGCATCACTCGCGTCATCTGGGCGTGGGGAACACTTGGTGACGAGGATGCCCCACGGAGAGGCTAGGAGTGCTCCTGCCCCTCGTGCCAAGGTCACTGGTGAACACAGAAGGTGAGGCCCCTAAAAACCTCCCATCCTCCACGAGCTTGTAGCGGGTCCCTCGCAGCTCTGCAGCCGTTTCTCCACTGCCAGCCGGAGAGAGGGGACCCAGCCCGCCCCTGTGCCGGGGGAAGCCGCGGCCCCGCTGCCCGGGCTGCTCCGGCAGCGGCAGGTACGCGGCCCCCGGCCCCGCCGCGGGTGGCTCCGGACCTGCGGGGCCCGTGAAACTCCCCGAAAAATAGCGAACACCCTCCCCCGGGCAGGAGGAGAGACGGGGAGAACCGGGCGGGACGGGAAATCGCCGGTGCAGCGGGGAAGGCTGCAAGTTTCGGCTTCCCCGGCCGGGCGGGATCTTTCCTCCGCGGGTTTCCCCTCCCCGAAACCGATGCGGTTTGGCGGAGCCGGAGCGGCGCTTCCCCGGGGCCGCCTCCCCCTGCGGCTCCGCGGTACCGGCGCCCGTAGCGGACCGGGCCCTTCTCGGCGCCAGCGATCACCGGCGACGAGCCCTCCGGGGCAGCTCTCTGCATTTAGGCGGTTTTTTTTTTCTTCTTTTTTTTTCTTTTCCCCTCTTCTCCCAGCACTCATTTTCCTTAAATACTCCGGAGCGGCGGGAGCGAGGCGCCCGGGGCGATGCGCAGCGCGGAGGAGCGCATCCCCGCCGGGGACCGCATCCCGCCCCGGCCGCTGCCTCCCCGGGCCGGGGACAGGTTTTCCCTAAAAACTCCCGGCCTGGGCTTCTCCTGGAAGGGGGAAGCTGATTTCCAGCCCGTTTCACTACCGGGAGAGCCGCTGTGGCGGG
>RSEF01000008.1:3711333-3737679 GCA_003993805.1 Himantopus leucocephalus | reverse complement strand
ACACACACACCATACACACAAGCACATCACTTTCTGCAGCTTACCAACATAGCTTTTCTGTCTTCCTACGCCAGAAGTACAAAATATTTTAGAACAGACTGTTCAAATTTGCTTGCATATTTATAACTGGAACATTAATTCTGTGACACTTACTTTTTTGCCCTGTTTTTCTTTGCAGATACTATCTCCTGTGAGATAGCAGCAATATATCAAAAACTGTAATTATGCAAAACCTTAACTAATAAAGCAAGTACCAAATTATTTCAAGAAAGATTAGCAAGAAGGGGCAATTAATTAAGACCAGGTTGGTTTATGTGATGTAAAATGAATGCATGACGTTCTTTTGTATACATTTTCAATATCAAAAACATTTATTCTACACCCACTTTCTAAAAGTGCTTTCAAGAGAATATTTCAGATGGAAGTAAGGAAACATGCTCTGACATTTGTTTTCTTCAAGAAGAAATGTACAGTAACAACCTCAGCATTTTCTTTGGTGATTTTCATTACTAAAAGCCCATGTTAGATCCCAGTGACTCTTTTTTAACCCTTTAATTTGTAAAAGGATTTTAAAACTTATTCATAGTCTAATTTTATGCAAGAAAGCCTGTCATGTAACCTGCCCTCTCTTTTTCTCCCCCCTTTCTCTTTTTCTCTCCCCCCTCTTTTTTTATGGCTATAAAATGCAAACTTTAAATGAGAAGGAAAGAAAGAAACTCTATTGGTTTGTAAAGAACACATAACATCACTTGTACAAATTTGCAGGTAGTGCAATTTTCACACAAACGTGGCTTATTTAGGTGGAAAAAACACTTACTTGTTGTGATGCCCAAATTTGAAGATGTTCTGAACATATTTCTGAAGACATTTGAAGATATTTCTGAAGTCCAGAAAGCAGAGCTACAAATATAAGGAAAAGGTATATTAATGGTATTCTTCACAAAGGCAGACACTTGCATAGCTATATTATGCAGAGTAGTTGCAGAAATAACAGATCACACAACAAAATAATGTTCCCATTTCCTTTTGATGCATTTAATGTTGTCATTAACAAAACCAACCCTAATGCATTCTAAAGAAGTGTTGTATTTTACATGGTGGACATCATTTCATCTAGACTATGATGTGATCAAAATGCTATAACTCTTAAATAAGATACTTTCAGACTCTGCATTGGATTTCAAAAGCAAATTAAATTAAAAAAGTGAAGCACCGATTATTATTTCTTAAAGAGTCATATACCTATCCACAGTAACAGCTGCAGTGACATAAGGTATTTTATAGCTAACCTGCCAGTGCAGCTCACTAAGAAACAAAGAGCAAAGCAAAAGCTTATGGGAGCTACCAGAGCCATTCTGGGCTCAAATCCAGTAGCATTGCTCCCTGTTAAATATCTGTGGGTACAGGGCACACAGATAGCAGAAGGCAGCAAACAGGACTTTAAGCACAAAGATGAGTTTAAAACAGAGAAGAACAGAAGAGTACATACACACATCTCTGTGTAGTGCTGGGAAATACTGCTAGTCAGACTCTAAGCATCCGACCCATGAGCCCTGCCGAGCTTACTAGCTTTAACAAGTTACTGAGCAGCGAGTACATTCTGTCCTCCTCGTAGCAGTTCAAATCTATACCCCTGCTCACCAAGCTTATTTCTCAGCAGTTATGGGAAGCATTGCAATCAAATCTTTTGATAAAGATAATAGAAAATAAAAAGAGGAAACAGAGTTGATAAGAGGCACAATGTCTTTTGCATGCTCTGGCCAGACATACCTTAGCCTTCTGTTGAACCTACAGGTCACCCTTAGAGTACTTTGCAAGCAGAATCAAGCTTGGTTGGCTCATGACCAAACCAGACACAAGCTCTTACCTATGCAAAAACCCCAAAGTGAGACTCCTGCCCTTGCAGGCAGCTCTAGCACACCACTGAGCTCAAAGCATGTACAGTAACATCCCTTCCCAACAGCTCAGCATACAAGCAGATCAAGGTGATTTCTGCCTGTAAACAGTGGTACAAACTTCTGAGAAACACTGCTTCTAGGCACTATACTACCTCATCATTAGTTTTCATTCAGACTTTACTGCTCTGAACCACGTCACTTCAGCAGGCTGAATAGAGTTTACAATCTTTGTTTTAAAATACAGCTACCATCAGTGGTAAGGGAGATGACATTTACTCAGAATGTAGAAAACCCAGGTTCTGATCTTTCCTCTCTCTGAAGGGGTTCAAGCACACATTACAGGAAATTTCTGATTTACTTACAACCATGATACTAGAATCCCACCAAACCTACCTGCAGGTTTTATATCTAGCCACCTGTACCAGAAGAGGTTGCTACAGGAAATGTTCAAACCTCAGCTGCTGAGATGATTTGGTGCAAGTATCCTGTTAGTGAATTTGAATTAGAAGGCTAATTCAGCACAGCTTTCAATTATTAAATAACTCAGCTCTATATTTTACATAAGTACTTCCTTCTCAAATACATGCCCTCCCTTCCCTGAAAACCTCCTGAAACTTTAACAGCTCTGTATCATAGCAGTTAATTGCTCAATTAGCAGTTACCACATCACCTGTTTACCATTTAGGACAACCTCAAACCGATAGGGATGCAAGATTGTAATCAGCAGCAGCTGCTAAATAAGCTGTTAAATCCTATCTGCAGTGGGGCAGGAACAGCTACTTGTCCAAGTTATGCTACCCTTATTCAAATTACCTATATGGCTAATTTTAGATGTGAATATCTCCCTCCAAAAGTATGGCATATTTTTCCCGGTGTTTCATCTCTAAAACATCATTTTGTCTAGTTTGAAGCACTGCATTTTAATTGCAAGTACATATCCTTGACAGACAAAGAAAACGTGGCATTAAACGTGAATTTGCAAGCCTGCTTGAGACAGCACCATGATTAGAGAACCAAAGAAATCTGAAACAGCCATTCCATTAAGGACCCTTAACAAAAAGAAGACTTTCTGCCTGCAGTGTATATCCTCAAAATTACAGCTATCTTCTGTTCTTTTTAAGGAACTGAACAGTCGTTATTGTACTGATTTGTAATCGCTATTGCACTGATTTTTAATCATTATCAGCAAAAGTAGAAAAGCATTACAGAGTCAGCCAATTATGCACAAATTTCCAGTAAAGAGGGACCAGTGGAGAGCCCTGGCCAAATTCCTTTTGAGTTCAGAGTAAATACAGAGGAGGAGACTAAAATGTGATGATCTGAGCCTGTCCTTGTTTTCTTAGTAGAAGGTGGATCACAGAACAGCTATCACAGTTACTCTTTGGAGAAGCTGTGAAGTAGCAATGGCTTCTACACTGCACTCGAGGAAATCTGTGCCAAACTTCTCCAAAAACCAGGTGCCAAAAGTTAGATTCTTGTCTGTGTTTATACACATAGTTGTATGACCTGCATTTGATTAGCTCCTATGAACTTTGGTTTAGAAGCCTGAATCACAACTGCGCAAGGTTTTAATTAGCTACTCGGTCACACTGCCCTTTCTTAAATTCCAGGCATTTATTTGCATGCTTATACATAAAGCTGGAAGCTTAGATCTGGGAAGTAACGTGGAAAATATAAACTTCCACAAGCTAGTAACACATAACTAACCTCACAAGGTAGCATAAGAAATCATTTCACCAAGAGAAGCCCATTTCTGAAAGTCTGGAGTTTAGCAGTTAACTAACCATCATGCACAGTGGTATGTTAGTACTGACTGGTAATGAAGTGATTTTAAATAGCTACTGTGATTCGCTCATTAAACGTGACTGCTACTATATGTCTTGCTGAAGAGTAGTATAGTTTTGTCCAAAAATGGTGTATTAACTTTCAGTAATAGTGGCACATCCTCAATATCAGTTTAAGAAAGAGGATGGAACAAAAAGCGCATCTGATGCCTACGCAAATGTTTTCTTCACAAATCTTATTAGTGCTGAAAAAACACCTTGTTGACTAAATTCTGGCATCAGGCTAAGAAACAGTCTGAACCTACAACAGAACATGAGATAAGACCGTTTTTCATCAATTTTGTCATTCAGTACATTCAGTTTGTACTGCAGCTTTTTCAGATTCACTGCAGTTTCAGCTCAGCTCAATATATTGTATGCAGAGGGACTCTCTCACATACAGTGTGAGTTGTCCAAGCCATGCAAGATGGGCAGGCAGAATTTTGTACACCTTTTCCTACTTACCTTTTACATAAGTCAATGTTAGTCCAGTCTTCATTAGTACTTGGTGCAATTCACAAATACTGTACCTATTCCTTAAGTTTCCTTTTCACTACCAAAAGGATGGGAAAATGTTCTTGTCAAGATAAAAAAGAAATTTGCTTTGTGAGAGCACAGTAATCCCTACAGACCTCCTTTTACAATGTACATTTCAGTACTACGTAGCAAATCCTGGCTGTAAACATAAGCATTATATAACTCAGCAATTCATCCTCAAAGGACCAGCTTGCCAAATTTAACAGTCCAAAACTTGCCTCTTGTTTCCTGTTCCCCTCTAAACATATACATACTCAAAAACAAGCAGTCATGGCACCCTGCAAGCTATGTGATACCCAGTATCTGTCCTGACCTTCTCAATGTCTCTTTTCCTTTTTTTCCACTCACAGGTTTCTGTATAACTATTCTTGTGTTTTGCAGTTATGTTCTCAAATTGAATTATCTCCAGTTTTTATCTTTCACCTATTAGAGGAAGGGACAGTTTGTATCCAGCTATCTACCCACCCTATTCCTTGAGATTTCCTTTCCTGTTGCAGGAATGATTCAGCTAATAATGAAACAACTGCTGAGACTCCACAGCATAAACGAGAAATTTTAGTTTATCTTGATATGAGGCACTGCAAATGTTGATAGGGACTCATGTGCTGGCAGCTGAACTCTCCTCCCTGCAACAGGGAGATGGCTCAAGGCAGGAACTGCTGCAGCCATCCAGAAAATGAAGTCCCTGTTCTTCAGCTAGATTTCATGGACCTTTTTAATGGACTTTTACAGGACTGCAGTAGTTCCATGTTTTTGTCATGAGTTTGCTAGTAAGCTAGTAATAAGTTAACATTCATGCTAGAGGAAGTCACCCAAACCCTGACTGTGTCTTTCTATGAAAGACTTTCAGCCTCATTCCTATGAATGGAGGATTAAATAAATATTTTGGTCAGTAACGTAAAATACTATTTTAAGCAGTCTAAGACTTAGTAGATAAGTTTACCTGGAAGTATGTCAAATGTTTATACCATAATTAGTAAGGTAATGCCAGGAAACCACAAACAAGAAAAAAAATGTTATATTGTACGGGTTAAACAAGTCCTCTGACTCATTCTCTGAAAGTTAAAAGAGTAAGCACGTTTCTTTTCCAGCTACACAAATAATATAACTGCAATTAGACAATAAGTAGAGAGTTGTAATAAGATGGTCTCTCCAGAATAAACTCATCACAGACATGAAAAGTATCTGTGAACAGGTTGCATTTACTGGCTCAATACCTCTATGGCAATGATCATTCATTAGGACTCTATGTTCAACCCACAAGCATTAATGTGCATTGGCAAATAAGAGTAACCTCCCTAAAGAGGTTTTATTGGGAGCCTCACCATGCCAGCCCGGGCCTGGCACCCCCTGCCTCTGGTCAGGCCTGGCAATGGGGCCTGTACCTGTGACATACGCCGCGCACTATGATTTGGACTTCTCATGCAAGAATAAATTGCCCTTCTTCCTGCCCAAAACACTAATCTTTCCCTGTGTTGACTGTCTGTAGCAGTTTTTAAGTGGCTACAGTCGGAGTATTTATAGACATGCAAGTTTTTCCTTCCCTGGTGACCTCCCCCTGGCGCAGGCCTTCCCCTGCAGGCCACCGGCCCCGCAGAGGGAGCCATGGAGGGCAGCAGGGTTGGTTCACCGCACAAGGCACCAGCTGGGGCAGTGGCAGGGGCCTTCCCTCTTCAACCATCCCTGTCCCACAAGGGAGGCAAGCCGGGAGGGCTAGGATGGCCACATGGTTGGCCATGGTGAGACACCAGGTCCGGGAGGCCTGAGGGACTACCTCCATGGCCTCAGACGTGAGAGAAACATAGGCAGCCATGTCCGCACACAGCCGGGAAGAGCCCCAGCCAGCCCTGCCCAGTGCGGTGGGGACGTGCCCAGGAGGTTGTTCTCCCAGGAATGGCAAAGCCCACCCAGTTTCTTGATGAACTTTTGTTTGTCATTAGGCTTACAAGCAATTCTCACCTTAGACAATGCTAAACTGTGACTACTCTCATTGAGACAGAAGAAGAATTTCCACCACGTCCACTCCTGCGGTACAGAGGAGCACCTCCTGCTGCAAACCATTGTGCCCTTTTATTTTTTTTTTGGGGGGGGGGGGGGNNNNGGGGGGGGGGGGGGGTGTTGTTGTTTTGTTGTTTTTTTTTTTTAAATTAGTTTCCTTGGTGTCCAGTTCCTTGAATCTGGCTTATTGCTATTTTTTTTAAATGCAACCCAAGAATGTTTCCTTCTCCCCTTATCCGCCTGATGCTTCTGAATTTCTGAGCTCGCATACCAAAATCAAAGAATTTTTTTCTTTCAAAACAGCCACCATCGTGCACTTAATGTCCAAGAAGTCTTTCCTGGGTTTTGGGCAGGAAGACGTCTCTGGCACTCCGCCTAGAGTTGCGTGAAGAAAACAAGTCAGCATCTCCTAATAATTCTTCATTTGCTTCCCCTGTTTACAGATAAACCATACAGATGTTAAGTGGGATCATCCAATTCTTCTGGTGAACATGATGATTTTGCAAAAAAGCATATTAACTTAAATATATCTTAAATAACTATCCAAAAAATAAACTGAGCTAAACAATGTGTTTAGTCTCCAAATTTGTTCCAGTATTAGAGAGCTGTTAGTCAAACAATATCCCACTGAAAGATACTTTTATAAAACCTCTTCCATCTAGTTATGAGAAAAGATGTGATTCAGGACACAGAATATCTCCTGAAAGTACTAAGCAATTATGAGGGAAATGGAAGACAAGCATTTTGAAAACGAGACAAAAGATATCCTTTTTTGAGAATGGGGAGCCCGGTTCTCAAGACTGGCTTCTGTTAGAAGAAGGTCTTTCTAGGCTCCTTAAACAACTTTAGCACTGATATGTAATAACACTAAGTAGCAAAGCTATACAGTAAAATAGACTTGGTTGTTAGCTGTCCTACACAACGAGAAGAAAATAACACATGACAGAAATAAGACATTTTTGAATTTTCAGCATCCCCGCATCATCTGTTTACAGCAAACCAACCAAAACTCCAATGTTTATACTACCAAAGCCAAGCCAAAATATATAGTCAGTAGAAACCAAATTATATAGCGCTGTTTACATTCTTGTAGGCACTGAAAACTTTCCTTGTGGGAATGTCTACAAATAGTTTTTGGGACTATTTACCTTCTGAGGCACCTCTTTCCTTTTTAAAATTAGTAAGCAAAAATCCTAGATGAGCATATTCTTATGACTTTCACGCACACATACCCCACCAAGCTAGCATTTTTACAAAATGTTTGGGAGCAGATTTGGTCAATAGATTGTTCTTTTAACAATCTATTTCTAGTAAAAAAAGAAATCTAGACAAGGAGTTGATCTTATTCCTGTTCCAGCAATTCTGTCATTGCTGGAGGGGGCCTAGAAAGGCAAGAGCACATCCACTGCAAGATTAGAGATAGAATATTTTTTAGGTCATTCTTAGAATATATTTGGAGAAAAGGAAGGTAGATCACTCCTGTTGTTATTCCTAGCTTCTTTCCCAGCAAACTTGCAAGAGGAATCTTTGCTCGAAACGGAGGTCTGGCAGTCATCCTTTCTCTGCTTTTTCAATTACCTTTTTAATTCTCTTACTGCTGGTCCTGAGAAGGTTGATTCTTTTGATATTGCACTGCAAGACACAGGATCATTTAATACAAGCGACCCTTTAAATATCATACTGGAAAGTTCATTTTCCACTTTTTCAAAAGGAGATTGGATTAGTTTAACATCTTCCTGTAGTGAAACTACTTTTAATTTTGGAATGCAGGTAACCAAAATAACGTGAACATGTTCTCCAAAGTACCTTCTAAAAGTGTAAGATGTGCTTGCCTCTTGGAGCTTGTGCCTCTCCTGTCCCTTCCCAGGGATTAAAGGAATGTGAGAACTTCAAAACTGGAATCTTCACTGCATAAGTGGATTGCTTATATTTTTAACAAACAACCCCAAACAAACTCGCTGTGCCCTGTGATAATAATACATACCAGTACTAAAACCAAGCCACTGTCACCGAAACTTGACCTCAGCGGGCCTCATTGCAACCACAAACCCTGTGCCATTGAACAAGATGGGATGTCAAAGCACCTGTTTTTTGAACCCATCCACAATCTTGTCTATAGTATTCAGCCCATCAAGACAGCCCATATGATACGTATACAAAACCATTCATACCTTATTGGACCCTGTTATCCAAGCTTTTGGGCCATGCAAAGTTCAGCGATAATATTTACAGACCCTAGCACTACCCCCAACTCAACTAAAATGCAGCGTAATTCACCACCAACACCTGCCACTATTGCAGCTTTGCCAGCCAGCAGTGAGCCATTTAAAAAGTACCTTTAAAAAGTCAGCCTTCCTTTACTGAGCCCTCTCCTTAACCCTCGCTTAAGGCTGACAGCTTTTCTTTGAACATCTGTATAGGCTGCACTGCACTGGGATTCCTGCCACACTACTTCTCATATGTTGCTTTATTCTTGAGAGCTAGTTTGTTATCTTTAAAAAAGGTCAATAAATAGGACAAATAAATTGGAAAGCACAGGCATATTTTTATTTGAAGATTAAAACCTGGCCATCTCACAAGTACTCTGAACCGTGCCGAGTACATTTTGCTAGTACATATAATGAGAAAAAAAAAAAGGTATTTTATGTTGTGCGTATCCTTGGTGAAATCTGCTGATCAGAAATCAGAAATAGGGAAAGTCTGGTGTGTTGTCCGTCTAAAGGAAAGGAACAATAGCTTGCTTCTCCAATGCACATCCATTCAGGGTTAAAAGGAAATGTTTCACAGGGAAAAGAAAAAAGGGGGTTTTTTAAGTGTCTTGCTTCATCTAGCTGCTGTGCTGGCCTTTTTTTAAATATATTTTAAATAATTACAGAGTCCCAAGGAAAACAAAGTGAAAAGGCATGATTCCAGATGGAGATTAGACATTTTGCCATGGGACCATCTCCAATCTTTCAACCCAACACTGTTTTTCTCACTGTTACAACACACATATCTAGAAACTGGCTTCATTCTTATTTCACCGATTATCACTAAAAAGGAGAAGCTATTTGATCTCCAAAATACCTATTTTTCCTCCTAAACTTCTGTCCATCAGGGAATCCTTTTATACATATCCCAAACTCCGGGCATGGGATTTGCTCCAAAACAAAGGGGTAATCTACACATTCCTTAGGGTATAACGCCATGCAGCCAAGCCGCTGTAGCACATAAAGAAGCACTGACAGGAGCTTTACCCTGCACCCTCTTCCCATTTTTTCTC
Organism: Himantopus leucocephalus; assembly: GCA_003993805.1. NCBI lineage: Eukaryota > Metazoa > Chordata > Aves > Charadriiformes > Recurvirostridae > Himantopus > Himantopus leucocephalus. The sequence continues at coordinate 3,728,161 of RSEF01000008.1, read as the reverse complement.
TCATGTCAGATATACAGTGACTGGGCAAGTGAAAAAAAGCACTAGTTCTGCACTGGAATAGCCAGCTGAATTGCACCCAGAGGTCATAGGAGCACTAGACCCAGCACACGGAGAAACAGCAAGACCACTCCCTGCAGAAGCAAATCACCGTTTGATCTGTTTAGCTGTGAGGTGAAACCGCATCAGTTCACATCCCTTTTAAGGATGCACAAGTGGTAGGGCTGAGGGACAGCCGGCCTCTGCCAGCAGGAACATCTGGGAGTTACAGAGACTGAAATGGCTCATGTTTAAAGTCACTAATGGTTGTTCCACCCCATAACATAAACATTGTTCTGTAAACATATTTTTTCTCTTTTGCAAGAATTAATTGTCTAGCAATCGCCCCATTTTTCTTCTTCCTTCCTTCCTTATTAGTACAGTAGTTTTTGTATAGAAAAGACAAAGATGAATACAAACTTCCCACCACCAGGGTAAGTTAGTCCTCATGCTTTGATAAACAAACATAAGTAACTTCTCTGTTTCTCCTTGAGGTAATATCTTGTCTTAACTTCCAGGAAGGACAAGTTCATGGCTGACATTTCTTCCTGGAATATGACTTGCTGAGTTCAACATTTTTATTACCTTGTATGTTGCAAAGTCTTGACATCCATGACACCGAGATATAAATTACCAAGCACAAAATAAATCTCTCTGATGGAGAACCTGTACAGCTCAGAGCTAAAACAAGATACAGCTTTCTATCCAACCTGTGAAATATTTCAAACATATGAAGAAATATCATCTGGAATAGTAGACTTGGACAGCCAACATAGTCAGCTGACAGGACTGTAAGAACAGATATGGTCACTGGCTGCATGCCCCCAGGGTGGGCGAGCTCAGGGAGCCTGGTGCCCAGGCCAGCAGAGGAAGAGGCAAGGAGCTCACCTCCATGCCATCTGCCTGGCAGACTGCCGAAGAGCCTGGAAGTGGGACAACAGCCTGGAAGGAGCACAAATAATTGTCTCATTGAGACTACATAATCCCGCGAAGTGTTTTTATTTGGAAGAATCAGCATTTTCTATCAGAAAACCAGTCAGCTGGAACATCTCCAAACAGCTCCAGTACTCAGCTTAGTCATTCATGTTTTTCTACCCATCTTCCAGCTAATTAGCTACAACCAAGACAACGCATGGAGATCTGCTACCTCTGCAGGTAGCATCTCTTTGTGAAGTATACACAAACCGCCAAAAACAGGACGTCTGTCAACAGCCAGTGTGGACTGTTTGTAATCGTCTCTTGTCGCTTATTAAAAGCAGGCTCCTAATCCAGCCATTAGATATGGTTTTGTTTCTTGTAAAACATTAACTTATTTTTCTCACCTCTTTTATTTTTAACTGATAAACATTTTACAAGTGACAGAACACTAAATAATTTTGCTTATCTGATTTTATCTATACCTCATCTTCTAAACATACTTTGAGCCAGGGTAAAATTAGAAAGAGATGTTCTAAGTCCTTGGCACTTAAAATCTCTACTTTGGCTCAGCTGACAGCACTAACTGGATGTGATTATTTATATAGCTGTGTAAATGTTCATGGTACTATTTAACCAAATAAAGTATAAGGCCTGAGTCTAGCAAAATCTTGTGCACATACAAGCTCCTTACTTGTAGACTTTTCAGGGGTAAATGCTTTAAATCCTAATTGTGTGGTGGTCTGAGCAATAAATAAAACTTACGAGGATGTACGAAATGCCACAGTGGGTCAGAGCAATGCCTGATCTAACCGAATAGTCTGTCTCCGGTGGTGGCAGAAGCAGCCAAGTAGGGAAAGCATGAGAAACTAGCTGCTTTTTTGCTCCATTCCCCCCACAGTTGCTCAGCATTCACTACTGTTACATTAGGGATGTTAGAGGATCCTCACCCTTTTCAGCATCTCTTTGCAGATCTGTTGTCCATGAATTCATTTAATGCCTTTTTGAACCCAGTGACGGCCCCATCCCCACAGCCTCCTGGGGAAGCAAGTTCCAGATATTCACTACCTGCTGGCTGCAGGCATACTCACTTCTATTCTGTTTTAAGTGGTCTCCTACCGCTTTTACCAAGTGATCCCCAGTTCTAGTTTCATCCCTTTGATCATTGTAATTTTCCTTCTTTGCACTATCTGCTTGCTCCAGCTAGACAAGCCCAAACCAACTGTCCTTTAGGATCCATTTACAGACCTATTGCCCATAAACATCGCAGCCTGTTCCCATCAGGAACGCCCTGTGCCATAAGGCCCCATGCATCAAGAAACAAAATAGCATGCAACGCTTACCTTCACTACATTTTTCAAATGGCCCAGGACATGACATTCAAAAAAGGGTGGCAATTAAGCATCAAATGGTATTTGCTTAGTAAAGTTTTTGTCTTACATCTTGGGTACTTGTAACATTTCTTGAGGGCATCCACATTTAACTACTGACTAAAACCTGGTTAGGAAAAAAGGATAAAGAAAACAGCAGCAAAAGTAATGTTTCAGTATTTCACAAAATGTGTGCCTAGAAAATGGAGAATGTCTTGTGAGGTCATGAAAGATGGTCTTGTAGTAACTAAGAAACCAGCAGAAAAGCAGCTCAATTTATCCAGGAGCTGATGAAAAACCAACCTGGTAATGACTGAGCAAAGGGTGACTGTGGCAAAGTAAACAACGCAAATGGATGTCTCTATCTAGAGAGGATCTCGCCTCAAAATGGTTTCAGAAAGAGAATCGTGGGAGCTCTCAATCTCTCTCTAAAATTATTCTAAATTCCAAAGAGCACAAAATGCTGTTATCACACTCTGAGAACATTCCAGTCCAAATTGAGCTCTGCTGTAGATGAGGATAATTTCATGTTCATTTGAGTCTGCTTCATGAAAAGTTTGTTTAAGAAACGTATCTATTTAAAACCAGCAACTGGATTAAGCAGGAAGCTCAACGTATTACGTCGATGGCTGAAAATATTCAAAGGTTACATGTAGCTTAAGGAAAAGAAGTCCCTGAACATGTAAACTCTCGCTAATTAATGACAAAGAGGCGTGAGACAAGACACAGAGAGTAACTGCTACTCCACTAAAAGGTGATAGCCTATTCGTGCAAAAGACAATGCAGCTGCACAATTTAGTACCCACCTGCCTATGATTTAAAAGTCTTGTGACACCAGCTGACCCGATCTAAAAATCTCATCACATCCTCTTCACAGCAAGTGGCGTCCCTGTGTAGTCTTCCATACAGATTAGTATATAATTTGTTAATGTAATTAAGACTCAATTGCTATTTAATCTTACTGATCCAGTCCTTGGACCACATACACACAGCTTATGCAGAGCAAAGGATAAATGTCAGCTATGATGCAGATTAGAGCAACCAACATAGACACCCAGTTTTTCAGGATGCTTCATACTTCCCCATTTTTCCCAGTGTATTTGCTGGCACAAAGGAAAACTAGGAGCAGCTCATCGTCAGTTTCCTTACCTAGGAGAACTCATAGAGCTGGAAAATTGCTGTAAATCTACTACACGGTACCACCTGGTCATGTCAGTAGAGCAGACTGGGGAAAACTTACTCAGTTTCTTGTTTCTTTATCCTTTGGGTAAATATTTATAAATAAACATGCTCTCTTACTTGAGCAACTGTAAATGGTAATGACCTGCTGCTTTTAAAAGCTTAAAACATTGGACCAGTATTGCTATTTCACTGAGGATTTGGAAAAAAAAAAATTACAATCACAGCAACACTGAATACACAATTCTCAGAGTAGAAAGAAAACGTTAAAAGTAAAATAATAAAAATAAAAATACAGAGAAAAGAAAACCTTCAGCCTTGTCATTTAGAGGGTTACTTCCCAAATGCCATCATCACTTTAAAGGCCTTGCTGAGCCTGAGGTCTTCTTACAAGGGAAGAAGGAAGCCACAGACAGATTTTTATATAGAAAAAAAGCAGTAAGTGTGCAGCCCCAGTGCACACCTGGCTGGAAATAAGAGAGGGTCCAACGTGAGCTTCCACCCTTGCAGGGCTGGGGCTGCCCAGCTCTCCCCTCCGATCAGCCTGAGGATGTCTCAGCCTGCACAGGGGTTAGAGCCAGCTGCAACCAGAGAGAGAGCTGCAGTGAGATCAGTTGTGGGCCAAGTCACCTGCTGGTGTAAATCAGCATAGCTACGTGGGAGATTGGTACCGCGCTGTTTCACACCAAATGCGATCTCATGTTGAATGTTGTTTCAGGAGCTGATAAATAGTGATCAGCACAGGCGCAGAATGGTAAATGCTGGTTTCTCACCCCTTGATAAAATCTCTTCCCTTTCCGGGCATAAGTGTTTGAATACGCATTCGCAAAGAGTGAATACGTAGATTTTTCGATCATGCCAGGGAAAAGGGAGGCTCAAAGAAAACAAGGAACAACCTGTCCACTTCTAAAGGCTGAGGGGGTCCAGCCAGACTTACAGTGGCTTCGCCTGTGCTGCCAGCTGGGTGGATGTCAGCCAGACCTAGCAGGAAAGCCACGCTGCCGTGTTCGCATGAGGCTGTCCTCCGGCTGAGCAACGCTGTTTTTCAGTGCTACAAGCATCACGGTAACACAGCTGCATTGCCAAGACAGCCAGCCCAAACCATAGGCAGACCCAGCGTAGGTCTGACTGCACCTATTCAAGCAGATTTTCCCTCTCTAATTTCTCCAGTTCAGAAAGGACTCGCTGTAATAATGTCAGACATATGTTCATTCTTCAGCGAGAAACTTAAAAAGCAAGCAGACAGGTGAGCAAAAAGAAGTCTTACTAGACTTCTCTCCCTCCTCCTGCCACAGTTTTCTGGCAGAAAACCACCTTCTTGATTCAGTGTCATCTCAACAGTGTTTGGGGACCGTTTGGTCACATCTGAGCTCACTCAGAAGCATTTAACGTCCAGCAGGACGTGCAATGGTAAGTTACATATCCTGCAAGAGATAGGATATGTAAAAAAATAAAGAAAAGAAAAAAAAGAAAGAAAAACAGGACAAGAATTACAGTATTTGCAAGCAACTTAACAGCTTGCAATCTGTTAACAGACTGGATTCTTACAGTCCTGCCACTTAAACATGACAAACCATCTTTCCATAAATGAATAAAAACATCTCCCAACAACCTTCTGAGCCTGTCATCAGCTTCTACAAGGTGCTGCGGGATATAATGAATGTAAATGAAATATATGCCTGACTTCAGACTTCTAGATTCCTTTTCTTTTTTACCCCTGAAATAGTACTGTGTCCATGAGGGAGAAAAAAAAATGGGGATGTAGTTAAATAAAAAGCTGTTGATTTCTCAGCTGTAATTATAACTGGAAATAAAGTCCATCAGAAGAGAAAATGAGCTGGCTAGTAATGCCATTTTAAATGTAAATGCAAGCTAGCACAGAAAACAAAAGTAGCTCAGTTGTTTTGAGTTGTAACAAAAAAAGCTTTTGTTTTAATTCACCATTTGCTAGTTTTAATAAATGCAAATTAAATAATATGGGACAGACATAAGATTTAGTAAAAAATATTCAAAGTAGTACACCTGTACGATGCATACAGAGTAGTTGTGTAATACCCCCTGAAAAGCAGAAACTACAGCAGAGGAAACCACCACATCCTTCTTTTCCCTCCATTTACTTGCAAACTACCTACGTAGAAACTGCCAATGCAAAAATATCCTCTTGTCTCAAGAGGCTTTTCATGTGTTGATTCTGTACCCAGTTCCAAACGTCCATCCCTTCTCTATTAAGTATGTGAGGAAAATACAATTAAGATGCATTCTGTATATAAAGGGAAGTCAGGAAAACCAGATACAATGAACATATTTTTTAATATTTCAAGCTTTTACATTGCAGACCATTAATAAAGTCAGCTAGGCAAAGTCATAGTAGTGACTGAAACCATGTTCTTACCACTTACCAGCAACAACAGAAGTATGGTACTAAGAAATTGGTGTCAAATGCTATGTCAACATCAGTCATTAATGACAGTAACATTAAAAAAAACCCTTACTTATTAAACACAGTGATAACAAAGTTTAATATTCAATTTACACAGTATTTTCTCCACATCTCATTTTTTTTCCGTATTTTGAAACACACTTAAAAACAGCCGAGAGGTTACAGCTCTGATTACAAAGACATCTTAATCCACCCCTGTGAGCTGGTACTTAAATATGCAGCACATTAGGAACCAGGGAGATTAAGCATGTTCATCTTTGTTTCACTTGCTATTTTCCCCATACAAACAATCTCTGAATTTCTCAGTAAATATTAGTCATTTTCCCTATGCATATCAAGATATCACCCTCATATTCACTGCACGCGTTCCCTCTTCAGTTGAAGTTAATAGTAAGGCACACGAATCTCCTAACCACATCGCTAGTTTGCTGGTGTCCACCAGAAGAGGATTGGACATGTGCTCAGAAAGAAATGCCTTTGTGCGTTATGACGCGCACACTTTATCATTGACAGGAGTTCTTTCCCATCAGAGTAAACACAGTGCCTTGAATAAACTTGGGGCTACTTCTGAATGACAACGAAAGAAGGCGAAAACACTGGTCATTTGATTGGAGTGTCTTTGAACAGACCCTTAATTGAACATCGCTGGAAAATCCACCTCAGTTCAATTTAGAGGCTGAAGTCCTGGGAGTTTTTAGTGGCTATTCTTTCTTCCGTAACTTAATGTGCTTGTACAATTGTTCTAATTTGGCTTTTAGGCATATATGATATTTTAAAATGAAATCTCTTTTTAGAACTAACAGCTCCTGTTACTCCCACCGTCCCCTGTATTCCTCAGAGGCTTGTCCACGGATGTGAAATTAATCTCTTTTAACTGCTTACTGTATACGGATTAGAGTATTTGTCTGAAATAAAGAAAATACACTATGCAAAGGAGGCATAATGCCATAATACATGGAAGAAATTGTACTCACTTCTCCTGTAGCCAAAGCAAGCAGAAGGTAATCAATACAGTGGGCATTAGTTATTCAGCCGATATTGGTATAGGACATGGCAGGGAGTAATTTCCTCAAGATAGTTTTTGTTCTTCTTTCCATTCCTCCTTATAATTTACCTATGCGTCCTCTGATTCCTGATATGTTGGAGTATATCCCAGCGAGTTGATCTAAGCCATCTTGTCCCCTGATTTCTTTCTAAGTTCCAGACTTGCCAGGAATGTTGTCTCAGTCTTCAAATAACAGTTTTTGTTGGAAAGCTACCAGAAAACCAAACTTATTTAAAACAAAGAGATTAAGTAAACAACTTGATTNTTGATTTAAAAAAAAAAAAAAAAAACACAGCAACTAAACACTAGTTTTATGTTAGCTGTAAAACAAGTTCACCATTCCAGAACTTGAACTGTAGCTGACACGTCACACCTCAGGGCAACACGTGTCAGATAAAGTACCGAATGTTTAGAAACTGCTACACAGTCGGTTTCATTTTAAAAAAGAGTTTGGTCTTAAGAAAAGCTTACTGAAAGGATCAGGTAAAATCACAGCTAACATCGTAGAGCATGCGCCTGATGTGCAGTAGCTGTTCGTCTCTGAAATGAAGCAACCAGCCAGGAGAGAAATGCTGAGGAGCAAGGTGGCACCTGGGGAAAGCAAAGGAAGCGTCCACAGTCGGACTCAGGCAACATTTGGCCACCCGTGTGCAACTGGGGAGACACGTTCCCATTTTGCCTCCCTTTTCTTCTAGATGCATGCTGGAAGATCACTCTCTTCCCAGGACTTCATTACTGTCTTTCCTCCTAGCTTGGAGACAGCAAAAGTCAGCACTTATGGTGTCTTTTGAGGTTCCAAATGAGGTGACCAACATCCTCGGGCGGCTCCGCAGCTTGCCAGCCTTTCTAGATCTTTACCAAACTTACAGGCATGACTCTGTTCACAGGCATATTCAACTCTCCTCTTTGACACCTCTGATTAATCTATACCATCCTTTAAAAACTGGAAGGACTTCCTGTTTTGATTTTGGATTATCTATTCGGTACATTTTAGTATTTATAGTCAGTGAAGAAATTTTAAATTTTTGTCGGTTCTTTTGTTAATCAAGGTTTCTTGCTCTCATTTCTCGGTGATGCTTCAAGCAATCCTTGAGGAGCATCTTCTTGCAACCAGAAAAGTACTGAGTACATTAACGTAGAGGTCTCATCGCAGCTCCTAACTGAGGGTTGTGACACAGTGTGCAACCAACTCCCATCTATTTAAAATAGAGCTTGCCAAAACATAGTCAGTGAGTCATATGCAGCCTCTTATACTTCTAATACAACCCAAGGTAATGTACAGTCCCGCACTGCCATTTGCTACCACTGTAAACATCCCAGAAAATGTTTCTTTAATGCAAAATTACCCGTCACCCTTGTCTGCTGTGACAGTAACTGCTCTGAGTAAGTCTAACGCTGGAATAACAACAGAGCACATCTCTACTCATTTCTGTGGAGTTCTACCTGCTTAACATACATTCAAATACAAGAAGTGACATTATCATTCTATCCACGTATTTTAGAATTTTGGACTGTTATTTGCCGCATGGAATGATTCACCTGAAGTCAGCTATGAATTGCTTTGCTCTGAAGACCCGTTTGAATGCTGAACTAATAGCTGATGAGAAAAATGTTCTGGGGGAACAATGTACCTGCCTACAACTAATGCACTTGGAGGATTAAGACATTATTTTGCAACACTTGGCATTAAAGGAATGACTAATCTGTCAAGCTACTTGGCTACAGCTCTCTCCCAGGCCACCTGCAAGTCAGCCTGCGCCTTCAGTCCAATCCTGGCTACGGTCTGATCTCTTCAGTGTACTCTTTAACCAGCCAGGAGGGAATTTCCACAGTTTGATGGAGCCAGACAAATATCACCCTGTCCTTCATTTATCTCCCAGCCTTCACTCTGGGAGCAGACCAGGGTGCCACTGGATAAATAGGCGATTACTAATATTGCACAGGAAACCCTTATTCTGGCCCTTTCTAACTCCAGAGAGCTTAACTTTACAAACTTCGGAATAGTTTTTGTCAACATGCTAAGTAGAAAGGGGATAAGGCTGCCCTTGCTCAGATGAAATATCTTTAATAAGTGGATTTGCTCGGATAGCGCTTTCTCTCCTCCCCATTACCATGCATCCTTTACCACATCTGAAACACATTCACTGCCTTTCTGCTTTTCACTGAAAAGCCTATACCGCAACACTGAAAGTGATAAAAATGAAATACCACCCTAAAACAGTTTTAACAAAATGAAAAAAATTTCCACTGACAAATTTGGTATTTTGCTAGTGTTTTTATTTTCCACTAAGAAAGTTTAATTGAACCTCTGCTAGTTCCACCCAGGACGGAGACGAGGTTGTTCCAAGAAATGGTTTTGTTTAAACTTTTCTGCCCATCATCAAATAGGAAAGACTGACATTTTATTTCCATTTAAAAGGAAATACTTATTTTCAAAAAAATTGAAATTTTCAGGTGGTGCAAACATTTTTATACTCCTCTTTAATCTTCAGCTTCTGCACTGGATTCACCCGTAGGAGTTGTAAAAGGGATTGATTTTGTAAGCCACGGAGACTTTCTAGCCCAGTATCTGACTAATACCATTTAGGCATTTACAGAGAGTTTCATTAACGTGGATTGAAGAGTCATCAAAATGACTGTGTGTTGACCGTGTTATATGCAGATAATATGATAAAGATGGTGCCCACATGCAGATTTAACAAACATAGCTGATTGTTTAACGTCCCTCTGCACACCCCGTTTAACAAACACGGCCTTTGGGAGGGGAAACAAAACAGACTGCAATTTGAACAGAACACGGAGCTGGTGTTCTGCATCACCTAGTTAACCTCAAACAAGATTAATCAGATCTCTTTACCCGAGATGGTGTAACCCAGCTAGGATCTGCTAAGAAAATGTCAGTGTTCAAAATACGCTGCTTCTTGCTAAGCTGTTTGCTTTCTGTATTGACAAAAGACGTAAGGAATACGAGAATGTCCTGTCCTTTAAAATGCGGACTGTATTAGCGGGTCTCCTTTCAGCTTGTCTTTGCAGAAGGGATAAAGCCGCTCTTGCACGAGCAGCACAGCTATCCCAGGGTCCTCAGGGAACCCGCTGTTCCGACTCCCACCTGCCCCCCCTTTAAAAACTAACATTTCCAAACGTCCGCGGGTAGAGGGGGAATCGCAATCAACTGCTCAATGCCTAAATTCAATCTTCTAACAGTGTCACTATAACAGAGACATAGGCATCCACGTAACAGCAGCACCGCAAGCAGACATACAGTCCCAGTTTACCCACTTCTTGATAAATTTCAGCTCTATTTTTAGAACTTTTATAAACTAATGTGGGTGTTTATGTAAAACAAGGTGACTGAGGGCTGGGAATGATGAGCTCAGAGAGCTCCGTCTAGTTTATACATTACACAGAGGATTTTGCTGTTAAGTGAAACATGATCCATTTGTAATGAGATATATTTTATTTTCTATTTAGGAGAGACTGAACACTTAATTGGTCCAGTCTTAGTGTTAATCCACCGCAGTGCTAAATTTGTATCCAGATATGGCTGCTTATGATTTGCATGTTTTCAGCTTTATGACTGGAAAATAGTACCGGGGGAAGCACAACAGCCAGTCAGGCACAGCCTGCAGGGCCAAAGGCAGAGAATGCAACAACTTGGCCTCAGCCGGCTTCAAGCAGTTTGGAAAAAAAAAAACCAAGCCCAAACCCCCCACAAACAACACCCCCACACACTACGTGCCATTGAAATTGTAAAAGGGACTAGAAAGGCAGAATGCAATGAACAAAATGAGAATCAGATTAAGGCTTTGAGTAAACATCTTCACTTACACAAAAATATGGGAAAGAGTGGCAATTATAATACTCCTCTGGAAAATAGCGCCCTACCTCACGTACTGTGCATGATTGCTATTATTTAACAACGCACAGTGCAGAAGCACTTCGCTTCCATCCATAGCTGGGCACCTCTGTGCTCTTTTGTACAAATACATCAGTCCCCTGTGCCTCAGAGAAGACGCAGCCTAAAAGAGAGGTAAGAACAGAGGCTCAGTTGACGCTATTATAAGCGGCACGGTGACGTTCTTCGCTGATCTCCTGTTCTGATGCTTACACGAACCATCTCACAGGCACAGCACCAGAACCGTACAGCTGTAAATTAAAAAAGAACACTGTAAAAATACAGGAAAGTGCACCTGTGTAATTTCCAATATGCATCACAAAACAAAAAGGTATAGCTCAACGTCCCTTCCTTTGTATATGATTTTTCAGCTAGTCAAAGACAACAAGGGTTCAACAAGGCATCCCTCAAATAACTCTAATGCATGGTTTGAACTGCCATGCAAAAATATACTCTTGCCTCTTGGCTTTATGAAACGCAGCTATAAAGTCTCTGGACCGTTTTTCATGTGTTCTTTCCTACATCCAAGTCTTCTCTATAAAAAGAAGAAACAAGGACTGGCATTTCAGAAAATGCAGACACAGATTTAAGTATTATGCAGTAAGAGCAACTACTCACTAGGGACTTGGAAAAGATCAGCACAGCTATTGCAACATAGAACGTAACCGAGATGGAAAAAACCTCATCTTCCATCCTGGGTGTTTATTGCATATGTTACAGTCCTCTGTACATCCAGCCATCCCTGCTGCTCGTAAGAATCATAAGCAGAAAAAGAACAGAACATTCTCAAGAAAGCCGCTGCAAAGAGAATTGTCATCTCCAGGGTGCGAGCTTGTGTCATTAAATGTCTGACATCAGATTTCACCGCAGGCAATAGCGAAATTCTCACCGACTTCAATAGCAAAGTTTGGGCTACAGGCTCCCCCCCCCTCACTTTCCATTGGCCTTGCTCCTTGACAATGAGATTAGTGTTACAGAAATAGACTGAAGCTTTAAGAAACACGTAAAAGAAAAGATTTGGCTCTATGTTTGTATTTGTCCTCAGCTACCAAGAGCTTCATTGTTTTGAAAGAGCGGAGGTCTGAGACACACAGCCAAATCTGGAGTGCTGGTCGCCACGCTGGTTTGAGCCACGCTGGCAGGGTCGCCCACCCCCCAGCCTTGTTCCCGATGAGAGGCATCACAAGATGAAGGCACTTATTTCTCAGCAGCTTTACGCACTGTGCCACGCTAACACACCTGAACCTGCGCAGCCAGTGCAATCCAGGGCTTTTCTGGGAAGTGGTAATACCTAATTTTCCTGAAATTTTCAAAATAATGCTGCAAGAGCTGGTGTAGGACAAGGTTGAGATGCCAAATCTCCCTTTGCCAAGTCAGCGTATGGCAGCGTTTGTGCGAAACCCCCTTCAGAAAGGCGGGCTAACGAACCCAGCCCTTTCGCCATCCCTGCTTTGAAAAACTAGAAATCGGTAAAACAAAGTAATAATTAGGTGTGGTTTATCTCAAATGGCTCAGCGAGCCCAAACGCTCTTCCAGGCAGTGCCCGGCGGCGCAGCTGGCCGGGGCTGCACACCTCCAGCTCCCAGGAGAAGGCCCCGTCCCAGCAGCAGCCCCCCCGCCATCCCAGGCCTGACCGGGTCATTGTACAGTACACTGGTGACATCGTTTGAGGTCAGATGCTTTCTCGTTGTTGTTTTTTTAAACACAAATGGAAAATATCTTTTATCATGCAGATGTGTAATCGACCCCCTCCCCCGGCAAAGGTTAGCATCGTAGCCACACGGCACAGCACAATGAAGCGAGGAAGTGTTTTGTAAAATTTCTCTTTTTACTGAAAAAACAGGGATATCCAGGCTTTAAAAGTATGATAAAAATATAAATTAAAAATATACCTTAATGCAGCCAATAAAATTCAATTTTCATCTAAAGAGGTTTTAAACCAAATATTATAGTAAGTATGCTTTATAAGGCCATCTAACCTCACAATTCCATATTCAGGTCATTTTTTAACTGGAACACTATTTTTTCCACTGTTTAAAGCTATTACAAATGTTGTAACTATCTTCCTTAACTGGCACTTCCATTTTTATGGGTAACCGAAAGAAGCAATTAAAAAGTTCAAAATAAAAAGTATCAGACAAATACGAGACCCGTGCTGCAATTTTCCATACGCTGACTACTGCCAGCTTTACGACTTGGCAGATGCCGGGAATATCCTGGGTCCTCCAGGACCGTCAAGAAAACATTTTGTCTGGCTTCAAACATCAGCAGGACCTCTGGCGTGCTACCCGTAAGCCCCCAAAACATAGATGCTTAACCAAACCTCATTGTAGCTCACTAGGCTTTGAAGTTTTCCAATTCCCGCTATCCTTGGGCGCCTTTCCCCCCAATCAACTTTGAGAACCAAGGTGAAAGAAACTTGAAACCAGCATCAAAAACGGGGAAATCTCCTACAAGTCAGGCGGCAGGTGGGGATGTACTGTTCCCCTCGCAGAGCATTTGATCCTTCACAGAGGCTCAACTGCAGGTAAGGCCCAGGGCCGAGTTTCGATCCGTTATTCTCAGCGCCCCCCTTCCCAGCCAGGAGGCTGCGTGCTGCGAGTTTCGCACGTGCAGAGAGTGTTCCCGTCCTCGCGGGTGTTACAGGCTGTTCAGCAGCTCCTGGCAAGCTCCTGCCCAAATCACTCGCAGCTGCGCAGCTCGGTTGACCCTGGCACTGGAAGCGAGTGACGATGGAAGCGCCTGGAAGGGACTCAGCACAGCTCCATCCATCACACAGGCACTGCCTGCCCTGGTCTTTTCTTTGGCAAGTTCCCTCCTATAAGTTTTCTGGAACTGATGCTTTTACAGGACTTAGAGCCTTAACTCTGTCAGTGTTTCCACATTTCCTCCCTCCTACGGTAACACCCTCGTAATAATTTTCCATTAAAAAATGCACGTACTGTATACAAGACTAAGAGCTACCTGTTGCAAAAATCATTTAAAGTGATCTGGTAAAATTTCGAGGATGGAACTTTGTTTTCCTATCAGACCACCAATATATACTGCAGAGGGCTTGCAACGGGCAGCGCTGAAAAGCATCCTTGTTTAAACGCTTTCACAAACTAAATGGCATTCATTTTCTCCATACGCCTCATTTAAAGCAAAATGCCTTTGCGCAGCTTTGTGCGTATTCGGCAAGGAGAGAGGTTGTAAGACTACGGCGACTACCTTAAAGCATCAGCCGTTTGATGCTACATGATTGCCTTGAAGTCAGCCAGTGTTTTGGGAATCAAACTGTCTCTCTGACCGCTGCTTTTTATGGCAGAAAAATACACGCTGTAGAGTACTGCGGAAAGGAAGACACACGCACAGCCAAGAGCAGAAAAGCAGGGTAGGTTAAAGAGAAACTCACGCGATTCCTAAATCCAAATTCTTTAGACATGATACCCTTCAGCTGGACACTGCTGAGAAGGACCACATGGCCTTTTCAACAAGCCGAAGGCTGGAGTAAGTCATTGTCATTTCTGCTTCGTGTACCGGGAGTAATTTACACAATCCACTGGTAGGTGGCAACACTCTACAGAGATAAAACCCACGCGCAGACAGCTTATTAAAGTGATAAATAGCCTGGGTTAGCAGAGAGGGGGACATCAAAAATACCACATACTCAAGTTTATGGTTACTTCATTTTTTGAAGAAACTTGTCTAACTCCTTCCTTACCCTTTTTGGATATATGCTCAAAAGTCTGTATTTCCTTAAAAAAAAAAAAAAACAAAACAAACCAAAAAAACCTGCAGAAATGCAGGGTACATTCCTGGTCGACAGAACAGAGAGGACAGCCACCTCTCTGCCAGCGCCGCGGGGACGGGCGCCCTTCCCCAGGGATGTCAGGGCGACCAGCTAAAAGCTTTCCAAGAAGGCGCTAGCAAGGGCAAGTTGAGAAGGGGAGGAAAAAAATAAATAAAAAGGAAAAAAAATAAAAAAGAAAGAAAAGGAAAAAATAAAGCAAAAAGACGGGGAGGGGAAGAAAAAAAAAAAGGAAAAACAAAATAAAGGAAAAAAGAGACGCAATCCTGGGGGGAAGGCAAAAACTTTCCCATCCCGGCTTACTAGGAAAACCAGAAATCCCTGCCGAGCGCGGCGCGTCCCGCAAGCCCGGCCCCGCTGCACCGCCTTCCCGCCCGGCGGGGCGGGGCGGGGCGGGGGGTGTGGCCGACGGGGGCGTGGCCANGGGGGCGTGGCCATAAGGGGGCGGGTCGGCCCCGCCCTCCCGGCCGGGCTATAAGGGCGGGCGGCGGCGGCGGCAGCGGATCGTGGCGGAGGCGAGGCGGGAGCCATGCAAAGCGCCCTGTTCCTGGCGCTGCAGCACGACGGCGGGAGGATGGAGCGGGGGGGCGGCCGCCGCCGCAGCGAGGCGGAGGAGGCGGAGAAGGGCAGGATGAAGAGGACGATGTGAGTGTCCCCGTCCCCACGCACGGGGCAGAACCGGGGGAGGGGGGAAAACGAGGGCGGAGCGGGGCCGCAGCCCCCGGGGGTTCCTCCAGGGGCTTCCAGCTGCGGAGCCGGGACCGAAGCCGGGGGGGGCTGTGGGTGCAGTGGGCTGTCAGTGGGAGCAGAGCAGCTTGTCCACCTCAGCTGCCTGCAGCTGTACCTTGGCTAGCACTGGTCATTGGCAAGTGAGCAAACCTGTTGGCTGAAATGAGGGGAAGATAGTTTTCCTGCCCTCAGACAGATGCTCTGTCATTCTCTAGGTACAGCACTGTCAGGAAAACTTTTGCAGCTTTTGCCGATAAAGGGGCCGGTGTCCAAAAGCTTCATTTTTAACTGGCAGCTTCTTCTTCATTTTTCCAGCATTAAAGATTGGAAAACGAGACTGAGCTACTTCCTGCAGAACTCCTCCAATTCTACTAAGATGAAATCTAAGAAAGTGGGGAAACACCGCACCTACTTCAGGTAAGTTAGGAGAAAGAGACCTTGTTTAAATAACTCAAGCTTTCTACAAAAACAGTGAAGCTTGAGCAATGGAGTCTAATGTTCTCATTCTCTTTCTGCAGACCTTCCCCTGAAGAAGCCCAGCTGTGGTCAGAAGCCTTTGATGAACTTCTTGCTAATAAATGTAAGTTTGTCTTCAAAAAGTAACATTCAAGAGCAAAGGGATGGTGAAGTTTATATGTCTGTAAGAGATTGCTTCCTCGCTTGTCAGCATTGTACCTTTCTAATGTAAATAGCTTTGATTCTGGTCTCAAAGTTAAATGCTTTAAACTGTTTAAAGCCAAAATTCCTAGAAGTGCTTTTTAAAAAAAATGGCAGTCTTGAAACATCAAGAATACTTCATTGTAGTGGAATTTTTCTGTAACCCTTGTAGTTAAAATCATACCTATTGGTTTGGCTTTGCCAAATGTGAAAAGAGCATTTGTTCACTGAGCTCACAGCTTAACCAAGACAAATGCATTCAAGTAACTCGGGAAGGATTCTGCAATGCAGAAGTTCAATGATCTCAGGGTTTTACCGTGGCTCTACAAGGAAAAGCGCTCAACAGCAGAGCAAAAAGACTAAGAAATATTACCATTTGCTCTTTGAACTTGAGTCATCCTTTCCATTGCAAAAAATACTCCAGAGGTTTGTGGCACAGTCAAATATTTACTCCAGTGTAAAGGTTAACACAGGAGATGCCATCTAGAGAGAGGGGTTTTCTAATACCTCTGCAGGCATCACAAAAGGGAACACGCAGACTAGAAATGGCTTTCTTTTTTTGTGTTTACCTAAAAAAAGGATGAACTCAAAGTGAAGCCTGCCAAGCTGTTAGTATTAATTTGTTTGCATACATAAATGTGGATTTTTTTTATTGCTATGATTGATATCTCTGAAAGAACCAGACTAGAACTACAACAAAATGTTTTGGTAGAAACAGATGTCACCAATGGGTAAACTTGAGATTCCTGAAATAGTTAATTGACATGTGGGT
>RSEF01000008.1:3699710-3711323 GCA_003993805.1 Himantopus leucocephalus | reverse complement strand
GTTTTTTTTTTTAATAGAATAAAAATCCTCAGAGCTTGAAACCTCTGTCTTAACTAATCTCTAAGACAGTGCCAAAGCACATACATGGCTGGGCATGACAACAGATGAACTACAATGATGCAGCCATGAGCAGCAGCAGTATTGCTGCTGGAGATCACAGGAATTTGGAATACAGGCACCAGTACTACAGCTGCTCCAGACCTCTGCTTCTAAAAGGGTTTAGGAGGCCCTTAGTATCAGACTGTAAAACCAATGCAGAATCAGTAGGGGTAATATTACAATCAAAGCATTTTACTCCCTGCTAGGTGAGTGCTCCTTCAGGGGAAAGCTACTGGTCATCATTATGCCATGTCAATTTTTCTAACTGATCTAGCAGGATTTCCAAAACAGTCCCACAGCTGTAAGCCCTAGTTTGTTAGTTTTGTGACTTGCCTGAACTCTACCTCTGTTTAGGTCCTGGCTCCAGCTATTTTGACTCCACTCCTCAGGTGACAGCTTTACTTGTTTAGTTCTGCTGTAGCCCCCACAGTCACTTCTGTAATGGTCCATTCCTCCAAGCATCAAGAAAATTCTAACTACAGGATTTCCCACTTCAATTACATAGCCAAAGGTTCAAAAGCAACTACTTCATGCATGTATACACATATTGCAGGATATATAGCAGTGCTTATATGTACACATCCACAGATATGTATCTCTATTATAATGCCTCTATACAGGGAAAGAAACAAATACGACACAGCCCCAACTTTGATATAGCCCCATGTTTGGGGCTGTGAGAGCTAGCTCTCATACTGATAAGTTTGCTCATCAGTTAAGTCCACATGAAACAAGCACAAGAAAAACTCAGACCAATAATTTACTGCAACAGAAAAAGCTGCAGGTTTGTTTTCAGGGTTTTTTTTTTTTTAATAACCAGGAAAAACAGATTTGGGCTGATAATTGGTTTTGTAATCTAACAAAATAATTTGAAGAGCATAAAAATAGCCAGAACCATACCTATTAATGACTCAGAGCCAGGGCTTGAATAATTCCATGAAGCTTCATTGAAGCTGCATTAATCTGTGCCAATTTGGGATGTGGTAATTAACCACTGCTAGTGTCTGGTTTCAGGGAAAGAACCATTTCTCATTTCAGCAAGGTGCCGGAACTACTTATAGCACAGTATGTAGTTCAGAGGGGAAATTAGGTGGGGCCGTTAGGCAGGGCATCACTGCCTCAGGGCTGTTCTTGTATATTTTTAAGATTTGAATCATGAATGTAGGTCTTTAGGGAAGTCTGTGCAGGCAGCTCCATAGCTTCCACAGAGCATGCCACGGGGGCAGCAAATCAAGCAAGCCATGCTGAGTTCCTGGCATGGTCCGTCTGCAGCATCTGAGAGCCCTGGATTCAGGTCTAAGCTTTGCAGCAAAACAGTTTGATGTATCAATAGCAAAAAAAAAAAAAAACCAACCAAAACCAAAAAACCCACCCTTTATTTTTAGTAAAACACAACATATCTGTGCACACAACATTCCTTCCAGTTGCAACTTTTCCAGTTTTTGATAAGATCCCTGTTCTCCCAACTCCCCGGGGTAAGCTTCACCCAAAAAAAGGGCACCACAGGCACATCGGGAGTGCTGCAGCCTCTAAAAGATTGCTATGAACATTTCCTGGAGAAATACAAAACCACCGATTGCTTAAAGAGATGCTGGTTCTGTACTCCGGGCAGCCTTACAGCTGCAGTTAAAATTGGTACTCTGCTATCAGTATCCAATGGCAACAAATAATAAACTGCCCGTTCCTCCACAGCCCGGCTGAACATTTCACCCTCCCACCCTGGTCCCACCGGGCTGCACGCAGCCAAACTCTCCGCAGTGGTGGGGGAAAGACAGGTCTGGGAATAGCAAAGGGGAGGGCAGCGGAGCTGGGGTCCTTTTTTTAGCTGCCATCAGGATATAAAACCGCTCCAGCCCGTATCCCTGTTGGCAGCCACCCAGGCAGGAAAATAAGGAGAGGCATCCCGACAAGTAACTATGTTCCGGGAGCCGTAGCTGCAAAGGAGCACGGGTCCTGAACAAGTCTGTAAGCAAGCTTAGCATTTTCAGAGAAAGGACTTGCTGCAGAAAGCTGAGGACAGCGAGAAGTGGACATCTCCAGAGGGCGGCGGGGAGGAAGGCTCTCCTGGTACAGCCTTCTGCCGCACAGCAAGTCCTGGCTGATCCCAAGACAGTCAATGCCAGTTCATGCATAACATAACAGATGTTGGCATGTAGAGCCTGGGCATCTAGAACAGCTGAAAAACACCAGCAAATCTGCAATAGAGGCAACTTTAAACTGTCCATGTATCACCGGTTTTAAACCGGTCTCACAATATTTGATGTTTCTCATATCTGCTAGAGGCAAGCGAATCCCCTGCTTTCATATCACAAAAAATACATTTTTCACCCTTAGGATTATGAAGAAAAATTTGAAACTGCAAGTGGATTATCTCCAGTAATTCCCCAAACTAGTACTTAATGCAGTCACTTAAAAAAAATATCTGATTTCCTAAGCCAATCTCATCATTTTGGAAACTAGGTCAGAAGTTCCAACTGTCTGGATCAGCAACAGCTTATTTTTTTTAAGCGCTTGCGCTGACACTGCGGCATAGGACAATCTGATAGGGAGTCCTCCACACTCTCAAGAAGACAACATGTAAAGTAATCTCCTAAAATATGACACCAAAGCAGCTGACCCTCAGTAGGTGCCCTCTGGCCCAAAGGCTGGAGAGGACCTCTGAGAACAGGGGTGAGCTCAACAGCCACACTGACTCACCACTCCAGTCGAATGGGAAAGCAATGCCACTCAGTAAACAAAGGACAACGCAGAGCTCTTGTGCTGTGTATTTATCTATTGTGGCTGAAAAGCGTACCAAGACGATAAATAAAACCCGTATTTCCACTTGAAATTCCAGATCTCCATTTGGAGAAGGGGACAGTAATGACGGTTTAAAGGGCTTTATAGACACATGTGTGTGGAAGGGTTTCTTGGATGAGACTTCATAACTTAGCAACTTGTATGGAGCAGAAAAGTGACCTTTAAAAGTAGTTTTAAGATCTTCATGGATTTTTGGGGGGGGAGGGGGGGAGGGGCAAGTTTGATTTACTGTGATTCAAGCAGGAAAAACTGGTCAGAGTCTAAGACAGCATCCCAAACTCATCTTCCTTCAGGTAGCAAAACAGCGTTAGCAATGGCTCCTCCTCATCCCACCAGTACAGCAATAGCTGCTGTCCCTNTGGGAAGAAGCTACTAGATAAGGCTACTACATCAACCCAAGGTCCCTTCCAGAAACAGGGCTGGTGACAGACATACCTGTAACATAAGTCCTTGATCCATCCAGAAGAGCAAGCTGGATATGCAATCACACCTACAGCACGCTTCAGGGGGAAACACATAGTCCTCAAGGCTGAGCTTAAATGGAGCCCCGGCCGATGGGCAGCAGGTGTGGGTGGGGGCCCAGGTGGGGCTGCTCAGGGCAATTAAAGCTATTAGTGCCCTCAGGGTGCTGACACAAATATGAAGGAGCCCTTTTCTGAGGCTTACTATATGGGCCCATCAGCTCATCAACCTGTAGCAGTCTGAATTTTTGAGGAGGCTCTGCAGTAGGATTTGTGGTGAACACCCTCAGCAATTAGCCGTGGACAGTTCTGTAGATGTGCTAATTGGCATTACCCCGAGTGCCATAACTGGGAAATGATGGCTGGCCAGCACAGAAACCCAGGGAAAATAGTCCCACTGTTGTCCTACATTGGAGTTTAAAATGTGAGTCCTTTGGCCATCTTCCATTAAAATAATAATTTAAATCAGAGTTTCCAACAGCTACAAAGTACCCATGAGCAGCAATTAAATGATGTTCCATTAAAAATATTAAATATTCCATTCAAGATAATCTAATTGACAGAAATTAGTACTTATGTTCCCCAGTCAGTTTCCCCCTTCGGAGTGGAATAAGTTGTGTTTCTGCATTATGGATTTAGACCAGAGAGCAGCTCCGTGGCTTCTTGGATGGGAGCCTGACTTTGGCCTTTCAGGGGATGCGGTACTAATATAGTATTTATAGTGCTCGGAAAGTCAGCTGTCTGATACGGAAAAGGCACTCAGGAGCAGCGTGGGCTGTTTATGGAGCTGGTGCGTTCCTTCGCTTTTGTGGATGTCCAAGGGAAATCAAAGTAACAGGAGCATGGCAGGGCACAGGCACTGCAGAGGGGCAGCCAGGAGCTGTGCCAGCACCCTCCTGTTTCAGCTACTGCTTTTAAAAGCTGACAGGGTTAACCCTTTCGCTGGGACCAGCCGGAGGTGATGGGGCTGAGCTCGGGAGGTGAAGGGGCATTGGGGGGGAGCCGTCCCCACCGTCCTGGGGCCGTCGCAGCTGTGGCATGTGCAGATGTCGAAGGTTTCCCCTGCTCTCAGCAGGCTTCGTACTGCGTCAGAGAGATTATCTGTCGTGTGTGGCTGCCCTCCCTGGCGTCCGCCCAGCCTTAATACGTCTGTTTGCAAAGTTGAGCTGTCTCCTGACTTGGCTGCAGTTGGTTCCTGCTGTTTACTTTCCCTGATACCCACTGCGGGCTGGGACCAGGCGTCTCAGCAAGGAGAGCAATGATTGCCAGGCAGGCTGGGACCCTTCCAGCTGCCTTTGGTGCCATCGGTAGACTGAAACCTTGCTTTTGCTGCTCGTCCTCCCTCGAGGCTGCTGAGTTTTGGAGCAGGGATCTTCTGTTTTCAAGAGGAGACGTTGGCTCGCTCGGCAGCAGCGGCACTTTGAGATGGAAGTGCCAGATAAATGCACAGCGTAAATGGGTCACAGTTGAAAGCTGAGGAGAAGACGAGCCCTGACCTTAAGAACAGAGAGTCACAGAGCTTTATGGAGGGTCAGGGTGGAGCGACATACCTACATGATCCAACTGCAGCATTTTTATGATGCTATGGAGATCACACTTGTTTCAACAGGTTAATGCCTGTATGAACATATAGGTAGCTATTGAAAATGTACAGAATTTTCCCGATAAAGCCTCTTGGCTTCATCTTTTTAGAGGGAAAAACAAGATGCTCTACAGAGGTGGCTGTGGGAAGACGTTGGGTTAGCCTAACACAAAGGGACCAAATTCATTTTCAGCTGAAATTCTGACAACCAGGTTATGTCTCCAGAGAGACACTTACAAATTAGGGCCAAGTCTGTCACTTTGAGGAACTCTCTAAACCAGGAGTCAGCTCGGCATCCATATGGTTCTTTCCCTAAGTCAGCGAGGAAGGAACAGCAGATGCATCTTTTGCTGGCACTAAAGCAACACTACACTACATCGCCCTCTCCATTTACTTACACCTAACATTTGCTAACCGTTCATTGGGCCCGGACTCCCAATCGTGATAGAAGCTGTCGCACCTGCGGGGCGCTGTAGAAATGCTTAGGTTACCCCCAAGACTCACCAATCTGTGTATGTTTTATTAAGGCTGAGAAGCTCAAACCCTTGGCAGTCACTTGCCATAGTCTGGAAAGCGAAATGTTCCCAACACCTGGAAGAGCCCACGTGGCACAGCTTTTTCTCAGAGCAATGTCCCAAATGTTCAGAGGCCTCTGCGGGTCTCTCGCTAGATTAAGCGTGCTCTGTGCCTCGGAGCTGCCTGGAGGGGTCTGTTGGTGCTGTAAAACAACATCATGGAGTGTGATAATTAAGCTCTGGAGCAGCACAGTCTGCCAGCAGGCAGATTTGGAAAAAGGTGGATACGAGTGTGAAAACAGTACTTGGCATCAGCCTTCATATCTCCTTTAAAATTGGATCCTAGGGCAGTTCCCAGCTAAACTGGGCTCCACTCAGCCACAGAGACCCTCGTGACACTGGCAGCGGTCACTGAGCACAGGCCTTCACACCATGCCTTAGGAAGTTCACATCCAGAACAGAGCAATGGAATTGGGACATTTAATACCTAGGAGACAAACAGATCATCTTCCTGGAGATCAACATTTAAGCTAAGTGTTTAGACACAAAATCTGAAACGGCCTGAAGAGCACCAGCCCTCCCTTCTAGCCAGCCTCCCTTCTCCTTTTCGCTCCCCCCATCCAAGTATTTCTTCCCCACAATCTAAAACATTACACTTGCATAACAAGGTCTTGGAGCTGTTTGGCTCTGGGAAAATACAAGAGTACACAATTTTTATGAAGTGTGGTGTTCTGAAACACAAACACACTTGCAAACCATTTCTCCTTTTGTATGTTTCCTTACAAAAACAAAAAATTACAACAGTATAAAAAACGCTGTGCTCTGGAACAAGCAGTCTTCGCACACTGAAAGGTCACTTGTCTCTTGGCATGCTCATGCACTATAACTTCTGGAGAAGGTACCTACACCACACACACAAGAACTTTAGTAAATCTCTTTGTATATTTTTCTCGAGGCTGCCAATTGTGGGGGAACCTCCTGAAAGTGGCTCCTGCCTGCCTTCCCTTTTCATGGCTGGAATCAGAAGAAATACGTATCTTAATCAGCTCTACTGGTCACCGTGAAACAGTTATTCTCTTTCAGTAATTTCGCTCCTGTGAGAAAACCACACATTTACCAGGGCAACAAACCAATGACAATGTCTAATATCGAGAGGAGCAGCAAGCAGCGGCTAGACGGGCTGTACCCCACATCCCAGCTAACGCGCCTGCCCCGCAATGTTCCTGTCGTATTTAACCCAGAGTAATTATCGTAATCAAAGTAAAGCCTCATTGAGCAGTCTGGTTTTTTTTACGGTGTCCATCAAGGGTTTGAGCAAAGTGTTGGATGTGGTGTCAAATAATCCCAGTACACTGCCGAACTTGTGCCCTCTGCAGTGCTAAGGGTTTACAGAGAGATGACCAACGTGGTCAAACTTGGGTATTGCACAGCTAACCACCAGCTCTGCAGCCCGTGATACCTACAGCCCTTCTCTGCCGTCTTCCGAGCACGGAGCTTTACATCCATCAGCAGGTTAATCACCACTGCCTCACTCCGGGATAGAGATGGGGGAACCAAATCACTGATTAGTTAAGTGACATATATAAGAGGCAGAATGATATATTAGGAAATATTAAATAGAGATCTTCAGTTTTGTGCAGAGCAATTATACCAATCTAGAGCATCCCTAAGATCTCAGTTAATGAGGNGCAATTATACCAATCTAGAGCATCCCTAAGATCTCAGTTAATGAGGTGTAACTGAAACAGCAAAGCAGGGAGTATGCCTCTAATCGGGTTGTAATAGCCAGCTCCTAAAATTAGCACCTAGAAACCTCAGAGTAAGGTGTGTCTCTCTGAAACACCACTTCGGTGGTCCCCAGTATGCTTTTACAACAAAAATATGACTGCAGCCCAGCAGGCTAGCGTCGTTACAGGAGTACTGGGATTGAAGAGACAAAAGAGAAGTGCCCTTGGCACGGGAAGTGGCTTCCCTAGAGAAGACAGAATATTTCCGTCAGGACAGGCGTGTGGCAGGCAGCATGGTCAAAGCAGGACGTTGTGGAGGGACTGGCTGGCCACCAGCACAAACCTGCCAAGCGTTTGCTTCAGCCACATGAATCACCACCGAGCGAAGGCTTCAGCAGGACGGGAGAGTCATCCCCTGTTCGCACACGAGCAGGTAGAATCAGGACGGACTCGGAGGGGAGTCCGTGTTGAACATATTTTCCACTAGGAATTAGTAAGTGACTAATGATGATGGCAGTCATTAACAAGGCGACAAGTTAGGAAATAACGTCCAAAGACAGCAGCAGGTCCTCTGAGTAAGCGCAGGCTGGTGGAGCATCAGCCCCACGGCAGCCCTGGGGGCAAGGCTGGGCTCGGGCAGGTGCTGCTGGTGACAACGGAAGGACTGGGAACCGGTACCACCAGAAACAAACAAATAGGAGGGGAACAAAGTACCATTGACAGGCAAAGAACATGTCAGCTGCAGGGTTTGCATGAGGTTTTAGTGCCAGGAACAATAGAGGAGTGTGGATGACATGTCACTAAGGAAGCGTGGGTGTAGTTGATAGCAGATTGCCAACAGATAGGAAATATCCCCCCGCTCTGATCAAGCGGAGCTGGCAGAAGCATCACTGCTTGTGCTCCCCCAGGACAGAAATAACGCAGCTGCTTTGCTGCTTTACTGACAACAGAGCGTAGCTTTTGCCTGTGGGAGTTAATACGACCCAAATTACTTTTTCCTGGAACAAGCCACTTGTAGAGTTGATATAACCACAAATGGATACACAGCGTTATTTTAATAGCAGTTTACCAAAACCAGCCACATTTGGGTAGCTTTTTTTAAATCTCAACATGCTGTTGACATACATATTGAAGGACCTTGAGCAACAGCGCCAGCCTGGTGACAGCTGTTTGGTCACATCCTTCCCATCCCCACCACATTTGGTGACTGACAGGGCACAGGATTTGCCTTTGCTGGGACAGCATCAGCATTCCTCAGTGAGCTTTCCATCGGGTGTTGCTAGCAGCACAGATTCAGGGAATTTTGCTCAGACAAACGGAGGATATGGTTTTCATGTTACGCTTTGGTATGACGTACCAGTGGCAGCTGCTTTACCGGGAAGTGGGACAGTCATGCTCCCCGGCTCCCTCCCCTTCCCTGGTCCCTGCACGTCCCTCGCTGCCCTTGCATCTAATTTAGCAGCTGTGCAGCTGCTGCGGAGCTGGATGAGCAACATGGTTGGGCAGGAATTTTTTCTTTTTTTGGTGGACTTTTTTTTCCGTGGGATCAGATCGCTGATCCAACTTACCCTGCAGCCACCCAGAGGTTAGATGAGGGAGATGGAGAAGAGAGGAACATGCTGGTGGGGGCCCATGGCCTGAGATATGGGAAGGTGGGGCTGACCGACCTCGAGGTTCAAGTCCCTCGTCACTGTTTCGTCATACTTTCCCTTTGTACTCCTCCTCCACCTTCCGCTGGCACATCGCCAGCCTCTTCGCAAGGAATGCCATTCATCTGGAAACGACACTACTGATTTTCTGCCCCTCCTTCGTCAATAACCCAGCCAGACCGGTCACATAGGAGCACATCAGGAGACACCCAGAGACTGTGGGAGCAATGTTGAAATGGTAGATATCACCGGCAAAGCTGTGAACATGGTGATGCCCAAATAGGGAAGGGGCATCTTGGGCCGGTCAGTAGGAAAGAGAAGGGCTCGGTGGCTGTTTTAACAGCCAATGAATGGTTTCACGTTACGGATCACCTGAGTACCTACTGACGCTTAACAGCCTTGCTGGGAGGCCCAAGGTTCAGTTATGGCCTGAAAATAACTTTAGCACATTGGCAGCATGACCTGATCTGAGTCATTGGCATAATGCAAACGGACAAAAGCGTAAATGGACAAAGCTGCTCAGCACCGTCGTTTTCCAAAAGCAGTTTACCTGATTTCCAAACAGAGCTAGAAAAGCAGTGATGTAAATTCATACCTTCCAGCAGTACATCTTCACGTATTTAGTGACTTTCCAGTGACGAGTGCAGTTTCCACAAGAAGTAAAACCCATGCTGTTATGGAATTGGGAACGCTGTCTGCAGTGTATGAATTTTTATAAGGCACATATCAGATTGTATAATTCTTTACTACAAATCCGCTGCCAGGAGCCAGTTTTACCAGCGATTAAGGTAGACAGCTGAATTTGCTGCTTTCTACAGTATTTCCGTACCACCAAGCAGTGATATCTTCCCAAACTAGTGAGGATGCTAGTGATTTAATCAAGGATCCGGTATATTTGGGCTGAGGATTAGTTTTAACTCAGTTTGTTGCTGCATCTTTCTTATTGTGCAGTTTATAAATATTCTCCCCGTCTCACGCGCTACCCGTAACAGAGAAAATGATTTACTGGAAACGGGCACAACTCAGCAGCAGCAGCTGAAGCTGTTATTATTGACTGCATGGGCTCTTCTGCAGTTACCTGACTTACACTTTGACCAAGGACAAAGACAGTAATTCCGATTAAAGCAAGGGCTTTAACGGTTCTTGCTTGAACAGCTTCAACTTTCACCTAAAATTTGCTAAAGTTTCATTGAAAATTTATTTAGAGTACATATGTGTTTCTAAATAACCCATACTTCCTAATTTAATCTCTCCCAATGAGGCAGGGGATACATTACTCACCAATAGGGATCAAGCGAGGAAGCACTGTCATTGACCCTTGATGATAATTATTTTTATTCTTGCAATCTTCTCTGATTCCACAACTACTGTTTCTATTTACTGCAGTAGCTGCCGTATTGCAAAACTCAGGGAATCCTTTTCACCCACATTTCCTCCTTGGCAGGAGTGAATGAATCCAGCTACGTCAAATGTCTTTTTTTTTCCGTCATCTTTTTTACAAAAAGGAAACAGGTCTGTCCTTGGTCACTGAAAGCTGGATCCAGGGGATAGAAAATAACTGTGAGATGACCTTGGAGCCAGGTTTCCGATTTGAAATGCCTTTGAAATGTAGTTTTTCTGTATCACCGAGGGATCACCCGTTACTGACGGGTACATCTTGAGCTGAACGCCGCCAGCACAACTTTCCTTCCATTAACCTCCGCAGCAGCCACTCTGCTCCCGGAGGGAGCATCTGGTGGGTCTTTTCCAAAAAGATTCCTCATGCAGTCAGCATCTACATTTCTGATTAACCTTTCACAAGAAGACGGGTTTGTCTGAAACCAAGCTGGTGTTGGAAGCTCAGCCAACGTCAATTCAGTCAAGTCACACCTGCGGTAACACCGTCTCGCTTGCTTTCAGGGTGAGGATCAAGCCCTCCAAGACCTACAGCTCTGCTTGAAGGTCTCAGCTTCAAAAATCGCCCTCATTTCTGCTGATACAAAAGGCTGACTGGCCCAACTCTTGATTTAGACCCAAAATAAAGCGCAGTGAGTTACATTACAAGATAACTGTGCACTCTGTAGGTGGTTAAAAGCATTTTTCTTTCTGACTGGTGTTAGTAATATATCAAAATTATTGACTAATAGCTGGATCCAGTGCAAAGAGAAATCATCCCACTTACTGCAAGGACTGAGCATACATTTCTACCTATCAGTCAGTGCTTAGATAGGAGTTACCATCTTTAAAGGCTGTGTTTAAAATACAAATACTCACTAATATTAAAATAAGAGACATATGAAACAACTATTTTGGATAAATAGATATTCCCCTCAAGTTCAGCCTTTCAGAAAAGCCTGAAATTGAAACCAAGTAATCAGCCACAGAAGCATTAACTTGATCTTTTCCCGTTGCTCCATCTGAGGCCTCTTTTGTTCGTGGATTTTGTAAGATTGCAGCAAAATACAATGAGGAGGGGTTAATGTATTTATTTTTTTAAACCAAAACTGTTAAGACATGAAAATGGAAGAAATAACAATACTGGGTGTTAGGAAAGCCACAACAATGGGTACAAGAAACAAAGGCAAAAGAAACATATACATTAAACTTGCTTACACTTCTTTGATCCTCAAGACTAACCAATGCTGTTGTAGGAAAAAAGTATTATCCTGAACTTAAAAGGGAGGGTTTTTTTCTGTATCATTGGGCATAACTGTTGTACCGGCTTCCAGACCATTCATTTTGAGTTAATTAAGCATATGTGCAAACTGCAGTCAAAGCTGTGACTTTAAACCTTAACTCTTG
>RSEF01000008.1:3671469-3689832 GCA_003993805.1 Himantopus leucocephalus | reverse complement strand
AGTCTTCATTTATTTTTCATAGTTATTTGAGCTTTCTTGCACATCTTGTAGATGAAAACCTCATTTATTTTATGCTTTAGAATGAATCATGCTTTTTTCACTATCACATTTCAAATGAATTCCCCACACGTAACTGCATCCCTTCATCTTTTGGGACAGGCCAAAGACTTTTTTTAATCTTCTTGCGAATTGGGATTTATTAAAAATAAAGAGCAATAATGAAAAAAAAGAGAGAGAACAAAAAACTATACAAAACCACAGCTGGTCTAAAACTTTGATTCTCACAGGAGAATACTGACTGCATTTGCACCACCGACTAAAATTTATGGGTATTGCACATTTCAGCCATCCAGCTGGCAAGTCCTTAGAAAAGCTGAGTTTTACTTCTCCGCAAAATCTAACCCTAAGCAAAATGCTGAAATGTTTGTCTTCTTGCTTACAAGTAAATGATTTCTTTTAGAAGAACATCCCTCACCCTATAAACAAGGCACTCAAGCATTCATAATAATATAATTTAAATAGAACATGAATAGTTTAAAATTGGGTTAAAAAAGTCTGGCGTGTAGCGCTTAATGGGAGATGGAAAAATAACGCAGTCAACAGAGAAACATTATACTGCACAAGAGAAATGTTCTAATCTATTCTTAACTCACTTTTATCAATAATCCCCATAGTTGGCTTCTGGCCATCCCAGATGAGTAATTTAGAGCCAGGGAAAAAAGCAATTTGGACAGACGTTATCCACATCTGCAATTCATCTGCCTTGCTATATTAAGTCATTCACCTGTTAAAAACTAATTTACCAGTATATAGACAAATATGCTTAGAGGTTACACAACTAAAAATAATACTGCCTGCAGGATTTTCTATACTGTGAAATACATAAATTATCCTTGTCAGTATGCTGCTATAAAAAGGCATTGGCTTGCATTTCTAGAAGCAGACACTTCAAAGTTCAGTCAGGGGTTACATATTGCAAATACAGCTTAAATAGCTTTGCAGCATATATAAAGGGGTGTGTTTTCTTTTCAGAGATAGTTTATTATTGCCATTATTCCGCAAAAAAAAGCTATGAGGCTCACCATACGTGAATAGCAGCACATGCCTAAAACTAACAAAATTAGGAGTGGGGGGTTTTTTCTTTTTTTTTTCCCCCCTTAAATTACATTTTTTGTCTAAGTGCTCTGTGGCTGATCAAATTAAACCTGCACATTTTCTTTCTGCAAAGTCACTGCCCAAACATGCTCCTTCTTCCTCGAGAAGGGTGACTGTGCAGCTGCATCTCCTTCTTCCCTCCCACCACTGCTGACCCCCCAGGCTGGAGCCCACACCCCCACTCCCCGAAACTCCTTGTTCCCGATCGGGCTCCCGATCCCTCGCAACACAAGGGAGCCATTGCGATAGTCAGCCAGCGGCCGGCCCCCGCTGAGTTTCCACTCCAAGCTCTCTTGGGCAAGAGGCAACGTGGCTTTATTCCATCTTGAGCATCATGAATAAAACCAGTTGCGAAGCTGCACATGTGCATCACAGCCTCTGCCCTGGTAGAGCCTAATAGAATATTTATTGTTTGTCATTGTATACAAGATGGAAAAAAATGCTCTTTGACTCCTGGGAGACTAAGATGACTTTCACTGGCCTGAAAGAGACAAAAAAGGGTTTCCATCTCTAATTTGGATCTGGAAATCACCGAGATGTAGAGTTAACTCTACAGCTCACGTCTCCAGTAGACAGGACATCACCCTCTGGTGTCACTCGGCAAGGCCTTACTAGAAATGAGTGAAGTTGTCTACGTACAGCCACTGTCTTGCTGTTTCCTTCTGCTAATGAAAATGCAGCAGAAAAGCCAACGGGGCAGATGCCAGTTACATTAAACAGAAAACTGCACGTTTTCTAGCTGCACGCTAGTAAGCTTTTGTCCATAAAAGAAGTTATCCAAGGGTCAAAACAACAATGGAAAAATTGTAGTTCTAGTGTCAACACTATGCCAAGTATTGTCAGAAACAGAGAGGGTTTCTGCTCCAACCAAGCAGATGGAAATTATTCTATTGCATCGAGATAACGCAGGACTCCCACCCAGGAGCCGACTGCGCAACTACCTCTCTCTGCCTGAGCTGAGCCATTCAACCATCCGTCATGCAAAGCAGCTTTCAGGGACAAGGTTTGATACTGCAGCTATTTTTACTATTGCTCCCCATTTCTCTTGTCCAGGGATGCAAACACAAGGACGACTCGTTCCATGAAAAAACAAGAGACTTCCTTTGATAAACAGGATGTTGGGTTTTCTTTGGAGTCACACTCACACCTGTTCTCTTTATGGTTGTGTAAACATCCTCAACTCCCCGCAGATCCTTTTACATACTGTACGCATAACACATCTTCCTCTTGCTATATTCATCGCTGGGCTTCAGTGGGAGCAGTTGGTGTGTCACTCAGAGTGCTCATCTTGTTAGCAGGGTACATTAATCACTCATTATCTCGTTTATGGCGCTGCAGCGGAAAAGCACAAGGACAAATGCATGAATCCATTCACAAACATTAGAAAGAAATACACAAGTTTTCCTTTTAGCAGAACAAATATTGAGAAGCGACCTGTCAAATCACAAGATCAGCTGGCATCCTGGACTACAGTATTACTTATATTTACTTTCTCTTCTCTTATCTAACTTGATTAACTTACATTCAGGATATAAGCATACATTCATGTTTATCTTTCCGAAAATAGTGCCGCAACTGGAGTAAACCTCTGCTGGAGTGAAATTCCACTCAAGTCAATGGTATCCAGCCATGTGCCAACACATGGGCTGGGTTATCTTTTGTTTTGACTATTTAGATCCCGTCCTTCAGCGGTGCCATAGCTGCACTGAAGTCCAGCACTGCCCACGCTGCCCTTCCGACACAGGGTCCGGGCGCTCCAGGCTCTGCCTCCAGCGGGATGCTTTGGGATACCATCCTCCTGATGTTTCTGAGCAAACAAGCAAGAATCAGCGTCCACCTCTCCATTTCCACCTTCCCCCAACTCTTGTAGGTCCCTGCCCTTCATCCACTTTTCTTTTTCATAGCTCCTTTCCTCTGTCTCCCCAGATTCATACGGGCTTTCAGTCGCTCATGGGCCCTTTTTCCCTTCCTTTGCACCCAAGGACCATTCCATACTGCAGGACGAGCCGCGACTGCCTTTCTCCAGAGAAATCTAACTGCGGCACGTCAGCAGAAGCAGACAGACACGAGATACTAAGTTCTGATTTAAAGACAAGGTTTACACTTACCAGTGAGGGCATTGCACCTTGAGGCGGGGGGTTCCCCCAGCAGCAGAGGAACGCGAGTTTACACCAGCTAAGACTTGGCTCTAAGCGAGCAAAAGTGCAAAACTATCAGAGAAAACATTCACTTTTAGACCAAAACGTTTAACAATTTACCAGAGCAAACAAACCTAGGCTGGCCTAGGGTTCCAGGTAGGAAAACAAAACTGCGGTTTCCCACGCTTATAGTTTTTAAACCCAAAGCAGCAGCAGCTCATGAGCTGCAGTCAACTTTTGGCTTTGGATCATTTAACTCTGAAGCTTGAATGGTCAAGAAGTAGCGTATTTATGGACCTGAAACTTTTAGGCTTTGCACGTATCCAATTTATGAGCTAAAGAAAATTTAAGAAGATTAATATCTTTATTTCTTTAGTTACAGCAGCAGCTTTTTAGAAGCAGTTTGGCTGACAGACAGTTAGTTTCAGAGACGTAAATGCAAACCCTCACCCTCATATCGCCGTTCCTGGAAAACAAATAGTCCATCGTTACCAGCAACCTGGAAATGAAGTAATGAAACAAAGAACACAGAGGTGTTCGATGTCTCTTCCACGGTTATTACACTCGTGATTCAGCTCTTAAATTTGCTGTAGATATTTTCTTGTACGATCAAAGAGAGATCCAATATATGTAACAAACGACAGACTTTCTTAAAACATTTATCATCTTAATAAACAAAAGACAGGGAGAGAGACAGGAAATCAATACACTCATTTTAGAAATAACATCAAGAACAATGATCTGAGGAAGAATAATAAGAGGAAACAGAGAAGATAAAGCACACTAGAGTAATTTTAGACAGAAAGCAGACAATAACATTCTTCTAAACTAGCAGGGGAGCTACAGTGAGGGTGACCTGGGTAGCCAGAGGTTATAAATAGAATATGGAACAATAGAGAACGAGAAATATCAGAACTTTTCAAAAGGAGGAAGAGGAAAGAAATGAAACTTTACAGTCCCATAAAGTTTTGTGCGCAGCAACTTATGCTCACGTGAGTGGGACACTACTTTTTTCCTCATCGGTGTTTATGAGTGTCCTTCTCGCTCCATGTCAGAGTTCAAAGGGCCGGGGCTTAAGAAAAACTTTACTTAATACCAGGGCTATTGGCACAAAGCCACAGGGTAAGATCAGAGAACTTGTAATTGAGTATTTCTAGCGAGACTGAAGAGGTAAAGGTGCGGAAGAGCTCAGCTAAGACAGTTTTCAAAATGATTGTACAATAGAGGGAGATCTCAAATACAATAATATTTGAGGGTTAGAGGAAGAAAAAAAAAAGAAAAAAAAAGTTTAACTTGAATTCCAAGCAAAAGCAGAAATATCCGTAGCAGTTAACTTTCCGTAACTCTGGTTGCCTTCATGTCGTTAGAAATGACTGATGGTGACCCCCATGACCAGCTTGTCCTTGAGAAGAACTGGTCCAGAGTCTAATACGCTGTTGACCATTTAGGAACAGAGTTCATTTCACAAGGATTACTTTTTCCTCTTCTTGCAAATATTTTACCGGATTATAAAAGCATTCCTCTGACTGCACAGGTTTCTTCCCCCATCCCATTCTCATTTACTTTAACCAAACACCAAGTTAATGATGTTAGCAGACATTTACTATTACCCTACAACACACAGGGAAAAGTTATAAACAAGGCAATGCGAGAAAGAAGAGAGATGCAGGAGGGGCAATGGGAACCAAAATAAGGACCACACTGTAATACTTCTTGTGTCTGAAGAACTTTTAGTTATTGCACTAGATCAAACTCCAGCAACCCCACCTCCCAATACGTTCAATGACTTCCCCAAGTCAGCGCCTGGATATTTCACTGAAATCCCCTATTAAAGCTTATGGAAATCTATTTGTAGTAGCCACTGTAACCATCCAGTTTTCAGCCCTTTCATGGATATTTCGTTACATTCTCTGTTTTCCAAAATGAGTCATTCTTGCTTCAGAGTCATTTTTGAAGACGACAATACAATACGCAGAGATAATGCAATATTTTCCTCCCTCCAGACGTTTTCTCAATAATTTTCTTATTCCATTTCAGAGGACATTATAAACATTTTAATGACATTTCTGCTGTTTGTGGGTCCTACCATCAGCTGCTTTCAATCAGCATAGTTCCAGTTCCATTACCAGATCTAATGAGTTCTTTCTCACTGAAATTAGTGGAATTATACAGATACACATTATCATGATATATATTCAATTAAGATCTGGCTCAATTACATAAATAAGCTAATGCCTTTAGCAAGAAATTATTTTTAAACAGTTGGAGAACCAATAGTTCATTTACTTTTCTAAAAAAGTTTAAGGATAGTATAAATAGGAAGAGCACTGAAAAATAATCACATATCTGAATACAGTAAATTAAAGGGGTAGGCGGAATTCTTTTGGACCAACTAGCAACTCTTACAAATGCTTGTGAATCGCTAGGCTGTTTCCTCCCCATAATCCCTCTTTTCCCAGAGGGCAGTGGAGGACAGGACAAATACCTTTTAGACCAGCTTGGTGTAAATCTGAGAGTTCGAAAAACATCAGTTTGAAATATTTTAATAAAACCAGGTATGTATTGCGGTAATTCCCCTTATATTACGCATGAGGGGAGAGAAGAGGTAAAGGGAGGAGACGCCAGCTGGCACTTTGGCCTTCTGTCCCCACTGAGTGCAAGACCCCCAAGAAGCGCTTGGGGTGGGAGAATTTGATTTACCCGCCACTACAGCAGCTCCTCCAGCAGGTCCCCAGAGGACATAAAGGCCTCTTTTGGATCTTAACTAAGCGCTGCAAAGTTAACATCCTTACCTGGGCTCTGACGAATAGAATAAGCAGAAAGGAGGCTCTATCAGCAGCCTCTTGTGAGGGGGAGGGGGTTTTGCCCAACTTCATACTCCTAAATAAAAAATTATCTGTCTGGACTCGCTGCCTAGCTTTCTTTTAAGATTAGACATTTCAATTTAAGACATCAAGACATTAAGATTAGACATTTCATTTTAAGAATAGACATTTCAAAGTTGTTTACTCTGCTTTAAATGGAAAGATGTTTAAAATAGAGCAGGTGAAGGACAGCCCAGATGAACCTATTTCTCCGCACTGTTAGTGCAGTGCTAGGCAAGCGGCTCAGTAACAGCACCTATACATCAAAAAGTGGGCAAGATAAATCCCACCTCTTTGTTTTGCGCTGGAGGTAGTTGTCTGAAGGCAAAGGGCATGGCTCAACTTTAAGTTTTGTCACTACCACAACTGGCATTCATTTACACGCCAAAAAGAACGGCGGCCTCCCAGCTGTCCAGGAGGCATTCAGGAAAACTCATAAATCTGTCCCCACTGACCACCCAGACAGCACAGACCTGCAGGATGCTCAACACAGGTCACTGCCAGATCATCGTTGGCAAGTCTTGATTAAAGAGTGTTCACAGCTATTTTTAAATCCTAGAAAACAGGCCTAACAAGGAAAGACAATTAAACCATACTATATTTGGAAACATACTTGCTGACAATGGATTTGGCTTCCCTTGCCTTTGCTCTTTTCTGACCCCAGTGATTCAATATTTTATCCTGATCTTCAAACTAAAAGACCAGGACCAGATGCGTTTGATGCACATGTGATTTCTATGACTGATCTATTTAAACATACTGACAAATTCTTCTCTTCTTTCTCCTTTGCTTCTCCCTCCTCCCTCCGCTCTCCTCCAGGCAAGAAATAAAAATACCTCAACCAACTGAAAGGTCTATTCGATCTCATCATACAAAGTCTGGTTAGAAACATCATTTTGTCTGAGTAAAGACTTTGTAATATGATCCTTTCTCCTGTGCTATAGGATTAACTTTCACACTGATTTAACGTAAATAATACGAGATCTGAAAACTATGGAGGTTTTTTTCGTACTTTCTTTATCATCAGCTGGTGTATTATGTGACCAAGAGAAAGAAAAAATTGCATTTTGTACAAACCCATGACATTTCAGTGAAAAACAAGCAGTCCCTATTTTGTCCCCCAGAAATACATATGGGTTTTAGTTCTTAAAGTTTAAGAGAACCCAGAGCTTCCATTTCTAAAGTCTTAACTTCAAAAGTGCTAAAGCTATTGTAGGTCAGCGGAGCTGATAGTCTCAGCAACCCTGTCTTAAAATATCCACTGAGCAATAATCTCCAATAAACGAGTTAATCAATAAATATTCTACAATGTAGCAGAGAACTTTAGCAAAGAGATCATCACTGATCCTTCAGCCTTATTTAGGAAATAGTATTGAGAAATTGTTGGTCATTTAACATCTACTAGTTTTAAACTTGACAATTCAAGATTTCAGTATGTCCCACCACTGTATGTATTTTATATCTGAATAACTTTCACATGAATTTAACAGATAAATAAAAAAATAATCCTTATCTTCCCTTTACAGATCACAGATACTGCACAGGAAAAAAGTATTTTTGTCAGGTTTTCTGCAGAAATCTAAGGATTTGGTGTAAAGCATAGGAACACAAGTTACCAGTTGGACATGAATAAAGAGGGCAAAGACAGCCCTTAGAGGGAAAGTCTTGCTTGTTTACTATAAAATGCCAAACAAGAAACAAAAGTTAGGTACATTTAAATTAGAAATGAGATGCATGTTTTCAATAATGATTGCTAACACCCATTTGAAGAAATATTGAGAAGAAACAGTGAGCACTTTCTGCACATATTTCTTCAAGTTAAGACCAAAAGAACACCTGTGGCCTGGGAACAGGCTGCATTTGGAGTGAGGAGAAAAGTACCTGACTAGTACAACAGTGACATCCTGAAAGAACATCTCAGAAGGTGAGGGTTAGGACAAAAAGAAACTCCTAAAAAATTCCAAGATGGTATTTGATTGGTTTAAGCTGGGTAACTTAAGAGCTGCAAGGTATGTCTGTCCAATTGAGGCTACTGGGAAGAATTTTGGTAGCAAGATTGAAAATGCCAAAGTTTGCAAAGCTGTGGAGTTCTGCTCTCCTAACGAGCCAAACAGAACAGAGTCCCAGACTCATAGACCAGTGCTATAGACATGAGACCCAGCCTCCTCTACCTACTAATTCTTATTGAAGCTAAATTTGCATTGGATCAACCGGGACACTAGCTCAGGAAAATATAGAGGGAGCTGATCCACAGGGATCGCGTTGGTGTTACTCAAGGCACGCTAATATTTACATTCATCTCCTGCTGAGGTTAATCTGGAAAATATAGAGGGATTTGATCCACAGGGATCACGTTGGTGTTACTCAAGGCACGCTAATATTTACATTCATCTCCTACTGAGGTTAATCTGAATTTTCACAGTGATGCCCAAAGAGCTGAGTTGGTCTCTTAGGGAAGGACAGATACAGAAAAATGACTTACTCGTTACTTCATCTTGTCCTTAAGTAGCATCTCTGTGTCTGCTTTCAGCTATGTCAACCTGTTTTCTCAGGCTGAACCTGAAATGGTTTGGTTTGGATGAATGCCTGTGAAAGAGATACAAAGTCAGCCTTTGTTTACTTGTTCTAGCATTGTTTCTAGTTGCTGCCAGTATCTTCTACCCCACAACAATAAAAAGTTTTGATTTCTTGATGGTGGAAAATCATGATCCCTTGCAGGGAAATGCTATTAGTAACCCCCGTGACACACTGGAAACCCCCTATAAATATTGACACTTGTGTGTTAGGTGAGATACCAAGGAAGCACTCGCTTACTATTTGTAAACAAGATGAACATCCGAGAGGTCCGTGCTTGAGTATCTTGCTGTTTCATGGAACTGACAGTACAGTTAAACAAAAAACCACCAACGCTAAAAGCAAATATCCCATGCATTCCATTATTTCCCTATAGTTTATTTGACATTTATCAAGTAGAGCAAAATCATACTTAGGGACAGTAAAAAGAATGTAACAGGAAGATACTTCAAGAAGTTCTACAGAAAACATTGCAAATCCTGTGAACAGGTGAGCAGAGAGGGAGAAGATGCAAGAAGAGCTGCTCCTTCTGCAGGCACTGAGCTCCCTCTCGGCACAGCGGGTGACAGCAGAACACTCAGGGCTGGCTGCTGCTTGCAAAGCACTGAACCCTGTGCTGACCCGAACGTGGCACCCACACGGCCCAGTGCAATATGACAACTCAATAGGAANGTCATGTTTTCACGTAAATCGAAGTGTCCTTGGAGTAGTATATTATTTGCAACCTGACAAACCGCAGTTACTATTATTTGCAGCAATCTGTTCTCACAGAGCGTTTACCATGTTTTGGTAGTTATTAGAAGACTGGTAGCACGATCCCTCATCTCAGTGCTCTCATCTAGAAATCTTAAGTATTACATTTCATTACTGAATGTATCATATAGGATCAATTACAGTACTTTTGCCCCATCCTGTAAAAATCGGATTAAAAAAGAAAAAAAATACCCTATGGTAATATAGCATCTTTCTCTCTAGTCTCCAGACTGAAAGGAATGACAGATTATTATTACACTTTAGCAAAGCAGAAAATGGAAGCACAGTGGGGAGAAAAGACTTCTGCTCCCAAGTAGGGGCAAAATCAACAAACCCAAGCTTTTCAAGAGAACCTTATTCTTGAAAGGGGGAAGAACAGTTAAACCGAGAGTTTCATTTTAGCATTCTGTGTTCGGGCAAAACATTCGAGGCAATCTGAATGCAATCTCTGCAGATGCAAAGTTCATAGACGTGACTGTCTGCAGAAATGCATTACAAGGTCAGTTATATTTGCTTTTGCACAAAAATGGAAATTATTCCCATATGTATTTACTGGGCTCCTTGACAATGTTATGGAATAGATTTGGTCAGTCAGAAGATCATTCAGTGTGGTTCAGTGTATCATACGCTTTCCTCAGATCCATTGCAAAATGGATAGATGTTTCTGGATGAAATATCTGAAGGCACAGTGCATTTCTTCAAAGAACCTCACTCAATCACTTCCAGCAGACATCAGCAATCCCGTCCTCACTGCAGCTCTGATCGCTTCTCATTTCTGTCAGATCAGTACAGAAGATAAAACTGTCAAATGATGGAATGTGGTTTATTATTTCAGCTGTTGTTCAGACAAAATGAACGATACTGCCACTAACCTTCAAGCTAAGACCTGGCTAAACATCTAGATGCATCCACTGAACTTCACATCTTTTGATACTTACGTAGGACAGCAAAACACCTGCAGTACTGGAAGGACCAAGTGCTGTTTCAGATTACTCAGAAAGGTACTTATTTGAAGAAAATATTTATGTAGGCAAGGAATTGGACACCTGGTAAAGTGCTGTCTTTTCAAGTTTTGGTTTTGTCATTTTTGCAAAAATATACACCCTAATCGGAATTTCCACATTCAGTAATTCTTATACAAGAGAAACATTAAAATCTGACCAAAATGGTATAGAGACAGCTTATCTTGCAATGTGGCTCAAAGTTTTAAATTATAATAATGAAGGCCAAATCCTTCTCTTTGTTGCCATGGTCTTCAGCAGGATTAGAGAGGTGTAACAGAACAGGATTTGTGCCACTTGCAATAAATTACGGCCAAGCGTCACTTCTTTTAAGCAGGCTTCAAGTAAATAATTTGAAAAAAAAAACCCTCAAAAAAACCCAAAAAACCCAAACCCCCAAAACAATCCTGTGAGTTACACATTAAAGCATTCAGTAAACTCATTACCTCCAACACACCGACTGATGACACCAAGCAAACCCAAGAAATTCCTGGGCAAACATTTTTCTTCATCTGACCCTTAATGAGGCTTTGTATATAGCTCCCTTCCTGTGCTCAGATCTGATAGCAACTTAGAGATCAAGGTGTTTCTTGAAGTAGGTTCAGCTATTCATGTCAAAGTATTTTAAGAATCTGTCTTTGATTTATTGTTGGAAGAAGCAAGACTGTCGAACCTTAAGGCTTTTGCACATTGTGGGAACACATCAGGCCTTGAAAGCTTTGTCCACAGACCCCACAATAAGTATGACTCATGAAATGCTATTCTTTTCTCAGTACGCAATAAAAAAAAAATATTTATAGCCTCATACAAACTATTAAGAAACTGTTTTTCTTTGAAGTTTAGGCATAGCAAGGGAACTATAATTTGGGTAAATTGTAGTATTTACAGTTTCTTTGAATTGGGGCCACACAACGTATCTTGGCAAAATATGTGGTTATAACGAAGGATCCCAATTCCCCAAAATAATTCTGACGTTCATAGTTTGCTGAAGTCTAATATCTAATTGTTTTTGGCTGAGAAATGACTTGAGCACCAAAATAATTTTAAGAACACGAATAGTGAAAAAGCTTCCTTGCCTTAGGGCTCTCACTCCCATGCCTCATGCTGGGTCTTTACATATATCCTTGAAACAGTCCTACTGTTCTCAAAAAATGCTCTGGATAGGATTTGTCAAGAGGTTTCAGCACAGACTCATCTGTTCCCACTACAGTTTGTGGCAAGAGCTCTACAGCAGAGAGTTACAACAAGTTGTACGTTACACGACTGTTACTGCTGTTATCAGTTGTGCTCTGACAACCTCAACCGCACAAGAAATAGCTCATCAGTGTTCATTTTGGCCCAGACTAAAGAGATAGAGAAAAAAAGTCTTCGCAAATATGACATTTGAGGCACAATCAGTTGTAACAAAGTGTTCTAGAATGGCACTAGGTTTATGACAGCTCGTTCTTCTCAGTACAAAATATCCTTTTTCTGAAGCTGATTACAAGGAAGACCAGGAACCATCATCTTACTGAAAATGAGATGAAACTGGTTGTTTCGCATGTAGCAATCAGAGGAGAAATGTATGTACAGTTCCAAATAATGTGGCACCTTGTAACTCAGGCTACAGCATGCAGCCAAAAATTCGTGAATGTTTAAAGCCAGGCTCAAACCTTTAAGTTTCAAACCTACTCTATTTAGGTTAAAGTCTGTTTCCCATACCTGCAGCCCAGTAACATTTTCAAGTCTGCTAATAGTTATTTTAAGACTCAAATAAGACAAAATCTTCAATATGTTCAAAAAAACCCAAAACCAACCCAGGCGGGTGAATTGGAACATGGTAAAGATTTATTCTGGAGCAGACACCATAAAATGGATGAGACACATGACAGAACACAAGTGAAGAAGCTTGTACACCTTCTTTAGCACTGTCTTCATCTCCCAGGGACTTGTAGACAGCCTAAGAAGAGAGGAGCCCTCAACAGTAGTCCTGCTATGAAAATAGCACTAGTTCTACTCATGGTGCAAAAAACCAAGAGAACAGTATTCTCCTGCAGCTGTTCATTCTGCAACACAACTCTAAAAAAAAGAAGTAAAAGAATTTACATGAAAGATGTTAAAATAGAAGAGTCATTTCGGTTTTGTCTTCCCTGCCTTCCTGGCACAGTGTGAATCCATACAACATTCATGGACCCTGACAACAGGTTACCTTACCCCTTATAAACAGAATTTTGCTATAAGATTTTGTATTTCCTGTATTTTCATTCAGAGCAACAATATAGGAATCAAATGCAATAAAAAGCTGTTGCTAAAACATACACTGAAACATGACCTGGGCTGAAGGAACAACTGTCGCACTTTGCACACAATTCAGAAGGGCATTTGGGTTCCTGCTGTCACCAGAAATTGTATTTTAATCACTACAGAACATGATATGCCCGAGATAAGCATGGAAGAGCTGCACAACAGCCAGTATTTTTCCTCAGGTCACGTCAGGCAAAAAGTACCGTAGTTTCTTTTCTCTCTATCTGATTTTATGCCAACATGTACTCTGAAGGCTGTCGTCTGGCCTTTCTGTCCCTGTGATGTATTGCATCAATCTCCCAGTTCCCACAAGTTCATTTTTAAAGAGCTTCTGTTCATTTATGTCTGCCTTGTAAAAGATCTCTTGTGTTGTTTTTCTCCCCACCCCCTTCAAGATTAATAAACATTCTGCTAAAAAAAAAAGCTTTAGCATCAATCAGATTTCATAACTGATTAGACGGGAGATACTCTGGCTGCATTTGCAATGGGCCTCTTTCAACTGTTTTTGCTTCTAAAATTAGCTTAGCTATTTCCTGAGAGAAGTCTCAGGACAGAAGTAGAGACACCCACAACACAGTACATTTGAGCTGTGTCAGAAAGCACACTGAAAAGCTGATCAGACACTCCAAGAGAAGTGAGAAACTGCTCACCTCCCGGCTGTCAGCAGGGGCCATGGAAGCCCCACACTGCAAAACCCATCTGGAGATCTGTATTTGAAAGGCTGTACGTCTGATGCAATAAGGGAAAGCCAGAAATGGATGTCAAAGGCAAAACATTGCTCATTAACTTCACCCCCTACATAACCAGGGCTGCCATTATTATTTATATNCTCATTAACTTCACCCCCTACATAACCAGGGCTGCCATCATTATTTATGCCAGGACTCATTCTCACTTGGTTTGCCGCTGAGCAGCCAACACACCACCTCTGCCAGCAGCAAGATCTACATTTCCCGGAGATGCCCCAGGTGCAATGCTGCAGCCACCTGAAAGGCAAAGGTACCAATTCATTAAAACGTTTCCTGCCCTCCTGCATAAATAGATGCTCTACCCAATTTTTTCTGGAGTTGTTGAATTCAGCCAATTTACTCAGTTCTGTGAAATTCAGTAAATTTTGGAGCGAAGGACAAAAGTTCCGATATCCATGTTGTAGGTAATGTGTCTATGTCAGAACCTGTGCAGGCCCTATTTATACGGGTTTACATCGTTCTGACAGTAGGAGAAAAATTGGAGCCTGATAAAAATAGGTTACAGATACTTTTGCAAGA
Organism: Himantopus leucocephalus; assembly: GCA_003993805.1. Lineage (NCBI taxonomy): Eukaryota > Metazoa > Chordata > Aves > Charadriiformes > Recurvirostridae > Himantopus > Himantopus leucocephalus. The sequence goes on along the minus strand of RSEF01000008.1, from coordinate 3,675,796 downwards.
CACGCACATCTTCTCCATTTGCTCAGGTTTGCTTTCTCCCACCGGCCAGCCCATATTATGAAATACGAGACAAACTTTTGCTTCAGGTCACGGTGCGGTGAGTCTCGTGCAAGAGATTTAACAGGAGATGTTTTCTTTTAAAATGAGGAACTGACAAAACCATGTCCTGCTATGGACAGCTCTGAAAGGGCAGGCTGAGGATGGATATTTTTGAGTTAGATGCAGTTTCTAACAGCGACTCATTAGAAGAACGAGAATAAGACACTGACTGCTTTTGAAGTTCTGCTCTAGCCGTACAAAAAAAAAAAGTAATCAAGTTGTAACAGAATGGGAGGTATGCCTAATATAAGGATATAGTTTCTTTATCTAACATGTACTGTATAAATAGAAAAGATCCTCAGTAATTGAATAAAGCCAGCATTTAAAAAAACCAGCCCAACCAAAAAAAAAACCCAACACAAAAACAAACCAGACACGGCCTGGGTTTCTAGGGAACTAATGCTGAGCGACCCTTTGAAGTAGGATAACTTGGCAACAATGCGAGTAGTACCTTCAGGTTTTTAGACAACGTTTGGAATGAAAGGAAGAGGCACAAGGAGATCGCTTGTTCTTTTTTTTGTTTCTTCTTTCTGACATCCTTATACCATAATTAAATATTGAGTTTTAACTTCCAGGATTTTATTATTTTTCTTTTCTCTAAGTTCAAAACTAAGACTAGAAAAAGAGATGGGAGCATCTCTTTGCAGTTCTGTCATTGTCTCTATGCAACTGAGGTTTAATTTATGCAAACTAACATTGACGTGCAAGCACACTTAACAGTCAAAACTGGTTAAAAAAAAAAATACTACTCACACCTACATATACATGTAGGAATATGCAATACTCACATTCATGCTAGAACTGCTTCTGCTCTTCTGAATTTGTTAACCCAAAACGGAAGAGTAGGAAACAAAAACCAACAACAAGCACTAAACCATTTTGCCTTCAGGAACCTCATCAGATTTTATTCCCGCAGTTACATAAATACACGGCAACTAGTGCTGCCACAAACTGATTTTGCGTCACTGATTGCAAAAGCAATAAGCTAGCTAGTGCCATCTGAGATTCTTGCACCCTATTGTTAACTTTTTTTTTTGCTTTATACCGTATCTTTTTTACTGTATCTATTATAACGTAACTGAAGCCTTTCTGAGTCTCTAACTGCACCATCTGCTCTGTAACTGAGGCTCCACTGCACCACCAGCTAGAGTCTAAGGATTCCTTTTGAATGTACCTATTCAAATTAAACTTTAAAAAGCAGGTTTTTCCAGAATCTTCTTTTCAGAAAGGGGCTAAGTAATACTTCCAAGTTATATTCATGACTCTGATAAAATTTTTCTAATGAAATAAAATTTTTAAAAAAATCAGAAGTTCTCATAACAGCTTTTTGGCAGGTGCACTAAGGATTAAGAGAGCAAGAACCTCCATTTCAGCAACGACATCCGTACCTCAGGCTCTCATGGCTAAACTTCATTTCCTATTAGTCAAGAGCGCTAGGGTACATGTTAGTGTGAAGTCCATGAATGGCATTTCAAACCTTTGTAGCTCTCCGTCTCCACAGCCAAACTTTACAAAAAGGAGTATTACTTTGCACAAGAAACTATAACAAAATACCCTGTGTGCTATGCGTACCAATACAAACAGGATATTACACTTGAAATTCCACTAAAAGACATTATTCTGTTGAACAGAACTATGAAATAATTAAAGTTCTTCATGTTTGTTGGGCATACAAGTGCCCAAATCCAGGAGGGATGCTGAGAAACTTAATGCAGTGAGTGACAAGCAATAACATTTTTTCCGGGACAGTGGATAGAGGACTACACACAAGTCCTTTTTTTTGTCTTTTTTTTTTTTTTGATTCTCCTCACTGCTGTTAACACAGAGATACAGTTCCAGAAGTAACGTATCATGCAAAATATATGTTGCCAAAGAAGATACACCAAGTGGCCGAAGGCAATGATTTTCACAGAAACTCTTGGCATCCAACTCCATTAAAGAATCTGAGGACTTAAGTCTTTTTTTTTAAAAAAAAACCAAAAAAAACCCAAAACCAACCACCCAGGTTTATTTTTTAAATAAAGAAACCCCCCAAACATACAGAGAAAGTTGCATTTAAAAAAAACCCAACCCCCCAAAACGCCAGAAAGTCATTAGTTGCAAGTCTTGAGGTAAAATGGGATCCTACTACAGTTTTTCAGTCCTGTTAACAATTTAGACTGTTTTAACTATAGGCATGACTGCTCACTTTAATAATTAGTAACTGCCAAGGACTTGAAGAAAGATAAAGATGTAAACAAAATGGATCATAAGAGAATTGACGCAACTGAACATAAGCGCAAACTTCCTTATTTAATAGATTTCCAAAATATAGTATAATGGTGATTTCAGTCTAATTGAGTTAATATTAACTTCTGGGAGCTTGTGATTAATTTAATTTACACTCTTAGTCAGTTAAGATAAGACTTAAGACTTCTCTACGCCAGAAGAACTATTGCCAGTAACTCGCTTATTATGATTTGCTTGAATTGTATTAAAAATCTAATTTTTCTTTGCATGCTTAAAGCCAAACCACGTTAGACTCTGTAAATCATAATCCAATTATAAACACTGTTCAGCCTCATCTAGCCTACTTAGACCTCCTGCTAAAGGCATCAGCGCAATACAGGCAAATCCAACATGCTACAGCAGTGCTTTACAGCGACTGGGTATGAAAACACAAAGCCAAGAAGCCAGCAGAGACTGAGCGGTAAATGAGCATAGTCCCTGCATTACACACATCCAGTCATTTGTCGACACGCTGTGCACATTGATTCTCCTCACTGCTGTTAACACAGAGATACAGTTCCAGAAGTAACGTATCATGCAAAATATACGTTGCCAAAGAAGATACGCCAAGTGGCCGAAGGCAATGATTTTCACAGAAACTCTTGGCATCCAACTCCCTTAAAGAATCTGAGGACTTAAGTCTGTATCTTTTAGTCAGATGGTCTCTGAACTCCAGTAAAGGGCTGTCCACTACTACAACACTGAGGGGGAACTTAGTGTCCAAAACAGTCAGGAAGATGGAGACTCCTACAAGTGGCCTACAGCAAACACCCAATGCAGTGCCCTTATAAACCCTCTCCCTCCCTCCTCTGCCAGCACAGGACACTAAGCTCAGGAGAAGGTGAGGGTGCCGTTGAGTGCAGAGCCCAGCACACACCTGATGAACGCATTCCCACAGCTCTCCTTTCTCAGGAAGAACAGGATTCACACTTTTCTTTTAAAGATGCACAGAGGAAAAGAGCAGTGACAGTGCTTACCTGCTTCATAACCCCTTCATAGTTAAGGCGTTCTCCAAGGAAGAAAGCAGAAATCCTCTCCTTTTCCCACAGCGAGGCCACGGTGTGTAGCACAACAGTAGGGCAAGTGTTCCTCAATCTAGATACAGTCAGAAAGTAAGAATACAATAAAAACCCAGAAACACTGTCCACTCCGGTAAGTAGCAAAGAGCTTTCTACATCAGTCTCTGCTGGCTGCATTTTCCATGGTTTTACTCCAATTAACCATAATAAATTATGGTCATACTGTAGCCAACTTCGGCTATGTAGATGCAGCCTGAAAACATGAAGAGCAAACAGCTAGAGATGATCCAATGCTATCATCAGCTCTGTTCTCTCGGAGTTTAGGACAAAATATTCATTGAGGACAGGGTATTGTGAAGGCACCTGTAAACCAGAAGTGGCTCCACTGCAGGAGGATATCCAGACTTGGTGCTCCCCCTGTCTGGTTTAGGCAGAAAGGAGAGTCCTTCCTGCAGCAAGCTCATCCTCCCAAGTTCCTGACATGCATTATCTTTGGAAAATAAAGTATCCCAGCTGACTAGTTCCTACCCCATCAGTGTCACAAGCCTTTCTGGACATGTCAGACATCATTAAGCCTGTGATGTGGTCAAAAAGATTAAAAGAATCAGTCAGTAAAACTAGCTGGCATATATCAACACTAATTGTAGCTCCCAAGGAAAGGCATGCCCAACCTTGACTTGGTATTACACACTATATCCTTGAGATACAAGAAGAGCTGGACTACTTGGTAAATCCTGAGGTAGTCTTAACAGCAAACCAAATACAAACACAAACCTTATTAGTGTTTATGCTTCATTAACTCTGTATGTACTAACCATGTATGCAGTACGTCACACACGTAAAAGTAAAAATATGCCTTAATACTTCCAATGTTTCCATAGTCCATTGAGAAGGCTGGACAAAGAGATCAAACTATCACTGAAAGAAAATTACCTTTGTCT
>RSEF01000008.1:3585945-3653541 GCA_003993805.1 Himantopus leucocephalus | reverse complement strand
CAGCTTTACATCCGTGTAACACTATCCTAAAAGTAGGCAACATACAAATAATTGCCTTTGAAACCAAGATACACATTACAACAAATGGTTTTACAAACTTGGTGAAGATGGTCAAAAATTACCATACGGGTTTCAATCAGGAAAAAAAAAAGATTCTATACTATAATAAAGTACACCAGTTTTGAGTTGTCCTACTTCTGCATTAAACACCCTGGTTTTTTAAAAACAACTTTTTTCACTCACACATTTGACTAAGAAATTTGTTAAAATTTGATCTCTACATCCATCCTTTTTTTTTATTCCACAAATCCAGGAAGTTTGCTTGCAATATAAATTATTCTAATTTCTATGAAAAATACTATTAAAATTTGTTGACAATTGCAAAAAATAGTTTGCTACTGTAGCAAAATTCCTTCTCGTGTACATGTCCAAGCATGCAAATAAGAGGAGAATGGAACAACTTCAGTAGAATTTAAGTTGACATCTATTATGGAACAGCAAAGTTTTACTGTAGAAAGTATCAAAATTCTGCAAGCATGACAGGGTACAGCAGAAATCATCAGGCTACCACTTAAAAAGACAGAAAAATCTTTTCAACAGGTTGAAATGGAGTTTAGAGTATAATTTTAAGTTCAGAAATGCCTCTTACAGAGGAACAGTCTTTCCCTTCCCCTAAACAATACTGCTGCAATGAATTACTAAAGTAGGGAACTCTCACACACAGTTAATGTCCTCAGCAACCTGACCAATTTTGTATGAAACACAGACATGGATCTCACATGTTCTTTTCTGAAACAGATCTTACCCTTCCAGCCACAGCAATGACTCAAGTGGATCCATTCAACAGTAGGAGAGCACAGTATATGTTTTACTTCTTCAGCCAAAATTTTATCCTGTCAATATATATGCAATATATATGAAGCACCAACAAATAAAAGAATTTGTTTCATATTGGGGTTTCAAAAAATTCTCTAGAAATAGTATATTCTGATCATACGAGCCTATAAGACCTCACAGTTCAATGAAGTATGCCTATAGGCAAAATAAGCAAAACAAACATGTTTTACTAGTTTTAAATGTCTTCCAAACAATTCTAGTTCTTTTGCTTGTTTTTCTTTCTATTTCTTGTCTTTTAGGAAGAAACCAGAAGTTTTCTAAACAAATTTATATGCACTATACACTAACAGTGTTTCAGTGATTCAAATATTGCTATAATGGCCTGTTACTATGGTTACCAAAACAAATTTCATAGTTCATATACAAGCAGCACTAAGAAGGTAGGACACCATGTGAGCTCCATTCCCCAGACATTCCCTTTGGTCCATGTCCCATGGAAGACAGTTCAAGCATCTTCCATTATGATGTTGTTACCAACAAGAATCTTCCGTTCATGTTTTTTCTTAAATTACCTCCCAAGGTCAATTAAAATGTATTGTTTTAAAGACTTAAATTTAACATTCTCTAAAACAGTATTCCCTTATATAAAAGAATATTAACTCCTCAAAACAATAGCCTGTCTTCTTTTTAACCCAAATTTAGAACATATATACTCAAAGTCACAAGGGTGACGATGTCCAATACACATCCTAATGATCTTATCCAATAATAAAATACCACAGAAGAAAGTTTGCCAAAATAAAAATGGGAATATTTATTATCTTTTCTACTAAAGCAATGCTGATCTTTTGAGATTATACATTGGTCTTTGCAAATGTTTCTACAGCTAAAGTCATACTTTTCAATTTTGTAAAAAAATTAGACACATACTTCATAAAAACAAAGATACAGGGTATGTCACTGAACAATTGGATAGGATTATAACTGTTAGTAGGGATGAGCAAAGAAAGCTCATGCTTATACTTAAACTCTGGCATTTGTATCATTATCATATATTCAAGTGGGACAAAATGGGTACATTTTCCTTGCACATTTTTAGGTTCACTTCCCAAGCTTTCAGAAATCAGATAGACTGTTAAACACTGAATTTGACCAAGAGAACCTAAACATTACTTAGCAGTACTACATGCACAAGATGCAGGTGAAGGAAGAAAATTAGACCCGTGCATACAGTACAAGACAAACTGTTACAATTGTCAAACGTGCGCTGGACAAAATTTAGAGTTTATGAAAAGTTTTATTTGTTGTCATGAAAATAGTTTCAGAAGCACATAATTGTATGCATTTTGCAAAGTCATCTTCACTTGGCCTCCTGAACTTTCTTGGCATTCTGTTTTTCTTTCGCCTAGAAAACAAAGGGAGATGATGTTAAGCTCTGATAAGACAAAGGTCTTTTTGGAGCTTTGAATGACTACTCATTATATATTTGAACAATCAACAAAATATGCTGTAGAATGAGACATTTTAAATGTAAATTTAGACCCTTCAGAAGTACTTACTACTATTTTACTAGGTTCATATGTAAAGCCTTTAAAGAATACATGTATGTTTAAATATATAATACAAAGGAAACTATAAGATTAGGTAACTTCCATAGGGGAAAAGGAGAGGTGAAAAAAAGCACTATTTTTAAAATGTAATTTAACCTTCTTTTTCATACCTTCATATTAATTTCATTTAACATAGAAATAACTTTTTAATGAAAACATTTTATGGCACATAAAAACACCGCATTCAGATATACTGATTATCACAAATTACACTCTGAAGCAACCAAGATCTTAAGTTTTTTAGATCTTTCAAAAGAGCGGACTGGAAAAATCCCGCAAGAGTTCACACCAAGATATTTGCAAACAGATTCTCACATAACTTGTATCAATTGATAGATAGTTCAAACTGACAAGGAACTAGCATTTTCTTCCTTATGAATTTAGTGAAAAAAGATTAGGGAAGAAGAGGGGACAACTCAGATGTAATACTAGCCATATTTCTGTCGAAACATTTGTTCATTCTGAAGCAGACTGCTGCTTGTTACCACTTATTGTTGAACAGAACAGGATCTAATTCAGTGATTTTGAATTAAGATCTGTTATCACTAACCACTTGGGCCCACTGGAAATTTAATTGTAAAACAGCTTGATGGTGTTGTAAGTAATTTTTGTTAACGTGATTAAAACTCCACAAGTTACCCAAAGAAGGAAAAGATTGAAAATTGAATCCAAAAGTTACTGTCTTATAAACTACTGGCTTGCAAACATACTTTCCCAAGTAAATTCAGCTAAAGAATTTACTCATTAAACAATATTTAGCTTTTTTTTTCATTATAATAATATAGAGATCCTTTTTCAGTGTGAGTTCAAAGTTAGGGATACTGTCTATGGCACATGAGTAGACATGCAAGCCGGCACTGATCTTATTACAACCCAAGCCCTTGACTAGCAATACAGTTTAATAACCTTGCCAGAGTGATAGACACACTTTAATAAATAAGCCTTAATACAAACCTCAATAGAAAAATCAATATTAACTATCTAGACACCTAAAAGCGCAAAACAATGAGCCCGTAAATCAGTATAAGAACAGAGAACATGAAAAGAACAAATTTAAAGCCACCTAAATTAGCAGAACCTCTGTGCAAAGGTTGCCATCTAGTGTCGACAGCTAGATAAACCAACAAAACTGAGCATTAACAGTACAGGTTGGCAAAAGGGATCAATCTCATACGTATACGTTTAAATAATCTTCAGTTCAAAAAGGGATATCAAGATAGTATGGAGAAACTCTACCACATACCAACTGAAGCTATACATCATAATTTTAATAGGACTTTTAATTTCCCCTGTAGAGAAGTCCAAATAATGTGTCTTGTATTGTAGCGTATTATGCCCTGTAATCTGATCGTAGAATCACAGAATCATTTAGGTTGGAAAAGACCTTGTTACTTGGGAGAAGAGACCGACCCCCGCCTTGCTACAACCTCCTTTCAGGTAGTTGCAGAGAGCAATAACGTCTCCTCTAAGCCTTCTTTTCTCCAGGCTAAACCACCCCAGTTCCCTCAGCTGCTGATCATAAGACATTCTTGTAGCGAGGGGCCCAAAACTGAACACAATACTCGAGGTGTGGCCTCACCAGTGCTGAGTACAGGGGGACCATCACCCCCCTAGTCCTCCTGGCCACACTATTTCTGATACAAGCCAGGGTGCTATTAGCCTTCTTGGCTCCCTGGGCACGCTGCTGGCTCATATTCAGCCGGCTGTCAAACAACACCCCCACCTTTTCGACTGGGCAGCTTTCCAGATTATTTAGCTGATATTGAATTGCCTCTTCCTATATCACCATTAGAAAATTTTTTTTAGGTTATCAAATGGGAGATACAGTTTGTCTTTGCATAATAGTGCAAAGTTGATTGGTCCCACAATCTCCAATCTCCGTTGGAATTGAGTTGCTTGCGAACTGCAAGGGGCTATCAGGTAAACTAGCAACATATCTGAATGTAGCAGTTTAAATAAACAAACCCATGCTGTTTATGCTTCCAAGATATTTGACTGCATTTTTAATTTTAAGTAGAAGGTATAAAGAATTACAGTAATATACTGTTTCTTAAAAGTCGGCTAGGTAATACTCACTTTTTCTACTAGTGGTATTAACTGTTGATGCTCTGCTAGAGTTTTTAATAATTCCATGATGAAAGGCAGGTAGTTATGTTTTCTTCTAATATTTTCAATCTAAAAATGAATTAAAAGCATTAACAGAATTAGTATATGGCTAAACAGGGACTTTTTCCCATCCCTATTGTTGCCCCTTCCCCCACCCCCACGAACTGGAGTTCTTTTTTAAATTTCAGCCAGCTAAAAATAAAGTTGAAGCAATAAAATTCTGAGCACATGGTGGGAAAGTATAGGCCAGATGAATCTACTGGCTAAGGCACAAATTCTCGTTATGGTCTTTTGTCATACTAGCTGGAAAACCCTCAATGATTAAAGAGATTATATAGTTTAGCCACTGCTGTAACACTGACAAGTACTGCTATCTAAACTACTCACTTTATTTCCCCTCAACTTAAATAGCAGCNAATCTACTGGCTAAGGCACAAATTCTCGTTATGGTCTTTTGTCATACTAGCTGGAAAACCCTCAATGATTAAAGAGATTATATAGTTTAGCCACTGCTGTAATACTGACAAGTACTGTTATCTAAACTATTCACTTTATTTCCCCTCAACTTAAATAGCAGTTCAACCTACGTATATATTTACAGTCCCTTGCATAGTTGCGACCTCAGCCTAGGCTGAAGACTTAAACATTTCTGTAATGCAAAAGCGTAACTATTTTTGTTATAGTAAACACTTTGCAGCTTCTACAGTGGTTCAATTCTTCAGAAAGGTAGAAGAATGTTTGTTTTTTCAACAGAGAGGAATGACATCCATAGACCCAAAGTCCACAGTATCTCCACGTACAATAGGAACTTTAATTTTTTTTTTGCCCCCCAGTTTCATTTGTTTGTNTTTGTTATAGTAAACACTTTGCAGCTTCTACAGTGGTTCAATTCTTCAGAAAGGTAGAAGAATGTTTGTTTTTTCAACAGAGAGGAATGACAGCCATAGACCCAAAGTCCACAGTATCTCCACATACAATAGGAACTTTAATTTTTTTTTTTGCCCCCCAGTTTCATTTGTTTGTTTAATTTCATGCTTGGTAAAGCACATGCTTTGGGTTTTGGTGTTTGTTTGGTTTTTTTTAATATAGTTTCTGGAATTGCATCCTGATGCTCTGGAACAGAATGTAGTGACACTGCTTTAGAGACAGATAACAATAACACTTTACAACTTAACACATGTACTGCAGAAATATATTTGAAATTATTGTTAGAATTATTAAAGTCTCAGTCTGTACCTTCTAGAAACTAGTGAAAACATTTCTTTCATTGATAGTGAAAAAAAACACAAAATCTAGTGAAAACACTTATTTCATTTCTTTATCCTTTGATATATACAACTTTTATTTTAAAAATTATTTTTAATCTACCCACTCTCTATAGCCCCCAAAATAGGTTAAGGGATCAAAAAAAAAGAAAAAAAATCTGGTTACCCAGCTTTTTTTCCCCTTAAAACATCCCTTTAAAATTATTAGGGAAATATCAAAAAATTTGCTAGTGATGACCTCTGAGAAACTTTCCCGTATCTCATTTTCATTAATACCACACGTCATTTCAAAGAATGATATGCTTTCAGCACACGCACATAAAGTACTTATTTAGGAAAATGCAGAACGTGCCAATTGTCTCTTCACTGCTTGCCACAGAGGAAAAGACAGCCGGTAAACTGTAACAAAAGAACAATTCAAGTACCCTAGGAGAGCTCCATCACTAAAAGCTATGCAAGTGCCTATAGGTCAGATTAGGAGAGTTGTGTGCAAACACAGAATGAATCTATACATGAAGTTCACAGAATCTCCCCATTAGACTTCATTATCAACTGATGCATCAACTTTCTTCATTACTGACAATGAGAGCTGGAAGAGCTTGCAGGAATGCTCTGTAGAAAAAAGTTAGTCCTAACACATCAAAGTCCTAGTAAAAACCAACAAAAAACCCTACTTAGCAGGAGACCACTGTTACACAGAGTGGTCTAATTAGCAACTCCAGCAAGAAAAGGCTGACCAACCTTCTGGGGCACAGAGAGCAATTTCTTTGTAGGAATTCTAGAACTCATTGTGCTTAAAAAAATATTTCAAAGTGAGAAAGATACAAAGAAGTGGCAAAACAAAGGGCGCTACAGACACCATTACAAACTGACTTGTTAACCTTACGCTAAAAGGAAGCAAACTGGTAATTAACCTGTAATTTCAGGAATGCAACATTAATTTACATAAGATTGTCTTTCTACTACCCATCCAATTCCTTCCGATTAATTGCAACAGCCTCCCATAGATATAAAAACTGACTTTTTCTTACAACTTTTCCAATAGTTTCATCAGAAAAGCAAAGGCTACATACCTTATATCTTTTTAATTTTTGGTTCTCTTCTTCAATTAACATCTGGTATTTTGCAACTTCTGATTGTATAGAACTTAACACATTACTACTCTGATCTGTATCCATAGGCTCCTCCTTCCACAAAACAGAAAAAGTTAGATGGATGACGTTACTGCATTTTAAATTTCTTTTTTTAATTAAAATAAGTCTTAAGGGTGTTTCTATCACAGAATAATTCGGTCTTGCTTGCAGTTATAGGAACTTTTAAGGAACTTCTGCAGTTAGTTATAAGCAGATTAGTTCAGGTACTAGGAAACAAATAGTTCCACTACTGCAGCAAATTAGTCAAGACAGAGAGACACAATGACACGGCCATACTGTGCCGAGTGCTCAAATTAACTCACTTAGAACTAACCAGAGCTGCATCAGTGCATCGACACAGCACTGCACTGTGCTAGACAGATATGTAGTAATTGTTCCCTGCTTTTTTTCAGTGATAGTCCATTTGGAGCAAGGAAAGAAGGAGGTGAATAATAAAGCAAAGACACGGAACTATTATCAGAGAACTACTCCAGTAACTTAAATATCACGGCCTACCTCTGCGAGTTGCTGCTGTAATTCTGCAATCCTCTGCTCATATATCATCTTTCTGTCAGATACAATAGCCATCAAGTTAAACCTGATTTCACCTTCACTGTATCTAAATGAGGAACAAAACAAAAAAAAACCCACTTTCAAAAATAATCATTAACATGACAACTCAAAAACCTCCTCCAGTATTTCAATACAAGTGAATGCATTTTGTGGAAAAAAAATCCAAATGGATCTATTAATTTACGTTGTGCTACAGATCCAATTTTGCCACGAAATAAAATCAGACCTCAGATGAGCACTATCCAAGATGTAACTCCTCATAACCTCCTCTCCCAAGATATTCCTATTCCTGTCTGTGGTCACAAAAAATAAATATTGAAACTGTCCAAAAAAGAAAGCAAAACACGATATAGTTGACAACAAAACTTGCACAAGACTGCTGCACACAATAGTTTTTCCTTTCTTGTTACTGTTACTTCTTAGAAAGTGTTGGAGATTTCTTTGTACAATGTGAAAAGTACTTTCAACAATTCGACTCACAGGCCTTTCAGAGTTTAAATTCTCCAAGTGTGATTTGGTAGTAATATTTTGCTTATCAAAAAGAGTCTTCAAGTAAAAGACTTTGAAATTTAGTTTCTAAAAATGGCATAAAATCAACTTTATTTCCAATACTTTTGAGGCTGCGGTTTTGGATCAGAGCTAAGAAGTAGGAAAACTTCTACACTATGTTTTTCTAGCTTAAACTTCTAAAATAAGCCACACACCTAAGGAAAACTTGTTCTCTGTAAATACCAGCCATATGGATATAGTTATTTTCTGCTATTTTTAATTATAAGTGCACCCTCAAACTTTATCCATGGTAATAGCACCCTTATTTTTCACTCGCAAAGACCCACAGCTGTCTAAGAGTTAATAATCTTGCTCTTCCTTTTTCAGAGTACTAGCAGGATCTCTCTTCACTACACAGATACCTACTGTGATTAATCATACAGGAACACAGCGTATCTGAGATTTATCTATGATGACATTTGGGTCATGTTGGGCAATAGGTTCTGAAGTCACACAGTGATATGCACATAAAAATAACGCATAAGCGTCATTCCTTAGAAATTCAGTTGAAAGCCTTTAATTGAAGGAAATTAAGAATAAGGAATTTTTAAACATATATAAGGTGGTATATTTTAAAAGCATCATGACCATTTACTTTTGAATGCGTTTCTCTATGACAGGCCGTACAGCACTTATCCAGTCATCTTGATTGCATGCACCTAGAAAAAACACAAAGAAAAAAATTAATCTTCTTTGCAAAATTTACTGCAAATTCAAGACTTGTATAATTTAGGCTTATGCAGCAACTTCAGAGTATGTAACAAGTTTTTCCTTGGCAACGGCAATCTCAAATTACTCAGGTGATTTTTTTAGGAGGTGGAAGACACGTTTTTTTTAATAACAATGTTTAGATAATGTACTGGCCAAAGCAATGGAGCAAACCTAAATTTTAAGGGCATAACAATCTAGCTTATTTTGTTGATAACAAGAAACAATGCGGGGGCGAGGGGAAGTATGTTATGTAAGATTTTTATGACACAAAATGAATTAGTTGGTATGACAACATAAAAGTAGACAGCAAAAGAAAAAAGTATGGGTAGTTACAGCTGTTTCATTTAGACAAAATAAAGAGTTAATACTATGTAGATGCAATTAAGAAGTCAGACAAAAAATACAGAAGGATATACGATAGATAACTTTTCTGGTCACAAGATCAAGAGTCTCTTCATTTGCTTTAAGGTGTCGAAATTGTTAAAGAAGCATTATCAACTTATGAAACCACCTTTAGTTATTATCTCATTTATCTTAAAATCAAGTTATGTCACTGGTAGGTCTGCAGACTGTATAATCTCTCTAGCCAGACTAAAAATGAGATGTAGTAGCAAGCTATTACTCAGCTTAAAAATAAATATCAAGAAAATTGGGAAAACACTCTGGAAATGGAACATACTGAGATTGATATTAGACTCAAAAGAAAGTGAAGACACATGACAGGCACTGTAGAGCTTTTCAACACACCAGATGGCACACATTCTGCAAGTTAAGAAAGATTACAAGACACAGATCAGGAACAAGTCTCACAGAGAATAAAACTATGTTAAAAGTAGCTATTCTTTTTTAAAGCATTGAGAAAATATCTGCCATGTAAGAAGAAAGAGGGTAGCATGTAAACACCAGCCACATAATGTATAAAAAGCATATTGAGTCAGCTGTATACATGCTCCCACAGAAGAAACAAATGATAAAATAAGTGAATAGATTGTAATCGACCTGGAAAAACAATAGCTTTGAAAACATGACATAGGAATTGTCTTGGGTGATAGCACCACAAAAAGGAAGATGCAGGGAAGAATATCAGCAAAAGGAATTGCACGCTAGCGATAAGGAAAGCCATAAAGACTACATAGGTTTACCAGGTTTTGTTAGAGACAGCTCAGAACAACACCACATTTCCTCAGGTAAGGAGGGCAAATATCCGTGAGAAGTGGGTTATGTAAACTTCATTCTTGCAACAAAAAAACTAAGGTATTAGAAGCCCACTGGATTGCAAGGCCCATTCATTTGATTACTGAGTGAAAGGAGGGATAATCAGACATGTGGAGGAAGCAGGAAGAAAATTGCATTTTCAGACCAAGAATAATAAAACAATATAAGTGACTGCAAAGAAGTAGAAGCCTGAACAGCACATTAAGAAAACTTTAAAGATATCCTTTATTTTAATAAATAACTTTGTTTGATCCTATAACATACAACCAATTTGTTGCAATAAGCTATTGTTAAAATGAAGGCTGTTCAGAAAAAATATAAAATATTACCTAAATCAATTGGTCCTTCCCTTAAGCCATCTAGTTCATATAGCCGTCCATTAACAGGAACATAGCTTACAAAGTGAAATGCATCTTCTTCTTTTGCTGAAGACTTTGCATCAAATTCAAACATCTGTTGTCTGCAAAGAAAATGATTAAAAAAAATCTGAGATGAAAAAGAATTTGCTTTAATTTTGCCAAGATTTAAAACATGTGTTACCTGGCAAAACTGTTGTGAACTTGCCGAATCACTTCTGAGTTGCTTAGTGCCAAACCTTTCATCTGAAAGTAACGAAATCAAATTGTAAGCCAACATAGATATAACACTATAATACTTAAAATACAGAAAACAGTAGGCACTTACCGCAGCATCAAAACTTTGTGAAAATTCTTTGAATTCTGACAAAGTCTCTCCTAGATGGATATCTTGATGAGCACAATTTAATAGTACACTTACTATCGCTTGAGTAGCACAAGCATTATTAATTACCTAGAAAAAAAAGTGTTGAGAATTCGTTCAGTACTGGTGATAAAAATTTAATTTAAGCTGGGCAACATTTTTCATTACAAACGCACACTTTCTATACTGATTCACATTAGACCTTTACTCTAAAACAGGCAGCAAATCAAGTCTGAGTAGCCACAGAAAAGCTTTTGCTGTAGGAGACTAATAAAATGAACGCTGGATAGCTATCATCTACAATTCATCGATAAAAACTGCTATTTCACACCTCTGCATAGAAACTCTGACATTCTACTGTCTCACCACCTCCCCAAAGTAATCAATAAAGGACATCGAAGAAATACAGGAACCCTCTGATCTCAGTGGAAAAACAAATGAAGTACTATTCAAAGCAAGGTGCCCAAATTACGTTATTGTATCTACGGTCTTAAAAAAAAAAAGTCAACTCTCCCTAAGAGCGTGTCCTTCAAACATTCAGAATTCCTACCAGGAGTAGGAGGTCAAAAAAATATTAATTTGGGGCAATAAAGCACATTATGGAACCTAGAATTTTTATAAACAGGTTACGCTGGACAAGAAATTTCAAATATCCTACAGATAAACTAATAAAATTTAGAGGTGTTCCAAGATGTCAAGATTTTTTAAGAGATGGTTTGCTGAATAATAAGCCATATGAAGTTTTAGATTTTTCACTTGTTTCTTAATTTACAATATACCTATCCTTTTCAACCTAACAGTTAACTTACTAGCTTGTGTGATGCTGTTCCTTAGGCTTAAGCAGTAAATATTCAATTGTTAGAAAATATAAACAAACCCCTTCATATTACAGCTACATCTTTAACGTTGCTTAGTAATATCCAAACTAAAATACAGTATTTAAATAAAGAGAGAGACTACAAGAATTATTAAATATAATCTGAGATTTAATTAAAAGCACACTAATCAAAGGGCATAAGGCCATAATACAAGAAAGACTTCATATCAGCAGTTTTTTCTCAGTAAGCTATAGGCTAGTAAAAATAATGTATCTTCAGTCTATGAGACTTTTTTGCAATAGAAAATGCTACCTAAACCTTAGGACTGGGAGACAGGATGTTGATTTTGTATTAAAAAAATGAAAATTAGTTCAGGGCTGTGAATGCGAAACCACTTCCAACAAGAAAGGAGAAAGACAAAAAAAAACCAAAAAAAAACCAAACAAAAAAACCAAAAAAACACCCGCTTGTTTTACAATCAAAACTAGTCCCTAACAAAGGAAAACCTACTACACTAATACTATAAGCCACATTATATATTCATTTTCTATACTTCAGGTTGTTCTCAGTTCAGATTACATCTGTAAAGAAATAATAAAGCCCTTCTTAATTTAAAAAAAATACAATCTAGCTGACTTGAAGTCTACTACACACACAAAACAGATTACAGCAACTGAAACTCAAACAAACTGCAGGTACATGAGCTGAAGGCTAGAGTCCACACAATTACAAAATAAAGGACATACAAGGAAAATCCATCAAGGGCAGTGAAATAATGAACACCAGCAGAAAAATTAAAAACCACAGACTACAAGAATGACATAATTCAAGAGAATTAATGCCATAACATAGAAAAATGAACCAAGAACTAAAGATTCTCTGAGATATGACTAGAGAATGGTATCAGACACAGTTGTAAAAGTAATACTAGGATGAAAGCAGGAAGATCCTAAGTGGATTAGAGTGGGCTAACTGAAGCAGTGGTTACAAACATTTTAATTAAGCTGACAGAGAAAGGAGAAAGAAGGTAGAGACACCTGTGGTGAAGAACTATTAGAACAGTGCTATTACAATGAAGCAAACTGGTCACTACAGCAAACTGTACTTGTTAAATGATAACTAATACAGGACATTATAGGGAGGCACAGCACTAAGCGCTAACTATTTTTACTGAAAAATCCAGATGGAACAATCAGTTGCTCCGGCAGACCACTAACTCAATAATGGCTTCAAAAAAGGGAAGGGAAATTATGAGAGATTTTGTGCCTAGAGGCAAGATCAACACAGAAACTGTGTTGGACCAGCTGGATACAGGAGCTTTAAACAGCAGCAAAAATTAAACTCCGCAGGGAATTTGTGGTCTCATCAAATGAGATGCCTTTTAGCATAAATATATTTTTGTATTCCAACTACTGTATGAGAGGAGTCTGTTTAAGTATATAAGGACCAAGCTAAACAATCCTGTCTTACTGCTAGAAACAATATGCAACAGACACAGATCTTAGACCAGTGGCCCCTAGCTGTTGAAATGGAAATACATTATAGAACTACAAATACTCTTCAGAAAGTGAGAGGCAGGAGGTAGGGAAAAGGTCCTGTAGCAGAGGAAAAGAAGCAAGTGCAGGTGATACACATAAAAAGACAGTGTGTTCCTGGCACTAGATGATAAGAGAACTACTAAAATAGAAGCAGGAGGTATCTAGCTAGTAGTAGTTCATGGGCAGGGGGAAGAATACAAAGTGAGGAGAAGGTGGTAACTGCAGTACCAAATGTGGATGAGTGCAAGGTTTATTTGTCACACGGGCACAGCATCCTATCAATGCAGACAGCCAGTCCAGTGCTGCTATACACACAAGTGAGTGAATCCTCTGAGAGAGAAATTGGTCAGGATACCCACCTACCCTAATTTCCAATATATCTCTTAAGATGTCTCAGCATTGGCAGAAAACATTTTCTGCATTTGGATAGCATGACAATATACGCAGGTTGTCCCAGATTTTTATTTTGACTTGAGGAAACTTAAGAGGATTTTCTGTATTTGTCCAGAAATCCCAGCATTTGCTCATGTATTTCTGGCCAGGAAGTCCTGGTGAGGTATTGATTGATCAATATTCAGGACTCCAACTTAAAGCAGATACCTATATTTCAAAGATTTTGCTAGCAAAGCTACAAGGAGTTTTTAATAATATTTGAAAGAATAATATTTGAAAGACAATAATAATATATATACAGATATATATATATAATCACATTGGTGAGAGGATCTCAAAAAAAACCTGAGAAGATTGCTATATCGCCAAGTGAAGCTTAGTTTAAAACAAAGGAACCGCTTGAATGGGCTACTCTGGCACACTCTTCAATTAAGATGCATAACTTCATAAGCATGCACCTTTCCCTAAGGATCCAATCTGAGTTTCTGGATAAACTTAAGGCTGAGGCACTTTAAGTTCTTGACTTGCATCCTCTATCTGATTGGATTACATATTTTGTTTTCCAAAAAGCTGTGGACAACGCTGTGCTGCAATTGGTAGTATAACCAGCAAATCACTGGGGTTCACTTACTAAGCATCCCAGTGTTACCAAACAGTTGGCTTTACAAAGGTCAATGTGAAAAAATCAGCTTTAGGACAAAGTTCCAAAACTTATTCTTGTTTAAATACCCCATCTAATATTATTTATTTATTTTTATTCCTTTGCTATAAAGATATAATCTTCCTATAATTATATTCAACTTCTGAAAAACTCAGACTTTGATTAGATGTGTTGCAAGTTCATTTTACTTCTTTTAAGTTATCTGTTATCCCAGGTTTAGTTTTAACACGGCTATCTGGTCCCTTTTAATGCTACCAAACCTGAAAACATCAAAAAGTTTAACTTTGAAATCAACTGAAGTATTGGAAATGTTAAAAAAATACATATAGTATGCTTCCATTAGTGGCACAAAGATAAATAAAGACCAAAGTTTTGTTATTACCAGTATCATTTAGAAGACCCTCTTTCTGGGGGTATTAGATTTTATTCCCAATGTATTATCACAATTGTAATGTTCTATCATCACAATGCAGCATAAAATAAATACATGGCACAAAATAAAGGCATGATACCAATACTTCAGTAATAAAACCTGAAGATGTTATTAAACTAAAAAATTTTAGTACATAAGTCTGCAACAATGGAACTCTTTTTTTGTCAAGACGCTTGCACTTCTGCAGTGATCAGCACAGAATACAGGTATTCAAAACAGTGCTGAAGATAGCTGAATACCTTGAGTGGTACAATCGCGTAGCCACTGTGTGTAAAAATAACAGCAAGGGTCTACTTAAGCAACACAGAAATCAGGAAATTCAGAGTTAAGGCTGAAATTGTATCCTTAACTCACCTCATTGTGCCTAGGTATCCTAGCTCAAAGGGTATGTAAGATCATCCAGAGTTCTGTGGCCTCAAATAGAGGACCAAATCATACCTAGGCATAACAGGGAGGCCATATTTAACATGAGTGCACATAAAAGTGACCATCAAAAAAAATCCTTTAATACGCATGCATATTAGACAGACTTTAAAATTCAACCCCCCCAACATACTCGTGATTTAACTTTGAACAAGACCTAGTTGTCATTTGGAATTCAACTACAACATCGCTATGAAAGTGGATATGAGTAAAATGTGAGCATGCACTAGCTTCTTATCAAAATTGTGTTTCCTATGCAATTTTAAACACGTTTTGCTAGACACAGTTTGACAGCTGTAGCCTTTTACAGCTAACTGAAGTTCCACCCCTCCCCCCAAATGAAACAATGTTTAAGATGGCACAGTTAATTACATTGAACAGAAACATAGCCATGCTGTAACAGCATCATTTATTTCCCATACTAAATTGTTGTTACTTATTAACAGTTACTGAATCCTGCATGAGCAAGACTACTGTTCTGCAGTAAAACAGATTGTAGCAGATCTCTTTGAAGGCTAACATTTAAAAGAAGAAAATGTATGGGGAAAGGAAAGAGAGCCAAAGACTTCCTGAAATTTTTAGGGATCTAGTGTCATATCACTTTTGAAGTGATCAACAGACCAATAATCCTAAATGTCATAAAAATTTTGCTAACCCAAAAAACAAATCTATTTGTTCTGGGGGTCCAGCCTACAAGTGAACATATGGTTATTTTACTTATCACTTTTGTAATTAAGAAGAAAAAAAAAAAAAAGCCTTGACATCTGAAGAAGATTCCTGAAAGATAACAAAACCCCATCCTCATAGCCACCACAAAACTGGACTTAAAACATGCACAGAGAAAATAAAGGCACGTGAGTCCAGTTGCATGATAGCCAGGAGGAGCTGCTATTTTACAACAGAAATTTTTAATATTAATGCTTAAGACAAGCACCCTTGTACTCCTGGGTGACTCAGGAGGATTCACAGACTGCAATTTCAAGAAATGCAACAGCTTCAGTTCTACTATAAAGAAACTCCTGTTCTCTCTCACTTACCTTTTACCAGCTTTGGCCTGTACAGACTCACTGAACAAACACATCTCATAATGTTGCAGGAGACCAGCCCAGAAAATATACACAGAGAATCTACAGAAAACTGCTGGCTGATGAGCTACACTGGCTCAGGGAAGTTCAATGAGCAGCTGAGCCATTGCAAGAAAGAAACAGAACCATGAAGTTGAAAGAAGATAGGTTGGGAGGACCGAGACATCCTGCTCTCATCATCAGCAAATCATCAGATCAGCCATTTGCTTGAAAAAACCACTATCTGTCCTCAAAACGTAGCTTGTCAAGTTGGATCTCTAACTAAGGCTAACTTCCTCCAATGTGAAAGTCACCAGAGCTAAACTGGCATTACAAATTCCCCCGAAAATATCAAAACCAGATTCTTTCATTTATCTGTTGACTTTTAATTTTTATTTATTTGTGACTATTTCACTAGTTGTTCAGTCACAACACCTCAAGTCCAGGCAAAACTGAACTGACAGGAAACACAAGCATATGTAGGTCTACAAGAATGTTTTGATTTTGCTAAGTCACTGCACTTGACTAACAGACACTACTAAAACATGAAAAGATATTCTAATTTTAAACTCTTTGCAAGTTACTTATGAAACCAGGGAAGGTGTGGATGCCCCATCCCTTGCAGCATTCAAGGCCAGGCTGGATGGGGCTTTGAGCAACCTGGTCTAGTGGAAGGTGTCCCCCTTGACAGGGGGGTCGGAACTAGATGATCTTTAAGGTCCCTTCCAACTCTAACCATTCTATGATTCTATGAAATGTGTATTCCACGCCATCAAGTGGCATAACTAGGTACTACTATTTTAAAATAGTGAACACTTCTAGAAATGGCTTTCCATGCTGAAATTGATGAATTCTTAGAGTCATTCCAGCACACCCTCCTTAAAGACAGCAGGTGAAGGAGGGGGAAGATTAGAAAGTTCCTACACCTCCAAAGCGGTTTCAGGCTTAAGAAAACAGTAAAATATGAATGCTTCAAAGAAAGCTAGAAAAGAAAGAAGGCTTTTCATTGTTAGCCTTTAATTTTCTGGTTTTGTTAGCAAGTCTAACATTATCCAAGTTTTCTGATCCCAGCTTAAAGCTCAAAGCTCCTCTTAGCTACTTCCTTTTAAACACAGTGTCATGCTTCAAAAAGGGAAGTGGAGAGGGGGGAAAAAAAAAGCAAAGTGGAGCAAGCACACAAATGGTTTGAAACTTTTCAGCATCCACAAGAAAAGCAATTCTGGGAGAACTTCATCTACTCACAGGAAACAAGACAGATGAAATCCCTTGAATGAGGGTAAATCTGCCTTCATTTAAAAAAAAACCTCTCCAGATTTGTATCAGAGTAATTTCCTCCTGTCATGTAACTACCCCTCTAGAGTTTTATTAAGGATTTTCCCTGAGGTTGTTTGCATCAAGGCTATTCTGTAGCCACAGCCTACTGATCAGTAACAGTATGTTTCATTAGCTAGAACTCACAACCTAAATCAGTGTCTATCAGACCCATCCACCTATAAAGACGTTTGGCAAACTACTGCTGATCATTGTATCATAAGAATGGTGGACACTGCTTGGCAGGACCCAAGAGCTGCAGCCAGGGAAGAATGGAGAAAACAGTATTAAAAAAGACCACGGAATAAAGTCATCCACAATAGCATGAAACAGTAAGGTGATTATAAAAGAAACAAATTAAAGAAGATTATCTGCACAACAGAAGGACATGTACAGAACAGCCAGGAGAGCCATAGATATACCTAATGTTTCCATCGTTTTCCATATTTCTACACTTTTAGTGTGTGAAGACTTCTTTATATCCTGAAATTTATGCATAAAACACTTCTGCATTTGTGGCGGGAAAAAAAAAACCAAACAAGAAAAACCAACCAAAAATCCCATTATAAAACAAAAAAAAAACCCCAAACACCCCAAAACTACAACCAGTCTACATGTCAGTCTTCATTTGCCCTTTGAATGCTTCGTAATTAACACATGTAGGGTTACACTTCTTGTTTGGACTGTTGTATTTACCACTGTTTGAGAAGCAGGTCTTTAAAAAGAACTACAAACATTTATTAAGTACTCCTACTTTCATTCTTGTTAGTTTATCTTGCTTTTCTTGGTTGCAAACAATACACACAGCAGCCTGTCAAAGCTAACACAGAATTTCAGTACTGCTCAGTATTTAATAAAACACAATGGATTACATTAAATTAAAAACTACAGGAAAAATTGTTTTTGCTAAAGTCACCTTACTGATTTAAATACTTAAAACTTCCATGCCAAAATGGTCTGCAAACTTTTAAAGGAAAGTATTACCCTAGAGTTATGCTGCCTTGGCTGCAGAACATTTGAAAAACAAGAAATAAAAACTGGACCAAAATAAACATTTCTTCCTAGAATTTGTTGAAAGTGGTTTCAAAAAAATAATTTGCTCATTCCACAGAGAACATTTACCAAGTAATTCTTTATTGCACAGAAGAGTTACTTACTCTTAATAGAAGAGGGCTGACAAATAAGATGTTTACTCTTCCATACTCAATGACATTTTTGTCTGACTTGACAGATCAATCTGATTTGCTTTGTTAATCATCATTTCATACACAGTCCCTAGTCTCACAGAATTTGTTAAAGTTATTTCACCTTGTAAAATGTTAGTTTTTGTGTACATATTAAGAAAAAGCTAGTATCATTTGGTATTAAAAGCCATGTTTCATGACATATCTAAGAAAAATACTAAACTTGCCGTACCTGTTTAGCAAAAAATATTGTATCCAGTCTGGAATCCTGAACAACGGAACCTGCTGGTTCCTCTCCAGGCTGCCACTTGAAGAGGAAAATCAGCCCATGTACCGGCCTAAAAAATAAAATTGATAGGGAAAAAAAAAAAAGTCACTCATACTGATGAAAAATATCAAACCCCAAAACCTCTACTATAATTTAATCGTATGCTGGTACAGTAATTTTCTTAATTAATTTATTTCTAAACATAGGGAACTTGCACTGAAATTTTCAGATGTGGTCTTCTAATTAGGCAGAACATACTTCAGGCTTCTTTCTGTATATGCTAAACAATCCCAGTCTGAATTAGCATTTAGTCAATAATTTTCATAAGTCATGACCAGTCTTCTTGGCTACTGTAACTATTACAGCTGCACAACACTCTTGAATTTGTTAGTGATAAATAGCTATCAAAACATTTGTCAATCACATCTAAGAGCTGGAACTAAAGTTTTGGTAATCCTTTTAGGCATAAATGAAATATTTAAAGAGAAGAGGAGCTCTTGTGAAACTTCCTGCTTTGAGTTATCTGCCTGTGAAGTAAGAGAAATCCAGTTTTCCCTTCTACTGAAATTGTGTCTTGCTCTTCAGACTTGCATGTCTTGCATAGTAAACAGCTTTTACTGCATGTTACACTGTATTTAGTATACTAATACATTTTTGGTTTATGGGAAAAGGAAACAATTCTTACAAAATCTACAGCTACAATTAAGCAAAAACTTATTAATCGTATCGAACTGAATTTAAGGTAATCATCACAAAAGGTTTATCTATGAAAGGTAAACATACTACTGTACAGCATGAGAAACTTTTCCTAAGCTCTGTCCAGAAGTCTGAGATGTCTTAAAACAGTGGGTCCACTGTGGGAATTCAAAAAATGCTATGTGTTATTACATCCTTTAACTCTTAGTGTTTAAATGAAAATATTGCACGCATGCACGGGAAGGAAGCTGGCCATCAGTCAAGACTAGAAAGATATACATCTGACAGTACAAGCAAGCAAAGCTGTTACTTTATGAACAAAACCGGTAATGTTCTGATGAAGTACATAGTGAAGGCAGCAAATAAATCACTTCTCAAGTAACATTTCTGCCATTCAGATGTCACTTGTCAAATATCTTCAGTCAGTCAAAAATTCTAAAACTACATCTTCTGAAAGATTAGTTATGCAAGCATAGGATATCTGCACAGGAACAGAGTATGGTCTGGGTTAGATGACGTTTTCCTCTTAAAATCTTGTATGTGAACATGGATAACAACACATCACAGACAAAATGGTACAAGAATTAATACTGCTTAATGAGGGCAGAACTGTTCCCTATGAGATCAGTCATCATCAGTTATAACAGGACTATTTGCCTTCACATACATATGGAAGTGGTTCTGCAGGAAAAACAAGTTACAAAAGCATGTAAGTACAGTAAATTAATTTAAGGCAACAGATGCAATATCATGCTATGTGAGGAAGAAGGGAGATAAAGCAAGGAACAGAAATTTGTCAAAGGATATAATGCAAGCCAATGACAAAATCATTAGAAATCTATTTTCACATTCTAGCTGCTATTAGCATCTCTTTCCAAAACCAGAGAAGCTAGATTAAGCACCAAGGCATTAATATAAAGTAATTTAATTGCCAGGTATTCAATTAAATCAAAACCCTAATGAACTTCTGTGGAAACTGAAGAAAAAACAAATACCAAAAAACAAACAAAAAAAAACCCACCAAAAAAACCACCTGAGTTTAGTACACATTCTTTCAGCAACTTCATACAAATGTGAATAAAAACCATGCAGATTAGAGAACTGCCTTACTTCAATTTTTCAAAGTTCTCTGGTTCCAAACTCCATATTTCTTCAACTTGTGCTCCTCTACAACCTGGAAAAAAAAAAAAGATAGGGGTTTCTTCAACTACCTCATTTAAAAAGGACACATCCAGTAAAGACAGACACATGAAAAAACTATGGTACCATTTACAACTTGTATGTCCAGGTTATGAAAAAGTTTATTTACAGGCTTTAAGCACCTTCCTTAAAAAAACAAACCAAATAACTTCTCTTGACCTGTCTTGTTTATTTCAGGAATTTCTCCTGTGTATGGTGATGTTCTTTATAACGCGGCTTCACTTAAAAAAGAAGCAGAGGAGATTAACGTATCTCTGGTCACCTCATGTCCTTTGCTTAACTGAAAACAGTATTTTAGAGAGACTGTCAGCTAGTAGTCCAAAGAAAAACTTATAACATGTATCTCCAGAGAAAACTACCCATGGTAGTACACTGGAAATACTGTAAACAATACATTCAAGCAAGACGTTTCCGTAGGACAGAGCCCCAAAAGTTCAAATTCTTAGCATATGGAAGATTAATCTATTAGTTAAATGCAAACACAAAAAGAGAAGCATGCCTGGACTTCACATGTGAAAGATGTGACAGAAATTGTAAATCACAGTAATCCAGAAAAAAAATAATTTTGCCTCTTTGGCCAAAATCCCGCGTAGACTCGTCTGTTGCTATAAACATGTAACAACAGTATTGTCGAAGACATTAAACGCAATTCAACATAAAATGCAATATTCCAAAACCCAAAGCGGCCTCTCGCGGGCTTCCCAGCCTGCTGCTGCCCAAGCACCACAGCTCAGCTCGGTCACAGCCCGTTCCCATAACGTCCTCTTCTCCTGGCGGCTCTGTTACCCAGACCGCTGGCACACGGCCCGAACACGTATCTGGCCCTTCGCAAACGCAGGTATTCTCCCCGACGCTGTGTATTCTCCCCGACGCAGCATGTGCTTATCGAGCTCCTCGGGCAGAAGCGTGCATGTGCCCTGGGTGACAGGGCGGGCTCCGTGGCACAGCCCGCCGTGCCACTGGGCACCCCCACCGCCCTTGAGAGCGGGAACAGCCGGGCCGCGGCGGGGCCTCGGAGCGCTCACAGCTTCCCCCCCCCCCGCCCCCGCGTCAGCCGGGAGACCGCCCGCTGCCTGCGGCGGATCCGTGCGGGACCCGCTGGCTGCCGGGGAAGGACGGCGCTGCAATGCGGGAAGGGCTGGTGGCGGCGGGCAGGCCCCGCGGCCGGGACAGCCGCGGTCATTCCCCGCCCCGCCACCGCCACGCTGAGCGCTCCCCGCAGGAGCGGGTTTCGCGGCGCTCCCCGCACCCCGGCCCGAACCTCCCCTCCGCCGTGCCCCGCGCCCCCCTTCCCCGCCCGCTCGGGCTGCAGCCACGCCGCGGCCGGGCTCAGCCCCCCGGGGCCCCGCGCCCTTCGCCGGGGAGACGAGCAGCGCCCCGCTGGACGCGGCGGGCGCGCCCGGTCTCGCACCAGCGGGGCTGCGGCCTCTCAGCGCCCCACCGCCCGCCCAGCGACGCGACGCGACCCCGGCCCCGCTCCCGCCTCACCGAAACCCTTGATGAGCTCCGTGAAGACGCCCGGGTCGCTCTCCATGAGGCACCACTCGCCGGCGCTGCTCCCTGCCGACATGGCGGCAGCCCGCGCGCTCCCTCACGGCTCGGCGCCGCCGCCGACCGGCCGGTTAAGCTGCCAGGCCGAGGCACGCCGCTCCCTTCCCGGCACGCCCCGCGGCCCACGCCGCGCCTGTCATCTCTATGGTGAGGCGAGGGCGGGAGCAGGAAGCGACGGCGGGAACTGCATCCGGGGCAGCCGCCCGCTACCGGGGGTGGCACCGCACCGGCTACCGGGGGGCCGCGCGCTCCTCCGCCCTGCGGCTCCGCTCCTGAGGCGGCGGGCGGGGGAAAGCCCCCGCGCCGCGGCGGGAAGCGGTTCCGGCTGGTCGGCGCGGCTCCATCCGGGCACTGGGGCGCGGCCGCGGGGGGCGGTGGGCGCGGCCCCATCCGGGTCCCGGGGATGCTGTCAGGGCGCCGGCGGGGCGGGGCGGGGCTGGGCTGCGGGAGACGCGGAGCCTCCGGCGGCCGGAGCGGCACCCGCCCTGCCTGCTCCCCACCCCGCGCCCGGAGCCTGTTCCGCCACCGCTCGCCGTCCCGGGTGCCCTCCCTTCCCCGTGGCCCGGCAGCCGCCGCAGCAGCTCCGCGGGGGCTGCGCCACCGCTCGGCGTCGGAGGCCGGGCAGGCCCTGCCCCGCGGCCCCTCCCAGGCCGCGGCCTCGCAGGCAAGTCGCGCCTCCCCGGGGGAGCGCTGAGGGCGGGGGGAGCGGGCGGGGCGGCCCCGGCCGGGTAGCCCAGGGCGGGGTGGGGGTGTGGGCTCCCCCTCCCTGTCAGCCCCGGGCGGCCTCTCCTGAGGGGTTGGCGTGGATGTTGGAGGAATACGGAGAGGCCGTCTACGGTAAATGGCCACCTCCTGCTTGGCACCTGGGCGTTGGAAAGCCCGTGAGGGGATTAAAGGGCGCGTCCTTTGGGGTTACTCGTCTGCCTCCCCATCGCGTGTGTTTATCGTCCTTACAGAAACTGGCAGCCAAACTCACAGGTGTTGGGGTAATCAGCTTTAAATGCGTTTCCCTCCTAATTTTGTTCTACGTCAGCTAAGCTACTTTCTCTCTCCGCTCAATAAATTCTTTCAGCAAACTCTATAACAGCGTTTTTTTCAGTTCTCATAGTCGGTTATGGTCCTGTATTGTTACCATACTGGTGACTACGCCATTTGTGATTTGGGAAACATTCTCCTAGCATTCCTCTTTACGTAGAGATGCTAATTTTCTGAAGTATGAGGACTTACGGTGTTGGCAGAGCTATGCTGTAGCGCAGGTGTGTTTTGTTAGACCCATAGCTCAGTGTGATGGTTATAGCCTCTCTGCTCGGTAAACTACATGGCATTCTTTATAATCTTCAGTTTAATGGTTATACAAAATTTTGACATTAGAGTGGGAGAACGCAATTTCTTATAGAATGAAGTGTATAGGGTTTGGAAGTATTGGAAGACAATTTGAAGCGTGGTCTGTAAAATATGAATGCTTTTTTTTTCATGGAAGATCTGACTTGGTCAAAGTTTAATTCCATATGTTTTCACTACAATGTTTGATTCATCATTGTTAACATAGCAGTTAAATTTAAGAACTGAAGTTATAACCTGCAGTTGTATTAAAGTTTTGTGCTCTTTCTTTTTATATATGTACCTGAAACTTGTATTGTAAGACACTACTTCTTAGGAAGACTAGGGGTGAATTGGAAAAGTTACAGAAAATAACAGAGGTTAATTTACAAATTCAGTCATGTTATGGTACAGCAACATAAAGATACTGACTTACAGTCAAGATGTAAGTGCTGTATAGGCTGTTTCAGACCAGTCAAAGCCATATTTTACTTACAAATTAACTTATATAGTATTTGGAATATATATAAAAAAAATTCCATTAGCGTGTTTTTCTCTTTCACTAATAATGGTGAGCAACCATGAATTGTAGTTCAGCGGGTTTTGTTATAAAGTATGTAGTCTGTGACGTTCAAGGCTTTTCACATTGCTGTTTGCATTCAAGTAGCTCAGAAATTGGAAATGCTGATGGAACCAGAATATCATTGATAACTCCTCCATGAGTGTTTGAAATTCAAGTTCACTGATGCAGCTCAGCAAATGAAGAGTAGGCTTATGGTAGAGCATATGCCAAGTGCGTATTTGCATTTATCCATTTGTGAGGATGAAAGTTCTCTGTGTTGTACAGGTGTTAAAGGAGAAAATAAGCTTGAGGTACGGGCAGAGGAGAAGGACTGGTTAGAAGGAGGGAATAGCTTTGGGAACTTGTGAGGTTGAAATATAAAACAGGAGTTAGAAATGGCCAACATGATTTAAATAGTTCAACACTGAATAAGTGCTTTTCCTGTAGATCCTGGCAAAGTTTAAATTTGATACTTCTGGTGTGACTGTTTATTAGTGAAATTACTGGTTTGCATCAGCTATTGCAGATTTCAAGGGTAATTTTTAAAATACAAATTTATTTTAAAGAATTTACAATTCATATTAG
Organism: Himantopus leucocephalus; assembly: GCA_003993805.1. Classification (NCBI taxonomy): domain Eukaryota; kingdom Metazoa; phylum Chordata; class Aves; order Charadriiformes; family Recurvirostridae; genus Himantopus; species Himantopus leucocephalus. The sequence goes on along the minus strand of RSEF01000008.1, from coordinate 3,628,815 downwards.
GATCCAAAAGATTATGTTGGTTTGAAGCTCTTTTTAAATCCCTGTGATAGCAATGAGACGTTTGAGATAAGTCTGTTTTGTCTCCTAGATTGCTTAGCAGAAGGAATTAATAACTTTATTAAAGGTTTCAGAAGACTTGATGCAGACATTTTTAATGGGATAAGTACTGCAGGTAATTCATTCCATTGTGAAAAACTATGTTCCATCTGAGAAGAAGACTTTGAGGGCTGAGCAAAAATGAAGCTTTACAAAAGGTGGAAATCATAACAGCATCTGTTTTTATAGCTCATAGTATATTCCTCAGAAGGCAAATTAAAGACCTAAGCTTCAGAAAAACCAGAAGTGTACATTTGCAACTATCTTTTAAAATATAAGCCTAGTCCATACAAAAGTAAATATAAAAATTATTCGTTATTAACACGCGTAAGTTATGTTTGTTATATAGCTTAAAAGAGAAGTGCAGAAGGAGAAATTTTTTCTCTGATGTTTAGCTCTTAAACTTCTTTAATACGGTACAATTAAAATCACACTGCATATTCACATGTAACAATGAAGTAGTGAACCGTTTGCCTTTCAGGATGATACCTTTGATAGAAATACTGGTCATGTGTTACAGTATTTTATAAATAAATCTATATTTCAAACCAGATAAACATTATTTGTAATTTTAGAAATGTTATAATTACTTTATTTAGGTTTTGTTCCCATTCTCAGGGTGGTGATGACAATGGTAGCTAATTTTTACTAGTGATTATAAAACTGAGCATGTGAGGACAGTTGAGACTCTCCAAACGAGAAATAAAATAAAATGGACATATCAGATGGAAAAATATAGGAAAAAACTCTACAATATTCAAACTAGTGCTAGTATTCCTTAATATAATCAGTAAAGTGAGATCATAAATGTTTTGTTTAACCAAAGGCGTGGTCCTCCCAGTTCAGTTTAAGTCTTGGTAATCCATAAGTGACTGTTTTCCCATTAGTCTAATTTTAATGTAGTAATATTTATTACAGCAGGGGTATGAAAGATACAACAAGAAATTATTCTCAGGATTTCATATATATGGAGATCTCGTTAGTCATGCATGATCCTTTATGTTTCCCATCCTTATTTTTGCTTCGAGATAATGGTGGCTTTCAGTATCTTTCCAGGTACCATTTTTTTTTTATGATAAATTAATGGATGCTGACTGTGATTTCAGGATTTTTTTGTTTGGGTTTTGTATGTTTATTATGAAACATTACCTACTGTTTAATGAAACCAGCTAATTGAAGTGTATTGAAATAATATGTATGTAGACATTAAAACATACTGATATGGTATTCATGCATTGCGAATACCACCCTTGTTATTTTCAGTGTATTTGCATGTTTCAGATGTCAGTGAAAAAGTCGCCTGAACCGTGATGTGTATTTAAATTGGTTTGGCAGGAAACGTGATTAGAATATTTAAGCACTAAGAAAAATAGCTGAGCACTGGTGCTCTGAATAATACCATGAAAGATATTTCTTAGTTAATTTTTAACTGAAACCTGAATTTTTAAACCAGGTATCAGCATATGGCTTCTATTTTTATGATTTATCAGCATATAGAATATAATGGGAGCACTGATGATTATTTATTATTAAATTCAGGATGCAACAGCACATTACTGCAGATAGGCAAGAATGGATGAAGGGTACATTTCTAGTTGCTTGCAGAGAAAAGAAGATTCTGTGTCAAAGAGAAAGTAGGGAAGTTGTTTGTAAGTCAGTGTGTTACTTACCTAAACTGGGGAAAAAAAAAATCTTTGTCTAAATTAGTGACATTTATTTGTCACTATTTATTTATCCTGGTAAGTGAAGCAAAATGGCTTTTATCCTCAGTATCCCAGCAAGCACATCAAAAGTAGATATCTGTAATACTTAAAAATTCTTAAGTGGATTTCTTTGAAATGTCGTTTGTGTGTGCTTAGACTTTAGTATGTACATATTTTAAGATACATATGCAGTTTGATGCAGTGGATTACTGGTGCTTTATTTTTTAAATAGGACCTCTTGGTGCTATTTAATGTCTTTTTATTGTTTGGTATGAGTTGAGAAAACTGAACTTATTGTTGTCACATTAATGTTTTGGGGAGAGTCATGATGATGAATTTTCTTCCCTTTACTCTGCTGATTTAATCTCACCTGCATTTATTTCAGTTTAAATGTTATGGCTTGAATTTTACCATGCTAGATGTTCTTCAAGTAGGAGCAGCGTTGTTGCCTACAAATACTACAGCTGAACTCTCTTGCAACTCAAGAGTATATAAATATAAAGACCTGAAAGGTTGTGAATTTTTCTGCTGGGTTTTGCTTCTTACCCTCAAATGTAAATGCAGACATAACAACAAATTCCGTACTGATTTTCTTGGATCTCACTTGAAACAGCAGACTATTTCAGCCTGTAATAAAGATAATTTTTCTTGAGCTACTGTCGGTTGTTAAAAAGCTGTTGTCTAAGCCTCACTGGAAACCCACCATATTTTAACTCTCTCAAAGTCTTCTGACTAAACAGTTTTCCAGTATTTTAGTTCTTTATTTTAGCATCATGTTTCTTCAGTTGGTCAGCATTACCAATTCTTCAGCTGAATAGAATGGGGCAAGATCTGAGTTTTGAGCCATTTAGTATGCAAGCCGAAAATCTACCTAAAAAAATGGTGTAATATGTTAATGGCAAAAGGGCAAAACACCAGCCATGTTTTCTGTGTGCCACTTATTTGGGGTAAGTAGTTTCTAAGTTGGTTTTAAGGAAATAACTTTGTCACCATTGTAATGCAGAAATTTTTTTTTGTTTCTTTTTCTCTGACTGATATGTATTATTGCACACTTAGAGTATACTCTTACTATATTTATGAAGCAAAAATTATAAGTGTATAGCTGAGATATATTTACTTTGCTAAGAAGTGACAAAAGAGTAGAGTCATCAGCTTTTCACAATAGTTCTCAATAAATTTTATTCTTCTTTTGGCAGACCTCTTGGAAGTGTAAACAATGGAGGACGAGGAAAACCAAGTGCAACTCCCGAATGAAAAGCAGGTGCCGAACTCTGAAAGTGGTTATGTGTGGCATGTCACCGATATGAATCGACTGCAACGCTTCTTGTGTTTCGGTTCAGAAGGTGGTACTTATTACATCAAGGACCAGAAGCTGGGCTTTGAAAATGCAGAAGCTTTAATAAGACTGATTGAAGAGGGTAGAGGTTGTGAAGTTGTTCAAGAAATAAAGACATTTAGTCAAGAAGGCAGAGCAGCAAAACAAGAGCCCCTGCTTTTTGCTCTTGCAGTTTGCTCACAGTGTTCTGATGCAAAAACAAAACAAGCGGCATTCAAAGCTGTTCCTGAGGTGTGTTGCGTACCAACCCATCTCTTTACTTTCATCCAATTTAAAAAAGATCTGAAGGAGGGCATGAAATGCGGCATGTGGGGCCGAGCACTGAGGAAAGCTGTTGCAGATTGGTACAATGGAAAGAATGGCATGGCTGTTGCTTTAGCAGTTACAAAATATAAACAAAGAAGTGGTTGGTCTCATAAAGATCTTCTGAGGTTGTCCCACCTAAAACCTGCCAGTGAAGGTAATAAATTCTTATTTACCTGAAAATACTGTGTTTTAAACCTTTTATATTTACTGTGGAACTATTTTGGAAACCAAAGGACCATTGTAGACAGATGATTTTTCTTAGTCATGGTGTTCTGTAAATTGTCTGCGAGTGGTCCTATCAGAAACTGACCTGTTTATCTTCAAGGTAAACAGAGTTTGTTCTTTCTTTTTCTTCCTTATGTCAAGAGAAGATAAAATAACACAATTCCCTCAATTTGTTCCTGTTTGCTTACAAATGATGAAATAACACTTTTCTGGTACTTGGGAGGATCTGTTGGTTTCAAATACATTAGTTTCCTTACTTCTAAGGAGGAGAATACAGGAATTAAACTAGTGCTCTAAATTGTGTGTGGCTGACCTTTTTTGTCGCTCCTTGGCAGGTCTAAGAATGAAACCTGCAAACTCATTTGCTTGCTAGAATGATAAATGCCGGTATAAAGACGGTAATCCTGCTTGGAAAATATTTTTCTTTTCAATAGGAATTGCTATAGTCACTAAATATATTACCAAAGGGTGGAAAGATGTCCAAGAGGCTTATAAAGACAAAGCAGTTTCTGCTGAGACTGAAAAACTCTTAAAGTATCTGGAGGCTGTGGAGAAAGTAAAACGTACAAAAGATGAGTTGGAAGTTATTCATTTAATAGAAGAATATGGTCTAGTTAGAGAGCATCTCCTGACAAACCATCTGAAATCTAAAGAGGTAGGTAAACTTCATTAGCTTTGTATTCTCTTTAGGGTAATGCTTTTCAGTCTTAAGTCTAGATTCCATAAATAGCCCTTATGCTGTTTTTCAAGTTATTTACCCAAGTAGCTAACTTGAAAGAATGAAGATCTTCATATAACCTGTACGTTTATTTTAAAATACACTTATTTAATGTACAGGTGTCAGTTCTTGTAGTTTGGGTATCTTGTCTTTTTTTTCCCTTCTCTTTCTTTGATCATAGATTTGGAAGGCATTGCTGAAGGAAATGTCTATTTCTGTATTGTTGAGAAATTTGGGAAAGCTGACAGCAAATTCAGTGCTTGAACCACGAGGTTCAGAAGTGGCGACAGTATGTGAAAGACTAAGAAATGAGAAACTGCTAAAAAAGGTAAGAACTTTTTCATAATCAGTGCCACCCTTTGTGGTTTTTAACCTCTTCCTAAACTGTACTTCTTCAGGTTACCTCTTTACAAAATAAAAGGGATGTTCTTTGGAGGAAATGTGTAGTTTATTCTTCTTTAAAAAAATGCAATGGAATACCTGCACCTTTATTTTAAAGCTTCTATTTATCATTTCTTATTTGTTTATTTTTTCCCCTCCCTCTATTTCTGAAACTTTTCTACAAATTAAGTAGATTGACAGCTAGGATCTTTTCTAAAATTAGGGCTGTGGCAAGTTTTGCCTGTTGGGTTCATCCATTGCTTCTAAGTCTTGTAATTTAGAATAAGCAATACAAGCTTAAAAAGTGAGTGGAAGTCACTTGTGTAGGATCCTAGGAACTGAGTGAAGAAACTAGCGTAGCAGCTGAGAGGAAAAAGAAGATGGAACAATGAGACTTTCTCCTTTCAGATTGCTTTACTATCCATTAAAGAGGTAAGAAAATAAGAGGGAGAAGAGGGTTTCCCAAAGGGAGAATACAATTTTCAGGAATTTAATGGGCGATAGAGAAGACAGGTGTCTTTTTCTAATAGTTTTGTGAGTTGGGGAGATTAAAATCAGGACACTTAACTTCCTCAAGACTGTAGTTGAATTGAGAACAACAACAGTAGGTCCCTTTTTTCCCATCCCATGGCTCTTCACTTTCTCTGCTTTCTGCTTTAATCATACATAGTTACTGAGGCGCTGGAGAAGGGAAAACAAAACTGATGGCACAATACCTTGATGGAAGACAGAAATTGGACAGGCATTCAGATTTGCTAAGGTTTGCTGCTGGTAGTGAAACTCCCCTTGAGGAAAAAGATGACAAAATGTTGATAAATCAGTAAAGCAAAGATGTGATTTAGAATACTTAGTGTGCAGCAACCACTGATTTGGTTTATGTAGGGAAAGCAAAAAAAGAAAGTATTTGGACTGTCTTCTTATAGTAAGAGGAAAACGAATGCTGTATTCTGAAAATAGTTTTTGTCCAGTTTTACTATATCTGATACAAAACTTTTGAGTTTTAAGTTTGTTCTTTCCCTAGCTCAAGTCCTTTCTCTTCAGCAGGACAGAGGCTTTCTCTTACTGTAAGCCTCTGATAGAAAATAGCATTGGACAATCATAGATAGAGGTGTGAAATTTCAGCAAAATTCTGTTGATGGCATAAAATAACATTCGGAATTCATTGGAGGATTCTAGAAAGGGAATGAGGTCCATTACCGGTAATTGACAAGTATCCGTTCATACAACAGCTATGTAAAGGCTGCATGAACTCTTCAGATTTAAAAAATTTAAAGTAACAATGTACTAACCCAGAGATTTTTGTAGTAGGATCTTATTTTTGTTTTAGTTTGTTACCCTTTTCTTTCTTTTTTTCTTTTTTTTTTTTAGAGAGTTCAGATTTTCAAAAACTTACTGTTGATTTCCCTTGCCTGTAGGCTAGAATACATCCATTCCATATTTTGGTTGCATTAGAAACCTATAAAGCTGGTCATGGAAGCAGGGGGAAGCTTTGGTGGCGTCCTGATGAAGACATTTTAGAAGCTTTAGATGCCTCGTTTTACAAAACTTTCAAGGTAATATAGTTCTTCAATTTGTTAAGCTTTTTAAGAATTCTCTGTTTTCTGAAAGCTTATAAAATGATCAAGAAAAGTTTGTTGGGTGGATAATGATTTTAAAACTTTACAACAAAAATATTAGGAATTGGGATTATATTAAACAAAGAATCAAAACTTCATGATATATTCAGCTTTTAGCAACATTATTGTCCTAATGTTACCCCAGAAAGAATAAAAAAACCCCAGCTTTTAGGGTTGAAAGCAGAAGGAAGAAGAAATTAATATATTAATGATGTTGTACCTATTTTCTTTTTTTTTTTTTTCCCTTTTAGACAGTTGAACCAACAGGAAAACGCTTCTTACTTGCAGTTGATGTCAGTGCGTCAATGACACAAAAAGTTTTGGGCAGCGTGCTCAACGCTAGCACAGTTGCAGCAGCAATGTGTATGGTGAGGCGTTAAACTTCTTTTACTTACAACTATTTGCAGCTTGAGCTGCTTTGTTGATACAAAGGTGCTCTAAAGCTGATTAGAAATCAGAAGGAAACTTTTATGTAATGTTTTCTGGGTACAGAAGATGTGACCTTGTGTCTCACTGGTAGACCAGATGCTTAAAGCTACTGGCAACCAAATTCAGAAAGATCAAATTGAAGAAGTTGGTTTCCAGTATAAATTAAAGTGGTCAAGGCTACCTTTTCACTTACCTTAGCTGAAGATACATTTAAGTTTTTTTCAGAAGCATTCATGGAGTAATACAGATTGGATTAAGAAATTTTGGGATAATTTCGTGTGTGCATTTGAGTTATCAATGTGGCCTTTGTATCACAATCACTTCCCAATTTGATACTCTAAAACTTCTTGTGTATTTATATTACAGAGGAGTCAAACTTTTATTGGTGTTTAAAAATGTTTACTGTTCTATGTCAGAGGGGAGAGCAGAAATATGGAAGTATCGTTAGTTACAGTAATAAGAGCAGTTATTTAGCTCTGATTTTTGCCATGTTTATTTGCAGTAATATTACAGAATATTTAAAGTGTAGAGTGAAGCATTAATGCACAATGAGGAGCCATGGTGACTTAAATACGAAAGGATATGTCTTGTTGTGTGTTTGGTAGGGAATGCCTTGATTCAGACATTAAAAATTCTGAATAATATAACTAAATTATTTTTGTCGTCTTCTTTCTCAGGTTGTAGCACGTACTGAGAAGGATTCCCATATCGTTGCCTTTTCACATGAAATGGTCCCTTGCCCAGTGACGGCTGATATGACGTTACCTCAAGTATTAGTGAAAATGTATGAAGTATGTAAAAAAAAAAAAAAAAAAAAAAAATTTAGGAAATAGCTGTTGCTAATGTCAGAGTTTAGAAGTCTCGACGGTTATATTGTATTTTCTTTGCAATCAGTTCTCACACTGGGTTTAGTTTGTATCTGTACAGTAAAACACTGGATTTTTTTTTCTCTATTTTATTTAGAGGAAGTCCAGCAAATGTCATTATTTCAGCTGCTGGATATTACAATGTCAGTGTTAGGTCACAACGAGTTAGTTTGAAAAGAATGTTTAAAAAATCAAGCAAAAAAACCCCTGAAGAAAACTGAAATGAAATGAACAAGTGAACTGTTGTTTAACAAAGAAGCCTCTGTGTGTGATAAAACATGAAGCTTACATAAAAAGTAATTTTTCCACAGTTTATTAATTTCTGTATTAATGTGTTCCATGTATATATTTTCTCTTTTAAGATTCCAATGGGTACCACTGATTGTTCCCTTCCAATGATATGGGCTCAAAAAACTCAGACAGTTGCTGATGTCTTCATTGTATTTACTGACAATGAGACCTTTGCTGGAAATACTCATCCTGCAACAGCTCTTAGAGAGTACAGAGAGGTAAATATGCTTCTGACTGTTTGTAATTGATGAATACAGTACAAAATAAATATTATAATAATAATAATAAATATTATAATATAATAATAAATAATAATAATTAATAATAATAAATAAAATACTGAACTGGTTGTGGCTTTTTTCAGTAAATAGTTATATATTGTTAAAAACTGATACATTCGGCAGTTAGACAGAATTAGTGCATATATTGCACTAATTGCGCATATTTATAACCACTGAATTGGTAAAAGGATTTCCAATTATCCTACCCTGATTGCTGTACTACAATATCAATGAAAATTTGTTTGGTATTCAGGGAATATATGAATTTCTTCATTCTATATAAAATTGATTGAATAAGTTTTTTACAGTTCTTACAGAATGAAATTTGGCTCACAGAATGAAATTTAACTTTGATGTCTGCAGTAGATACCACAAAGTTTAAATGAAGTAATGAAAATAAGCCTGTAGGGAAGGTGTCAGTAGGACGAGGTGGTAGTTATCTTGTGAAGAAAGCTCATTATGTTTTAAAGGGACTACTGTAAGTTGTGCAGCTTCATAATTTTAAAATAGAACTAAGAAAAATACCTTCTCCAAGCCCATTGGTATTAGAAACTCTTATTTAATCGGCAAACAATCTTTTATGCTTTAAAGGAACTATTTTTTAAACTACAAAAAATACTTTTTGCCAAACATGTATGTATGGACATTAATCTTCCTATCATGTACACCCAATTGAAATAAATACCAAAAATCTTTAAATTGCCCACTGTGTTTTAGTTTTCTTAGTTGAGATTAGATCCCATTCCTAAATTTGTTCTTTGAACAAAGAGTTCCTGTACTCTGGCCTTCATGCCACTTGCTTTGCTTTACCTTACAGGTTACTAACCTGCAAATTCAGCTCATTTAGCAGAATTGTCCAGGCCACAGTTGTTGTATTTGCTCAACCAACATTTGGAAATCCTTGCTTTAGACAAAAACACACTCTGACTCCTATTAAATAATTTGATAATTATTATTGGAAGTTTTCTCTCAGAGTGAACTGCAGAATAGCAATTGCAGTGTTGGCATTTGAAATAATCTATGAATCTTATTATTACAGAAAAGTTGTGCTAATATACATCACTGTAGTTATTTCCATTTATTTAAATATATCTACTGTAGGTTAAGTATGATGTTAATGGCAGTCTGCAATTCTGGTTATGGCATATCTAGTTTCTATCAGGGGTTTATGCAAGCAAGATAGCAAGATTTGGCCCTCTGGCATGTTTAAGTTACTGTATATGTGTGTTCTGTTTTTTTTTTTTTTTTTGTCTTTTCTCTAGAAAATGGGTATTCCTGCTAAACTGATTGTTTGTGGAATGACCTCAAATGGTTTTACTATCGCAGATCCAGATGACAGAGGCATGTTGGATATATGTGGCTTTGATACAGGAGCTTTGGATGTTATTCGAAACTTCACTTTGGATTTGATCTAATTTTCTTGGCATCTGCTCTTCCCAGTGGGTCCATTGCTGGCAACAGACTTCACCCTGGGAATTCCCAGCCAAATATGCTTTATTAGAATATGGCACATTATATACATATCAGAATGTTACCTTTTTGTGAAGGGAAAACAAGAAAAGCAGATGAGAAATCTCTTTTCTCTTTTTTCCTGTTGCACATAATTTAAAATAACAGTGGGAAGTTTGCTAAAAGTAGCTACAGGGTTACACAGGACATAATTTAATTTCATTTATAACGGATCATAAATACTGAGAGATTTTTAATTTTCCCCCCGCCCCGTTGCTGTGGAATGCTTGTTTGCAAGATTAAATTGATGAATTACTCTTAGCATGGGGCAGGAAACAAAAGTGCGTTTAGTATTTCTAATAATGTCAGTTTAACAGCAACTTCGTTGAGAGGGGTTTTTTTTTGGGCTTTTTTTAATCTTTGTATTTTAAACAAATTACTAAGGTTCAACAGTTTCCATTGTTACACTTCAAATCTACAAAAGAAGTACTGTCTGGCATGTATGAGACCATGTGACTGTGATGCAGTATAAAAGTTACCCAGTGAAATTTTATACTGATAAAACTGAAAGTGGAAGAGCTCATGCTCATCTTATTCTATCTAGATTATCATGTGGGTTTTCAGGAGTAAAGCGTAATTCTCTTTTGAGGGGCAGTTTCTGTACAATGCAGTTTCAGAAGCACTGTTTTGGAATTAATATGCTTTACAGGAAGTTCTAAGAAGTGTTTTTAGTAGAAAAAGAGCTTGGAAATGGCTGGGAAGCCACATTCAGTCCATGTTATAACTTCAGAAAGCATCAGCACACTTTCAGTGGGGAAGATCAACAAGTGCATGTGTCTTGGCCTGCTCTTGAAAGCTGAGTGGTAACAACCAGAAACAAAAAGCTACATTTTCCTCAAAAGAATGTATTCAATGGTACAGAAACAATCTTCCTAACAGGAGAGTATTTCATTTTTTAAAATCTTTTTGTAGATTAACATTACTTCTGAGTTCATAAATTAATTCAAGCTAACATTTTTCAAAACTACCTCCAGTTTATAGTGACCAATTCTTAGAAACTTTTATGAAATGTACAGTTGCCACCATGTTCTCAAAATCTTGTTTAAGAAGTGATTGAAACTGGATTTTTTTTTTTGTAGTCTGATAGTAAGAGTGTGAGTAAATAAGGAGAAAGCTAGTGAATATCATCACTTTGGAACAGGAATTGATAGCAATTCATGTGTATATGTATTTAATACTGTGTGTGTTTTTTTATATATGTGTGTATAGGGGGGAAGTTAAAAGATCTCGTTAGTAGATCACAGTCTTAGAAGGTGAGAGGTTTTTTAGTGATGCTTTTACAACTTCCTCTAAGACATGTGTATGTCAGCCTCTTTTATGCTAATTCTGGCTGGTTTAAACAGTGAATTTGATGTTAATTTGAAAATAATTATGATTTATAAAAGAAAAAAACAGTTGTGATAAATGACATGTAAGACCATATTTTTCTGCCTAAACCCCAAGCTTTTAAATGTAAAATTCAAGTTCATATTATACTTTTGATACTTGTAACACTTTTCATTATGCCTCGTACATATTGATTATAAATTCAAAGCTTGCATTCTGTAGGACAGATATCTCTTTTGGTGCTAAAATGTGAGGTTACATGTTACTGAAGGTATTCTGCTACATACTTCTACTCTACCTTAATGAATGAATCAAAACAGTGAGGGAAGACTTTTCTGACATTAAAACCACGGCTCAAAGAACTGATGTTCTTTGTAACTGAATGTTACTTTTCAGTGGACGTGAATGTAGTTACGTCTGAATTATCACTGCTCTTACGATACAGCTCTGATAGAATGCTTGAAGAATACAGGACTGCCACCAGCTTGTCAGGTGACATCTAGAAAAAAACAAGTGTTCCTACAAAAGCTGAGACATAGCACTTTGAGTTTGAAAAAGAAAATTAGCCATTTCTTGTGAAAAATTTCTTAGCACTTGTAGTCTCCTTTCTAAATAAACACCATGAATATGAGGAGTAAACTCATTTGCTCAATACATGTTAATAATTATTTCAAGTAAATGCACTGATGTTTGGGGTTGGTTTTGGTAGTATTGTGTTTTAAATTACACAATAGTCAAACATCTGATTAGGTGTTTCCTCCTAAGCTAGAGATGTTGAAAGTAACTGATAGATAAGTATCTTTTGCAAGTACTTTTTCTTTTTTGGAGTAGTATTTGTGAAGTAATAGGAAGTATTTTGGACTAAATATAAAATGAAAACTTAAACAGGTATTTCAAGTAACTTTGCGCAGTTAATTGCATAAATTTACTGCAAGTAAAAGATTAGACTAGTTACTAACAGATTGAATGAACAGTTATAGTAGTGTTGCATCTTTGAAAGCAGTCCAGTTTAAAATACAATTCCTTGAACTAGAGTGTAAGTGAAGATGAACTTTTCAGTAGAACTTAGAGAAAAAGTAGCTCCCTGTATCTGTTGACACTGGATAGCTATACACCATCTTAAAGATAGTCATCCATGCTGGAGTTCATAATACGCTCCTAAATATTTACCATATCTCTGTACTAAAAAAATCTTCTTAGAAATAGAACATTCTAAATGGTTTGGTTGTCGATGTAAAACTAGAACCAATGAGATCCTGTTGTCACCTGCTCCTCCTTTAGGATTTTTACAGAGTGGGGAAGCAGAAGTAAATGCCGACAGCTGAAACTTTATAGTGTGTTGACCTTTGTTTCTACCGCTTTCTGTCTGGTTTTGTTACTATCTTACAGTAAGGGGCATAGAAGAATGATGCTGCGTATCCTTTTTCCGTAGACTGGATCTTTTCTTATCTGCCCATATACTGAATTTCAGGGGACAGCATGACTCATTTGCCATAACAGAAATTTGTCCTGATTTTAGTCTTTAGTTATTAAAGTGGTAATTTCCAAAACAGTACCTGGACATGTAAAGAGGCAATAATTACTGTAATGTTTAAAAAAAAAAAAATTAAGTGAACTAAGACAAAGTTGCTAAACTTAAGCATTAGTTCAGTATACAATAAATAACCTACCCTTTCACCAAAAAGGAGACACTGACTCTTTCAAGTTAATAATGTTGTTTGCATTGGAGGAACACTTTGACTAACAAAACAAAAATGGGGCTATAATTGTGCGCTGCAGCTTACCAGTAAAAATTGAACAGGGGCAAGTTTAAAGACAGTAAATTTTATTCAAAACATGAATTAAAGAAAAAAGTCTACATGCAGAGTGCAACTGTAGACTGGGTGAATGCAGGTTTCGTGATACCTAGCAGAAAGAATAGGCTTTCAGTTTGACTGCCATTTCACTGTGACCCCCTTAACAATTCTTAAGTATTAGACTATTATGTCTAAGACTATAATGTTCAGGCACTTTAGCTTTAAGAAAGAAGAAAAGGCTATAACGGTTGGAAACGCAACAGAGGTAAAACCTTCTGTAATGAAGGGCTGTAAAAAGTAGACATCAAAGGTCAGGTTTCTTCGTGGAAGGGATGCAATCAAGAATGAGGAGAGGGCAGAAGGCATTCAAGATTTCTTAAAAATAATGCGATGTATACATCAGCATTGTGTAATAAATTGAATAAAGACAGTAATAATTTTGCCAAGAAATAGAATTTAACGTCAGGGATTTTAGACGTGTAGCAAGGAGGAGGAGAATTTGGGATGCTTGTGGAATTAGATTACAGGCAAAATATAGGGTCTTTACCTACAATCCTCTGTGTTTAAAAAAGACAAGTTTAAAAGTAGGTGTAGATCTGAACTCAGCAGGGCCCGTCTAAGTGCCCACTATGTGAGGGCCACGAATAGCTGGCCCTAAAATATCTTGCTGCTTAAAACCGCTGTTACATCTGTTTGCTAAACGTAAATCGTTAGGGTGGTTGTGGTGTTCTTTTTCATTGTTGTTATTTAATTGGAGCCCATAAATGGTTATGGCTTTAAAAGGCTATTCAACGAAGTACATATTCTTGGCTTAAAAAATACACCAGCAGTTTTGGAAATGTATTTTAATAATGGCTCTGTCTGTAAAAACACTAGGAAAATATTTTTCTCCATTGCAAAATGCTGTGCTGCTTAACAACTCATAGCCACCATACCAGAAGCGTTAGGGTTGGTTCTATTTACTTTGTTTCTTCTGTTACCTTTTTGCTTTGCCCTTCCTGTTTTCCGTTGTCTTTTTTCTCCTTTCCTATCTCCTTGTCACCTCAGGCCTATACTTGACTCTCTTTTCACATACAAGCTCTCCTCCGTTCCTTTTTTTTTTTTTTTTTGCCTCTGATCTTCTGCCTTCTTGCTGTCATTGAGCGTGCTAGCTTAACTAAATAACTTGTACCAGAACTGATGTCATAGTATTTATCTGAATTTTAAAAAACTGCATAAATTTTTTTGTTCCTTTGATTATATAAATCTCTTATAAAACATTTAATTTGCTGTACCTATCAGGTTTTTGGTAAAAATCTGTGTAAAGATCAGTGACAAAAGTATACTTTGTTTATTTACAAACGTCCAACATCTGCCTGTGAATGGCTTTATTTTTATGAAGTAATTGCTTAAAATTGGCTTTCCAAATTTAAACCTTTTTTTCTAGAATTAGTTCAGTGGGTTGGAGCTTTCTATTCTGTTAAATCAAGCTGCTGTTATATGCAGAATTAGGGAAACAATATTCTGGATAAAAGGGCAGCTTCTTTGCAGTATTGACTAGAGAAGAGCTTAAAAGAATAGGATGTAGGAGTAACCCTAAGCAAAGAATCGTTTGTCTTCTTGTGCTTTTAATCTTTTTTTTTTTTTTAAGCATTTCATCAGTTTATAGGTTTATTTTGTTATTTGCATTGGTTCACAGTTGACAAATATGCTGTAAGTAAGCTGTTTTAATGACTTTATTGCTGGAATGGTAGAGGTTTCATCTTACCATGATACAGTATAGTGTACAATATTGCTGAGTAAGAGTTACGGGGAGGGGAAAGGTAAAACACTAGGACAGTGTATTACGTATGTGCTGCTCCGAGAGCTAAGATTTAACATTAGCTAATTTCAGCAGAAGGTATGGTGTCTTTTAAATATGTGTGCTTACATTTGGATTTATAATTTTGATACTGTAAAGCGTGGTTTCTTTAGGTATTCCTGCATTCTGAATTTAAGTTTAAATATATATATATATTTGCGTATATATATGTGGTATGTTGAAAACTTTTACAAATGCTTCATCATTAACAAATAATGGATATAAATAGCCGTTTTCCTAATGTTACCAGCTTCTTAGAGTTAAGCACAACTAGTTACAAAGACAATGTCTTTTTCTATTACATTCTCCTATAAAAGTGCAGTTCTACTCTTTAAAAATAATTCTGTGTAAGGAAGCAACAAATGGGCACATTAACAGCTCTGTCTGCTTAATTAACTTGGTATTTGTTTCCAGCTTCTCACGCTTCTTAGGAGCATGGTATTTAAGCTGGATAAGCAGGTATGTCTTAAGAGTAAGCACAGAATCTTTTAGTGGATAATTTTTAACATTCAGATTCCAGGGCAAGCGTTACTTTAAGATAAAAAGCTTTGTCCTGGAGACAATGCTAAGCAAAAAATACGGCATTTTTTAATGACTATTTTTGAGTCCCTCTTTTTTTTTTTTTTTCCTAGAGTAGAACCACACTTTAACTGCCATATCATGTTTAAATAACTTAAACATAACATGGCTTTGTGCCATCCAATAATGAAGGCACTGTTGCTGCTACTTTCTATGAAATGATACAAAATTATTGAGAAACTATTTGGATGGGGAGCCTTAATATGGTTAAAAAGAAACATAATTAACCCTTTGAGGGCCTTAAGACATATCTTCTTTAGTAAACGGGCACTTACTTGGATCTGCAGGCAAACAGCATGTTTTCTCAACAGCTGGAATAGAATATTGCCTTCAGTGACAATGCCCTGGGATTTCTGACACTTAGAACTCAAAGGGTTATTTTAGACTACTGTTTGGGGACTTTTTTTTAAACAGGGAACAAAATGAAAAGGTCTGTGAAAAATTCCTTTGCATACTATTATTGTTATTTTTACATGATGGATTTACCAGCTTTCAGGTGCAAAATTATTGTTAATCTTCTGAGGAAACATAACTGGCCTAAGAATTCTACACAGAGAAAAAAGAATACTTGGTTACCATTGTTATGTGCAAAATAAATTGCTTTATTAAGTATAAATTTAGGGATAGGTCCACATTTCTGTGTGTTTACCTTGATGAGTGTGTCCTTCTAAACACAATTTTAAGATGGCACTGATGAAACTTGCAAAATACAGTAAACCGCAATAATACAAATGTAACTGAGGTCAGTGTTTTAATTAACTTATTACACGTTAAAGATGCACAGTGCAGGCAAGTCTATACTAAAGACTTCGTACAAACGATGCAGTTTGAACTTTTTCCAAACCCGCATCACAAAAATGAAGCTGTCAAATTTACGTGATACTCTTACAGTCCTAGTTATCTGGAGTTGAAGATAAATGTGATGCTTTTTTCCCTTGAGTGGAAAAAAGTAGTTTAGGCCCATGCAGTGCTGAAAGCAATGGAAATGATAAGAGCCTTATTCACAAGAAGTGAGTAAAAAATCCATTGACTAATGTTTTTATTCTAAACTGTGCACCTTTAGTAGTGTAATGGTCCCTTTTATTGAAGAATGGAATATAATTTTCGACTTGCATATGAACTTTCTTGAAATAACCAAGTCTTGGCATTGCCTGGTCTGGCTTTGGATGTACGTTGTACTGAAACTATGGGATTTTAGACATTTAACTGCAAGTTAAAATCGCTAGTAAACTGCATTCTGACTGTAGAATTTAAGTACTAAATAAACTCTATGCATATTAGATCCATTTTACTTGGTCTTAAGTTTCATAATAGTGTTGGATTGATCATAATGTAGTTTGTAGCTGCACAGTTCAGTGACAGCGAGCTGTCTGGTTCCCCTAGAAGGATATTCCCAAATGACACTGTATAGACTTGATACTTCACAGCACATAGTAAAGATGAAAGCAATTACGTACCCCTCTAAAGCTGCAAGAATCTTTATTCCCTTTTCTGTAGCAACTGGACATACCATTTGGTAGCTAGGTGATCAGACACTGAAATGTAGGAGGCAGACATGCATACTGCAATATCACTACAAGCTTGTTTTGCTTCATACTTTCTTCATGATTACAATTTGACATTCAGAGAATTAAAGGAACCATTAAATTAAACTGACCATTTATTGTAACTGTCAGAACAAAGCTAGTAAGCAAACCAATTTTTAGCAAAAAAAATACACGATTCTTCTTGTACAGTCTATACTTCTCCAAAGCATAGTATCAGGGTGTAATAAGAAAACAACATTGCTGTCTAACACCCCAAGGAGTCCGTAACATTTTTTAATCACCATTTTGGTTGTGGTAAAGCTGAGGCAAAGACACCAAGTAATTTGCCAAGTCCATAAAATCTGTGTCAGAAAGTGATCTGTGATTCAGAAATCCATGGCTTGAAGTTGTTGAGTCCAGCTGATGCAGTGTACCTTTGTGAACTTCTAACTTGTCTGAAATTCTGGTTATACAAAAGAAGACTAAATTAAGCTAGATGGCTGTTCAGGATTTTCCCTTCGCTTGACATTGATGAATTAATGGAAGCAGTTTGCCTTCCTCATGAAGCCTTTGAGTATCTGTAGCACCTCCAACAAAAGTCCCATTGACAAACACTCTTGGGACCTATGCAGAAAATGCAAATTGCATTAGTTATTTCTTGGAAAAAAGATAAAAATCTAAGCAAGCCCACGTGGACTCTAGTATACACACAATAGTTTTGTTCTTACATATGCATATTTACTGTTATTATACAACTCGTACGTTTCCATAATATTTACAGAGATGGGAAACTTTGTTAATGCACCCCTCAAAAGCGGGATAAAGTCACCGTATGGGAGATTGTAATAAATTAAAATAATTAAGTCAAGTGAGAGTATACAAAATGAAGCAATTACAAGGTAAGTGTTAAACACAATGCATTAAATATACCTATACAAACGAAAACTGGATTTGATGCTTCAGTCATCTTAGTGGCAGTATGGAAAAAGATCACCTCAGAGGGATAGCCAGAGGGTCTCAAAAGGAGGAGATGGTACAGAACCCTTCTGCAGTACCTTGTCTTTAATTTAGGAGCTTGTATCCCAAGTTGACTTCTCTCAAAAAAATGGAGAACTTGATATGGTCATAACCTGTGCGGAACGTGTGTAGTATAAGTTCTTACTTTGCTTGTTACACATAAGAAAATATACTTACTGTTCTGCCACCAGTCATCTGTTCAAGAATGTCTTGGAACTGACTTCCATTTGAATTCATGTCCAGTTCTACAGCTGTATAATTTACATTCATATCCTCAAAAAGTTTTTTTGCCATTTTGCAGTAGAAGCATGTTGTTTTAGAGAAAATCACCACGCAGTTGTCTGAAATAATCTCCTGTATGTTGAACAGAATATTCAAGTCAGTGTGCTTTGTTTTTAAGTCAGTGTATTTTAACAGTATCGAGCAGTCATGAAAACAAATACAGAAGTTACAAATCTGATATTATGGTAACAAATACAGGAAAATTACTCTCTCTAAAAGGCTTTCTGAGGTGTTTTTAACAGGGACAACTGAGGAGTTCCCAGCCATGCTGCAGCGATGGCTGGCTACTTCTGAAGAATGTGTACTTTACGCTGTACTTTACTCTCAGTTTTCTAAGGTAAAATGAAAAGCTAGTTTAGCTTCTAAATTTTCCCTACTTATAATCTAGAGCCACAAGAATCTTAAGGTGAGGAATGAACTACTTTTCTTTAAAAACAAGGGGCAG
Organism: Himantopus leucocephalus; assembly: GCA_003993805.1. Lineage (NCBI taxonomy): Eukaryota > Metazoa > Chordata > Aves > Charadriiformes > Recurvirostridae > Himantopus > Himantopus leucocephalus. The sequence continues at coordinate 3,610,247 of RSEF01000008.1, read as the reverse complement.
AACAGTGACTTCTATCAAGGCATCTGTCAAGAACATCACCTGTATGGTGGATGCAAAACATACCCACCCCACGTTTGCTCTGAAGACCTTTATGGTGGCCGAGCACCTCCTTTAGGGACGCGTCCTGTGCTTTCACATCAGAATAAAAACTGCTTCCTACCTGACTACCAGTCAGACTCTGGACCTCAAAAAGTGCAGCTGCACTTGGCCAGATCCCAAAGAGCACCTGCGCACAAGCTCAGTAGACAGTGAGGTGCAACTTCAGTTTCCAGAACTACGTGGAAGATAAAAGTGACTTCTCCTGCTCCACTTAAGCTTTTCTGTAAAAGGTATGCTCTATTGTTTCGGTAGAATACCTGGAATCAGTTAAAACGTAGCAGCATCTTAACTTTCAGGAATGCTATTATCCTCTTCTTGTTGGGGCAGAGAAATAGAGGAGAATTGGCATTAATGATCTCTACCAGCAGCACTGCTGGCACCTATGAAGCCGCGTATGACCTGCGCTTGTCTCCGAAACTGAGCAGAATGACTGTGGCACAGGTGGTATGACTGGCATGCAACAGTGCCAACCCCTGAACCCTCTTATGGTCTGCAGTCACAGACCTCCTACAGTCTGCCAAACAAGCTGCATCTCCTTGAATTATTTAATACAGCTTTCCCTGTCCCTAAGGCAAACAGGACGTGCCGGTGGCAAGCAGAGCAACAAAAAGGGTTCTGAGTAGGAGAAAGAAATACCCCTATTACCTTACTGTAAATTCAAGGTGATTTCAGGCTGTCATAGAGTATCAGTAAATTTACTTTAAAAAACAACTTTATTTGATATCAGTCATTTTACAAGGTTTAATCTCCAATATTGAGAGCAGTACTGAATTTGAGTAGAGGTCTAAAAAAATGTAAAATGGATGTAGCCTAGGAAGGTCAGGTTCCGGGTCTGTGGATAAACAATACTGCCAGTATTCGTTAATAAACACAAGAATCAGGTTCAACAGGCAGAACTATGAACAGAATTTCTTTGTATAAATCAGAAGAGCTTTTAAGTAACCATGGCTTTTAGAAATGTTGAAAGTAACTAAGAATTGCATAAATAATGTTACCTGTATTTGATTCGCAGCAGTATCATTAGACAATCCTACAGAAGTAGGCAGACTATTCCCCATTCTAAAACTAAAGAGAAATTGAAGTCAGATATTCGAGCTTTCAAACAAATAACATATCCTATAGTTCACAAATTAAAGGCTGGCTTTGTACTGTTTTGTTTAAACATTTAATACCATTTCTCCATTGCATGGAAGTTTACTTCAGCTGCACTACCTGCAGTCTTACTAGTTCTTACATGCCTGCAGGAAAATGAAAATAAAGAGGTGCGTATTGCAGACTTATGAATAACCAAAGCGGCTGCATTTACACGCGAAATACTGTTTGTTTGGGTGGGTTTTTTTCCCCCATTGCTAGCACAGAAACAAGTGTCAACTCTGACACCGGGCTGTATCCAGCGCCACAACTCGTCCCTCACAGAAGGGACCGCGCTCGTTTTCATCACAGGAGCGGGTCCCGCAGACGTGCCGCTCCGAGGCCCGCACCTCCCGCTGCCAGCCGGGCCTTGCCCCCCCCCCCGCTCCGTCCCAGCCCCGGCACCTGCCGCGCCGCTCCCGGGAGGGCCGCTCCTCCGAGGACGCGCGTTCAAAGGGCACGAAGACAGAAAGCAGGCCTCGACCCAGGCCCAAAGGCCCCGGCGGAGGTCTCGGTCTCGGTCTCGATCTCGATCACCCGCACCCGCACCCGCCGACGGACGCACCCGCGCCGCGGTCGCGGTCCCGGTACCAGTCCCGGTCCCAGCCCCGCCGCCGCCCGCCGCAGCGCCCTCTGCAGGGCCATGGCCGCCAACAGGAAGGGGCGCGGCTTCCCCGCAGTCCTCACGGCGGTCCGGCGCCGCTCTCAGGCCCCCGCCCCGCCTCCCAGCGACGCGCGGGGCTGCCCGCCGCGCTGCCGGTATCCCGAGGCGCCGTGTGCCCGGCAGCGCCGCCCCGCCCCGCCCCGCCCGGGGGTGGCGGGTCCCTGAGGTGAGGGCGCTGCTAACGGCAGTATCGGAGGCGAAAGCGGCTCAGAGCGGGCTGCCGCGGGGAAAGGAGCGCCTCCGGAGCGGGGGAGAGAGCGGCGCCCAGCCTGTGGGGAGCAGGGCGGAGCCGGGCAGCCGCGGCGGGGCGGTGTTACCGGTTACGGGTACAGGAGGTGGCGGCAGACCGTATTTTTCTGAGGAAAAACCGTTCTGGAATTGCGACGTAGGGGTAGTAAAGACGCTCCGAAGCGGTTTTGTCGGCGGGATGGGGTTAGGAGAGGGGATAGAGGTGGGGTGGCTGTCCTGGTGGCCCGGGTGGAGGAGTGAGGGGGGGATCCGTGTGATCTCCTGCCTCTTGGGGGCTGACTCCCAGGTGCCAGGTAGGGTTTCGGCGGTGCCTTTGCTTTGTCAAGTGAAAAGCTAATTTTAAGTCTTCGCCGCCGGCGTTTCTGTCGGCTGGTTTTCTTTACGTGTCTTTCCCGCCTTGCAGTTTATTCGAATAGTCAGAAACCTACCCGGGAAAGAGGAGCGTTCCCAGGCAACAGGTAATGTGTTGAAGGATTAAAGAAGTCGGCCTGGCGTCGGGGAAGTTATGCTTGTGGTGTGTTTGACTAATCCTCTAATACGTGGAGTGTTTTTAGTGACTCCTGGAAAATTCATTTTGCTTCTTCCTAAAGAATTAATTAATTTGGAGGTTTTACTTTATGTGGAGGTGGTGTTTTGGTTTTTTTTTTTCTTTCCTCAGGCTGTCTAGTAAAAGCTGTTCAGCAATATTCTCTCGCTTCGCCCCGACATAACTTGCTCTGGAGTCCTGATCACTGGTGAAATACGCATGTCCTTGGTAGAGCATACCTGTGGAATATCCTCCGAGTCTCCCCACTGGGATCTAGACAAGAAGTCCAGTACCGCAGAAACTTCTCTGCCCCTCTCTGTTGAGAGGATAAGTTTTGCAGAGTTGTGCTCTGGATCACTGTTCAGTAGTCAGCCCTATGTTTTAAAAAATAGTGCAAAGAAATCAACTAACGCGTACTGCTTTGGTTTTGCTCACTTTATATATAAACATGAATGTACACGGTATATCTTGCTGCTCCTGTATTATGACTTGAACAATCTTTCTTGATGTTCTTAATCTTAATGAACTTGTCTATGATGTAAAATTGTCAAACCTTGTTTTGCATCTTAATTTTGATTTCATATAAAACATCGACATAATGTGTTAAGACTACAGCTCTGATAAATTAATCATAAAATGCAATTGAAACATTTTACCTTTGTGTTAAACTTTCATTTTACTAAATGGTAACGTGCTTTCTTGTTTCAGGTAATGATTTTCTAGCCTAATCTCCTGTCATAAAAGTGATAAACTCTTGGGTATCTAGTGCCACGTGAAAATAGTTTCTCTGACATCTCTCATCAAATCCTGCATTAGTGATAAAAATAATGATTAATAATCTCATTCTGATCCACAAATCAAACTGTAAACTCCCATTTAAAAATTGTAATGAAGGCAACTTTAAATGAAAAAGTAAACCAGAACTATGACATTTTCTTGAAATATGAAAATAAATTTCTTTGCAGTGTTGCAGCTCATTCTGTACCGCATCATTCACTGCTTACTGAGCAACAGACCGCAGCATAACTAAAATGAATGGCTTTTTTGTGTCATTGCAACATAATGACTTTGTATCTTGCTGAAGAAAGCGTTGTTTGTAGTCTAGCAGGTGTATGGGATGTGTTTCTTAAGAGGTAACACTGGTTTAGGTGATGCAGAGAGGGTTTTGGGATGAGATGTAGAAACATGACTTGGCCAACTGGAAGCGTTTCAAGTTCCATTCCAATTTTTCATGAGCCATAGCTCCAGTATTCATTCCAAATCCAGTCTGAGAAATTATGTTCTATTTATTCATTATGGTTGTGTCTCCGAAGTACATAAATGTTACTCCATACCAGTTGAAAAATAAATATTGGAAGTAACTGGTATAATTCATCGTGTTACTAGGGGGTGTAGTATATTACATCTTGGTACAAGAAATTACATAAGATGATGACTTTTAGTCTGTTTGGTCAGTCTCGGTACATGCTACTCACAGGAAGAAAAATGATGCAATTTTGCCTTTTGCAGATTTAAAATGGGATAATGTTTTCTGCCAGCGTTGAAAAGTGTTAAGAAAATTCTGAGCATCCAAGATTAGAATAAACCATCGCGAGAGCCTTCTTCCAGGCCTGAAATCCCAGAACTGGCATTCCCCAGGGGATACCAGTCTGTCGGGCTCTGCTGTGAAGTGCTGCACTTCCAGACTTTGTATGCTTGAGCCGAAGATGTTCACCTGGAACACCGAGAGAGCACAGACACGCCTGACAGCACCAACAGGCCTCCGACAGCCGCAGCCCTTCGGCTGCTGCTCCGCTGAGCAAATGGCGTCACAGTAGCTCTGTGAAATCCTGAACCCCGCAGGATAAAAAGTAGTGTTTGCTCGGTGGTGTTGCTATTTTTTTTTTTTGTTTTTGTCTTCTTCAGATGCAGAGGCAATAAATATTTTCCTAGTTACATTTTTTTTTTGCTACGGTCTTTTGACGGCTTATTGGTGTCAGAATTAAATCACATTCTTGGGATTGATAAAGCAGAGATTTTTCTCTCTCTTCTTCCCCCACCGCTTTATATCCAGGTTCCCGAAGACTTTCTTTCTAACCCGCAGTGTGAGATGAGCGCGCAGCTTTTGAGAGCTTTTACTCCCTTTTCTTGCTGCTTTTCTCTGTCTGCGCTGCTCCAGGCACCGCCCACCGACTGCTGCCGGGCGGGGCGGGGCGCAGGGGCAATTAACAAGCTGCTGCCCCAACTTTTTTAATTGTTTGTCACGTTAAAGAGGCGTGCTGCCCTCCGTGCCTTGGTGGCATCGCGGGCTGGGTTGGGGGCGGCACCGGCACCGCCGCCCGAAGCCGCGGGCCGAGCCGCCGGGAGGGCGGCGGCCGCTTCCCCGCCGTGCCGGGGGCGGAGCCCCAACGCCGCCCCGGCGGGTGCCGCCCTGGGGGCGGGGCCGCGTCGCTCCGTGGCAACGGGTTCGGCGTCGCCCCCTGGAGGCGGCGGCGGCGCCGTTGACGGTGGCGCCGCTGTTCAGGCGTTCGCGGCGGCAGCCCGGGGCCTGTCGGCGGGGTCCTCGCGCGGCTGGCGGAGGGGCCGGGCCGGAGCGGAGCGAAGTCGGCGGCCGGCGGCTCCGGAGCGAAGATGGCGGACGTGCTGAGCGTGCTGCGGCAGTACAACACGCAGAAGAAGGAGATCGTGGTGAAGGGCGACGAGGTGATCTTCGGCGAGTTCTCCTGGCCCAAGAACGTCAAGACCAACTATGTCATCTGGGGGTGAGCGGAGGGGCCGCGGCGGGCGGCCGCTCGCCCGGGGAAGGGACGGGCTTGGCGGGGGGGGGGGGGGGNGGGGGGGGGGAGGGAGAAGTTGCCCCGAAGTTGTGGGGGAGCGCCCGGGGAGGGGGGTGCGGGTCCCGCCGCCCTTCTTCGTCCCCCCGCGCTGCGCTGTAGGGAGCGAGGCGGGCGGGGGCGGGCGGCCTGGCTGCCGCCTGCCGGCAGGGCCCCTCGGGAGCGCACCGGGGCCGCGCCGCCTCCTCCCCGCCTGGGCGCGGCGACGTGCCGCCTGCCCGCCGGGCGCGGTGTCCCGGCGGTGGTGGTGGTGGGCCGCGGCCGGCAACCTTCGCGGTGGGGCGGGCCGTGTCTCCCTCCCCCGGTGTTACCGGCAGCGCGGTGGGGCAGGGAGGTGTCGCCGGCCCCTTCGGGAAGGTTCCCAGGCCGGCTGCCGGTGCCCCGGCGCTGGGCTGGGGGAGCAGCGGGGCCGGGGCCAGGCCTTTCCTCGGCTCTCGGCCTCTCCGCCCTGGGGGTCGGGGAGGGGGGGGGGTTGGAGGGTCGCAGCGGGGCTGGGTTTGCAGGCTCAGGCAGGAGGCAGCTTCTCCACATTTATTTTTTTTTTTTCCCCGGGTTTTGCTTGAAAAAACAGGCGTTACGTTTTGACTGTCTTAGTTTATCCGGGCTGCTTCTCTTTTGCTGGAGCTTTGGGAAAGTCGGGGAGGTCCAAAGCGGCCCCGCTGAACTCTGCGGGCGCTTTGCTGCTGCGCAGGCTGCTCCGAGCAGAGGCCTCGCTGTGCCAGGGCTGGACCCAACACGAGCTGTTCCCTGGTTGTTCTCATCCTAACGAACAAATAGAGACAGCCTTTCTGCTGCTTGAATGATTCAGTTAGGTAAAATGCTTGTTTTTAGAAAACCTCTAGAAAACGAGGTTTTGTACCTGTTGAGTTTTCTAGTATGATATGTATTCCTTACAGTGCAACGGAGTTCTTCATTCGCTGTTCTGCCGAATTTAGCAGCTGCTTGCGTTTAATTCCAATTAATCTCTTTTAAACCCAAGAGAAAAAAAGGTTATTGTTAAATATCAGATAGCGAACGTTTCAGGTGCTGATCAAAGAGAATACATTGTCCTGTGAAGCTTGATGGAAAAACAGAAGAACCTGCAGATTTCTCAAAAGTAACTCCTTGTAGTTCAGGCTATGACCAGGGATATTTTTTTATTGTTGTTGTTTTCATAACTATGGTCTGAATATTAGTATTGATCCAATGTCCTGACTTCTTGTTTGAGAGAGAAAAGAAAAAAAACCACTATTTGTTTATGTTAACTTGTAGACAGACTTTTTTTCAGACTGATTTTACTTTGTGCTCTATTTAAACTGGAAATACACTATTTCATTACCTACTTTAGGCTTTCAGAAACTCATTTGGGATTTATTTGTGCTTCCTGGCTGAGTGGGGGATAGCGGTAGCTAGGCTGAAGAGGAAGAAAAATATTTGCATAAGCAGCTAAGTCTTAAAATTCTTGAAAAGCCTTAGTTCTATTTTTGCTGAGCAGCTGTATAGACAATTGTGGTGGTTTCCTTGCTACAAGTTGCTTTTCCCAAGTAGTAACAAGTAATGGTTAATTAGACGAGTTTCGTTGCTCTGCTGTGGGGAACAGAGAAACTGATATGCCAGCCTAAATACTATTGCTTAGCAGAGCTTGAATTGGGCCCAGAAATTGTTAACAAAAGACAGCAGCTGGAGAGAAAAACTGCGTTAGGTACATTAAGGCAGCTTTATCTTCATGGACAAGAAGGAACTGTGGGTGAGCTGAGGATGCTTTGCTCAGAACAGAAACGGTAACCTCGTAATAGCTCTCTGTGTCCTCGCTTCTTCTGATAGACGTCTTCTAGAATTTGGTGGGGTGTTTTTGTTTGAAGGAAGTTAGTAAATCTTGATTCAGACCAGTGGCTTCTCAACTTCTGGTGGGATCAGACTGCTATCAGTTTACAACATTTCTTGTGAACCACCATGGAACTATACATGACTAATCTTTAAATTGAAGACACTGTAAGAATGAGACCAGTTCAGCAAGCCACACTCAATAGCTTTGACACCACAGTTTAGGAGCTGCTAATTTATGTAATTGCCAGATTCATGCAGGGACTTAGGAGGAACACTTTCAAAAACTTTTTAAGATTCAAAGCCTTTTTTATTCAAGTCACTCGACAGGATCCAAACTATGCTTGCAGCGAGCAGTAGATAGCGGCTTAGTCTTTCGTGGAGCACATCTTGATTTCTGTTTTAGGTGTCCACAGCGCGGTTGCTGTAACTGCATCTCTCTCTACTGCCAGTCTGGAGAGAGTAATGCAAGTCCAAGCAGCAGTGGTGGCATTCTGTCCCTGCTAGAATTAGAAGTAGTCCCGCTAGGCATTTAACACTGCGGCTGCTTAAGCATCTAAGCTGGCAGAAGCGCTGCCCTGCGCTGCCTTCCCTCCGTGCTAGCACAAGTGTCAGCCAAACAGTGAATTGGTCTGAGGAACTGAGCCAGGTTAAAAGTAACCCAGGGGAAAGGCAGAAATTCATTTTAATCCAGGTTAGTTTCCAGATATAATAATTATATGAATACCCCTGCTGGCACATGAAGAAGGCTAGGTGGCCTAAGAGTAGGTGTTTCGTGTGGTTTGGTCTTATGGCTGATCTGTGGCCACTGAGGAGTGATTATAGAATCTGTTTCAAAACCGAAGGAAGGAATCAATCTAAGAGAGAAACTTTGTTTACCCAGCAGAGGGGCTTGTGTGCACAGCTGAGTTTTTAAACAGTGAGCGGCTGGTCATGGGAATTGTAATTTTGTGATACTCTGCATGCCTAGTCTTGTATTTTTAAAGACTACCGCTTTCTTTTGTGAATGAGACACAGGTCTTTAGCGCCTCTATAAAAATTCATGCTTTGAAACATGAAAGAGCAAATAAAGCAGTTAAAAATGAATAAAATCCTGGCACCCACAGGTTGAGGGTGAATGGATGAGCAGGAAATGAATTTCTTGTATTAAAAACAAGCAGGTGAAACTCTCTCTTGTAAATGTAAACATTTAGATGTAAATGTAAAACGTAAACATTTTCTCCATNTGAGGGTGAATGGATGAGCAGGAAATGAATTTCTTGTATTAAAACCAAGCAGGTGAAACTCTCTCTTGTAAATGTAAACATGTAAACATTTAGATGTAAATGTAAAATGTAAACATTTTCTCCATTTTTTTTTAAGCTGGTTTTATTTTTTTAAGAGATGCAACTCTTAAAAAACATTAAAGCAAAAATATAAGTACTAGACTTCTTGAGGTCTGAATCGTAAGATTTTAGTTTTTTTCTTAAGTAATCGATACCATTACTAAATATGGGAAATAAGAGGATTAATTTCTTTTGCTACTTTGGATGTTTGTAAATTGAATGAAGTAAGCTACCTTCAGATCAGCTTGGTTTTAGTTCTCTGTTTATTGAGCAGGTTCTTTCTGTCTGGAAAATCTGAAAAGAACACAAACTGGTGCTGAAATGTCAGTTTAGACTTAGATTTTCTCCTGGCATACAACTGCTTGTCCATCTGATGCTTTCCCCATAATGTGCAATATCTTGTCCTTCTAATAAAACATCCTTAGAACCATAATGAGCGTGGGGATTTCTTGTGTGTGGTCTAAGTGATGAGGTACCAACTGTGCCTCGCTGAGCTTTGGCAATGCTTGTGGCTTTGTAATACTGTATTTTCAAATTAATAGATAACCGTTCAGTCCTTGTTTTCTAAATTATGTCAGTTATTGCTAAACATTGCTAAAAACTTGAAGACATGACCAGCTGCACTTCTTATATAATGTTCAGTGGATATGGCACACTTCAAAGTCATAATGAAGTATTCTAAAGTGAGATAATCTAAAATGTTCATTTTGAAATGAAGTGACAACTGTATTATGTGACATAGACTTCCCTTCAGAGCCAAGTCTATGTGGAGGGAGCTTTTGTTTCTACCAGTGCTCTGAATATGTTTAGATACCACCTTATCAAAGATAGTAGTGAAGCAGTGAAACACTCAAACAGTTCCTTGCTGAGGAATCCAGTTCTGTTGGCTGTAATCGCGAAGCCAACTTTTGGCTTCTTAGCAGTTGGAAGATCCTGTGTCTCTTCCCTTTCCTCTTTAGTGGCAAAACCTATGTGTACACCCCCACCCCATGCAGACTAGGTTTTTGGAAGGAAGGAACAGTGATGGAAAGATCCTTTATTCTACCGTTCTCACGGTATTTTGAATCACTTTTCTTTGTGTTATTCATGTATGGGTTTTCTCAGGCATCATTATGAAGGTAATGTTAGACACTCTCAATCTAGATGATTTCAGAAAAGTAATTGCAAGAAAAGCAATAGTGGCATGATATCCACAGTATGGAGAAAACACGCTTACGATTCTGTCACATTTAGTAAATCTGGCAGGTCCCAGGGCTGGGTGGTGGAATCCCTGGTCTCGTCCTGCTGAGGGTTGTGAAACTGATGGAAAGGTCCATTTCTCAGAGCAGTTGAAGTATTTAGGGAGCAGGTTTTGTTTTGCAACTGCGACAGGCATTGCTTCCCCTGCAAAAATCTTCTAGTAACAGCATAGAGGGGTGAGTGTGTGTGTGAGGAGGGAATTAAGTTTGATGCACATGGAGCCAAGTGAAACTGTGTTTTTTGGTTTGGCCTTGTTTTGAGGGATTAGGTTTTTTTTCAGACTGTTACACAGAACAGATTTCTTTTTAGACTTAAAAGGCACCTCTTTCAAACAAGCTGTTTTGACGCTGAGCTTGAACTTGATGCTCTTGTGTTGCTGTGAAGTAGTCTGACTTCAGTATGGGAGTTCATTATGATTTTGTAGTCTGTTTTGGCATTGCTAGCTTTGTGTGCAGTTAGTTTCTAGTCGCTCCTTACTTTGACCTTTCGGCATCGTTTTGAATCTTTTGCTCTGTAGACTTCACAGAATTTGTGTATTGTGAGTTCTTCACTGTGCCTTCTCTAGTAGTGAAAATTCTGTCCCGTTACACCTGAAGAACATGTAATACTATTTTTTTTTTTTCCATTTGCGGTTCAGATATGTTCCTCTGGCTATCCCAAATAACGTAGACAGTTCCTTTGATAATCAGAATAAATACATTTGAGATGTGGGAGAATATATTCTTAGGGTTCCCCAGGTCTTGCTTCTTGTATATTTTACAACCCATCCAGCTCTTATTTTGGATTGTTTTGGATAGTTTTTATAATTTGTCCAGTAAAGAGGTTGTGAGAACACACACTCCTCACTTGTATTTGTTAACATGATTGACAATTCACTAGTTTGGCAGTAGCCTGATAATATTACTGCTTGCTTTTTGAACTGTCATCTGGAAAGAAAAGAGAATTTCCCTAAAAAAAGTGTGTGCATGAGACAGAAATGAAGAGGTGAAATGTTAAATCTTTGTTTCATGGTTTTACAGGACAGGGAAAGAGGGCCAACCCAGAGAATACTACACTTTGGATTCTATCTTGTTCCTGCTCAATAATGTGCACCTTTCGCATCCTGTTTATGTCCGTCGTGCTGCAGTAAGTAGACCGTATAAAATTTTATTTTGTCTTGTTTGTGATAAGTAATATGTGTATAGTTATTTTCAGGGAACGATAGTAGCATTTAGGTGTATGAATTTGGCTGGGGGAAAGGGCTGTGTGTGTGTTTAAAAAGGAACGCCTCTACATAAGGATCAAATGACAGTCCTTATCAAGGTGGAATATTTTTCTTGACAATTCACTTCCTAAGATTATCTGTAACCACTAGGCTGCATTTACAAGAGTCTGTCATCCAAATGTTAACAGTAATGGCAGCGTTTCTTTTGATACTCTGTGGTCACAGTTGTCTTCTGCAGCTATTTCAAAAATACTTTTGTCCACGTGTTCTCTGTTGTGCGATCCCAATCTAGATGATTTTTTAGTGCCTGAGATTGCAAGGTTCTACAAAACAGAGAAAAGTACAGCAGAATAGCTTTGGAGTGAACTCAGGAGTATGCAGTCTAATTAAAGAAATTATTGGATAAGCTCTACAAATAAAGATAGGGGAATTCCGAAAGAGGAAATCCTTTTGATTTCCATTTGACTGCTTTCTATGAGCCCACGCCTCATCTTCCTCTGTGCCACACGGTTACCTGATACAGCAGTGCCGCATGTTCTACATACTTGGAAGAACAAAATTGAAATACTCCATTTCTGCGTACCAACACTCACTCCTGGCAGAGAAGTGTGTGTTAAAAGCTAGTTCTTAATCTTATTTGCAAGTTTGAAGTGAAGGAGGAAAAAGGCTGTCCTCTCTTGCAGTTTTATAGCAGACAACGTGTTTCATTTTGTGCAGCTAAACATCCTCTAGGAAGTAATTGTAGTTTTAAGCTTGATATTACACTTTCTTGGGCGGCAGGACACATGTTCCTTGTCTTGGTGTGAATGAGTAGTTTTCAGGAAGTGAAAAATCTTCAGCAAGAGACTTTCTGAGGGAATAATAGATTAATGTCAAGTCTGCTGTCTTTTCAGACTGAAAACATTCCTGTGGTAAGAAGACCTGATAGGAAAGACTTGCTTGCATACCTAAATGGGGAAACATGTGAGTGATACTTTCTTTTAACTTAGACACACAGTGTGCTCTACGGCTTCATAGTTATGGCACAAGTGAGGGGTAGGAGGGGAAGGATGGTTAATGGTGGTCAGTTTGCAGCTTAACTGAATATGTTCAGACTTGTCAAATGAAGTTAGGATTTCTTTTATTTTTTAATTTTGTTATGAAATTAACTGTTTTTATGGCACTTAGATAGTAGCTGGATTCCTACATACACGTTTAGAAGTGAGCTACTTTTTTATTATTACTAACATCCTTTGGTTGATAGTTATGTGTAGAATGCTTAGCGTTTGTATTTTTTCCCTTTTCTAGACTGGGAAACTTTTGTTAATACATTGATCTTAATGCATTAAGTGTGTGGGATAAAATCTTCAGTACAGTAAAATATATTGAATCACTGCTTTGTCAGTCTGCCAGATTTGCCTAGCATTCCATCATCTTAAAAATTCTTGTTAACAATAGTCAGAGAAAAGAGGTTTCTCTGAGAGAAAGATAAATATGGCTTACTTTCATGAGTTGCTCTGTTTTATAGATAGTCTTAGAATTTTAAGTATACTGGAATATAAGATTATTTCTGTAATGAACAGTAAATGATTTTTTATATATATTTTAAAGGGACCGGCAGATTGTCTTTATTCCAAAAACTAGACAAACTAGTAGATCTTGATTCCAAGTTATAAAGTAACTATCTTTGTGACTCTGTTTTCTCTTATGTGGTATATACAGATCATAGAATCACTAGCTAATTTATGTTGGAGGGGACCACAGAAGGTCATCTGGTTCAATCCCCTTTTCAAAGAAGGGCCAAATGACCCTGAGTAACCTGATCTAACTTCATACTTAGTCAGGTTCGGAATATCTCCTGTTCCAGTGTTTGACTGCCTTTGCTACCTAATGTCTACTTAGAATTTCTGTTGTTGCGATTTATCTGTTGTCCTTCTTCCTTTTATATTTAAATACGTTTGCAAATCTTTTGTACTTAAACAAAATGTTGTGTTTGATTACAGCAACCTCATCAAGTATAGACAGAAGTGCTCCACTTGAAATCGGTCTTCAACGGTCCACTCAAGGTACAATTTAACTAAAAAATAACTTTGAGGTTTATTTTATGAAAGTCTACTACAATCTTGCATTTTTCATGTCCTCTTTTTCTTGTAGTTAAAAGAGCAGCAGATGAAATATTAGCAGAAGCAAAGAAACCAAGAATAGAGGTAATGACAGTAATGCCATCAATACAAATTGAGGGGGGTGGTACATCACAGTATTTATCCGGTTTTGTAGCAATTCAATTGGGCTACCTGTCCTCTGGGTGTACGCAGTACTTCTGTTAGCACGAACATGAACTGGCAGGAGTTAGAATTTAAGCCTCTGATTTAAACTTGGAATTTTAGTTGCTGGATGTATGTTGTAGTATGAAAGGGGAAAGCTTGACCACGTGTTTGTAAGCACCTGTGGCGTTATAGCCTATCTGCTAAGAACTATGGTATTGGAATAAAAGTGCTGTTTAATGACTGATTATGGTTATTTGTTATCCATGAGTTGGCATTATAACTTAAATGCCAGTCTTAAGTCTATCAATGGGTACTTACCTGTTTTACCTGCTATTTTAGTCTCTTTATAGCAGTATATGAAACTGTCCCTGTGATTGCTATTTTCTGAAGCTGTGTCTTAGGTAATTAATTTAACAGTGCGTTTTCACAAGTGCCTTTGGAATAGAAGCAATGTGTCCAGTTACTATGCACATTGTATTATTTAACTCTGCCTGGTTTTAAAAACTGACTCACTGTTTTTCCTGATATTTTTTTTCCTTTAAATATGTTCATCCAGTTTTCTCCTCTGTGAGTTGTTATAAATCTGGCAGTGTATGTATTTTCAGAGTACTGAGACTTTAGATTTCTTCCTAGAAGAGTTATCAAAATACATAAATTCTCTTATTCAAGAATTGGATTTGAACATTGTTTGTGCTTAGCTATAACTGCATAAGAATCATAAAAACTTTATGTATTCTTAATGGCACATGAAATGACCTATCGGTGATCTATAGATTTTTGTTTTACATTACCCTATGTGGTTGTGATGCCGGTATGTTTTCTCATAATTTGGAGAATCAAGAATTCTGCATATGAGCCTAATGAGCTTATGGCCATCTTTGTTTCCTTGTTGCTCCGGCAGCTCAGAGTCTGTAAAGTCTGTTTTAAGTTATTTGGAGATCATCTCGGTGTAGAGATTCCAGGTCTCTCCTGATACGTAGGTGTGGCCAGTTTTGCTGTGCTTCAGCCTTTTGGGACAGCCTTGATGCCAGTTTCAGTTTTGTGGGGAAATAAGACATACTGAACACAAGTGGTACCAGTGTTAAGAAGCTGAAAAGATGGCATAAGATTACATCTCTCTACTGTTTTCTCAAATTACACATCTGTCTCAAACCTGGCTTGAGTAACTAGAGGCTTCCTTACTCTTCATTTCTTTTCTATATTTACTATGAATGCCATTTATAAAAGTTCTGCATCAAAATATAGCAGTTCTGAGCAGTTCTTTTCTTTAAAAATGTCACTGAGTAAATATGTTGGAAAATTCTAGTGTCCAATAAATTTACCTTAAACATGTATGTGTATAAGTCTGTTGTCCTACCTGAATGTGTGCATTGTTTGCCAGCTTTAAGTTCTCTGATTTTTCTATTGTTCTAAATTGAGCAAGGCTCTTTACAAGGGAATGGTAGTTTCTTTTTCCTTATTCTAATTATACTTTATGGTTCTTGAGAGGAAATTTCCAATAGCTGTACAGTTAATGCTAGTGCACAGATCAAAAATAGTTGCAAATAAAGATTGTCATCGCGAATGTAAAAAAAAAAAATTCTGAATAGCTTTAATTCTGTTTCTATTTGTTTTTTTTAAAGAGAATGCAAAAAAAAATTACAATTAAACATTACTGTTACTGCTAGGATGAAGAGTGTGTGCGTCTTGACAAGGAGCGATTGGCAGCTCGGTTGGAAGGACATAAAGAAGGTATCGTGCAAACGGAACAGATCAGGTAGGAATAATTTTTCTTATGGATAATGCTTAATTAAAGGACTGATAATAATTCTTGTGCTATTCAAGGCAGCCAGTTTTACTTCTGTCCAACAGCTTTCAGTGGAAGTCTTCCTCCCTTAGGTGCTAACATTAGTAATGCCTGAGCAGGCAGAACTTCGTGCCTGGTCAGACTCCTGTTGGTCAGACTTCCTGAGTGGAAGTTCAGATGTCACAGCATGTGATTTGGTTTGTCTTCAGAAGTGATCAGACAGTTGTCCGTAGTTCCCAGCAAGTCTGCCATTTCTGCTTCCTTCTGCTATGGTGTTTAGGCAGCTGAATGCTCATGAGCAGATCTGCAAGGGGAAGCTGATTATCTCTCTATTTCAAATAAAAATATCCTGTATTGAGGAGTGTCTTGCATGCAAAAGGAGGAAAACGTTGTGAGATCAAAGGGTAACACAACCTCTGTTTGACTCCTTGCAGAGGTGAGCTTTTTGCCTCTGAAGGCTACCAAAGGCTACCGCTGTCACTGCCATAAGTAGTAATCGGTATTCAAGTGCTTAAAAAAATGCCCATCGCCTTTCTTCTTCCATTATATTGCTCCAGAATTTTGCAAAGAACGGCAGTTGGTTTTGAGTCTTGCACTGTATCTTCTCAAGGCCAAGCAGAGAGGAAATGAAATTCTTGCAAGATCTCATTGATCCTAAGGAACTTGGGCTTAGTAGGATACCAGACTCTAGTAGTTCATTTTCAGATACCTGAGTTCAGAAGTCTTAAAGGCAGCTGCTTAATCTCCTTAGTGTGTCAGCTCCCGAAATGTAAAATGGGAGTCATGCTTCCTACAGTTAAGGTATATGAATATGAATTAACGTACTGCTTTGTCTGCATTGGGTTTTCCAGATAATTAGTTTTACTTGATAGGCCAACAACATTCTTGAGAAACTTATCTCTTGGGCATAAACAATACTGTGAATGCTTATCTGTCCTTTACTGGGATTAAATTTAACAGTTAGCCTTGGAACAATTAATACAGCAGAGTTGAGGCATTTATAGAATCCATAATTACACCTAATCACATGAAAAATACATATTTTGCATGTCTTTTTCCTCTGTCTTTTGTATAGGTGTACTTAAAAGAAAACTATATATAGAAAAAAACCCCTGATTGTCATACCTGACTTAAAATCAGAAAGTCTAAGGATCAAAAGAATCAAAAAGTACACACATTGTTTTGTATAAACTAATAGTTTGGATGCTAGCTTGAGTGTATCACAACTTTGTTTTAGGGTTGTGAGGCAATGCTGCAGTGAGGATTACTGAGTATTATTTGTAATTACTTTGTATTCTGTATTTACAAATATTTTTTTTTAGTGCTGAATGTAAAAGACTGTCCTTTTAAAGAAAGTGCAAATAACGTTTACAGGCAGTGAATTTGAACTCTGTTCTCGTCACTGTTGTTATTTTGTTTAACAGCAATACAAAAAAGTTCCCTTTCCAGTAGCTTAATTGTAAAAGGAGAATACTTCACAACCAGTACTTGTTGTGTTAATTTTTCAATATAATCTCAAAAAAAAAATCATGTAAGATTGAATTGGGTACTTGCAGTTAGGATTGTGCAATTCANTTTTTTTTTTTTTTTTTCTTCAGCTCAACTGCAGAGCAATAGGGCTAACTGTTTGGCAACCAAATACTGTGTTTACAATTAAAAGCGAACAGATAAAGGTGTTGCACTCTTGGACTGAACTGAGCTACCTCAAAGACAGGTGACTGTGGACAAGGTTACTACTATCTGTTGGTTGTTTGGCCTAGAGGCTCTGAGAAGGTAACACATCTTCCAAGTGGCCAAGTCCACATAACAGCACATCGGCTGAAATTTAGATTAATGTGTTGAAAGCTTCAGAGCAGCCAGGGATTGATTGCCTGGACACAAAATTGTAATCCACTAAAAATAATGGGGACCTGAAATTCAGATGATGTTGTAAATGCAAGTGTTAGTCCTGATGCTTTACACTTGTGGTCTTTACTACTGCTTGTTATAGTTAGGATTTTTTGATGGTTTTTGTGCTAATACCGGGATGGAGTCTTTTGTTAGAAGTTTGATTCTCATGCCTGAAACAGCAACGCCAAGCTCATGTAATCTTCAACTGTATGTAAGATGACTATTTTATGATTTATATCATAGCCATAAACTTTAAGCAGGATGAAGTTACTCATTCACAAATTCTTTTCGAAGAATTGTTTGTGCAATTATTCAGTCTCATCTGTTATTTTTTCCTCGTTTAGGTCCTTGTCTGAAGCCATGTCAGTGGAAAAAATTGCTGCTATCAAAGCCAAAATCATGGCAAAGAAAAGATCCACTATCAAAACTGATCTGGATGATGACATAACTGCTCTTAAACAGAGAAGTTTTGTTGATGCTGAAGTGGATGTAACCAGAGATATTGTCAGCAGGGAGAGAGTATGGAGGACAAGAACTACAATCTTACAAAGCACAGGCAAGGTAATGCTCTGGGTACCAAGCTATTTTTATGATCTGAATGGCAAACTGCATTTTCTTTTTTCTGTATTGCTGGCTTGTTAGCTATAGATGACTGGGGGATTATGCTTAGTGTTTGAGGTAAAGGTAGGCTTGGAGGGCTGTTGGCACAATGACAGAAGAGTTTGTTCTTAACTCATTAGCATAAGCCTAAAATGTATCTCAAAATACTTGCTTCAGCCATTTAAAAGATACCAAGTAATCGCTTAATTCCTCTTAAACAAAGCTGTCTTGAACCCTACAATTGGGAGGGCTGTATGAAAGTAAATGCGGGTTTGCAACGGACAAAAGTGGGGAGTCACTGATAGAAGTAGCAACACGTGTACATTGAAAATCCAAAGGCTGCTAAACTGGAAAGCACCAAAGTAGTAAGGAGAGAAAATGCTAAAATGAACAAAACCAGAAAGCGTTACCATGGTGTGGCTTTTCTCTATATTTTTGTCCCTTCATGCTCCCTTAATCCATGTCTTTAGCTGCCCTTGGTTATGTGCCATCCAGAACATGGTTGCAAGCACAGCTGACAGCTTGCTCTCTTCGGACAGTTAGGCTTTCTTTATTGTGGTGATACTTGGCACTAAATTTCTCAAAGACGCAGTAAGTCAATTTCTAAAAGATGGCAAATGTCTGTTTTCCTGAGGTTATTGTCAAATTGCGTCCTTTGCCTTCACTTCCTCTTCAAGTGCTGTCACAGGAAAATAATGGTTAGAAGTAAACGAGGTCCCAGTTTTTGTTTGTCTTATTTTTAACAGTATTTTCAATAGTGCTGATTTACACAAGCTGGTCTTACAGCATTAGTGGTAATTTCATTCATGAATTGTGGGGTAATTACTAGTCATGTGGCACGTACCTGCATGCTACATGCAGAGTGAGTGTTGCTTCTTTGAGTCTGTGAGATTTGTAGCAATCTCACTGCTGAACACTTGATAAATTGGTAAAAGCCTTTTAACTTTTTAGTCATTGGAGATTTTTGTACTGAGTAATGTGGGTAGCTGTTACTCCTTTAGCGAATCATTCATGGCTTTCGTGTGTTTATATGTCTTCCAAGGGAAACTTGCAAAGATACTAGGGAAACAGTTGAATGTTTTGTTGTAGTATCCTTGTAATAATAGTAACATGAGGCAGTGATTTTAAGCAAGACCTAACATGGGGAGAAAGACAAAAACTAAGACATCAAGTTTGTTCTTGGACTCCAGCATGCAGTTACTTTGACTCACCTGATGATTATAATAGGCGTAATAGCAAGTCTTTATTTCTTTTCGTGCAGGATTGCAGGAGCATTCTTGATAGCATGGACAGAAATCATCGAATGTTAATGTTTATATTTTTGTACAAGTAACAGTGAGAGTAAGTAGATGGGGGAAACATCACGTATTACCCAGGGCTGTGATTGATCCCAGAACAGCTCAGGCTTATATGTTTGTTTGTAGGTTGGTTGGGAGGGGTTTTCGGTTGATTATTTTTTTCTTTTTTATTTTTTTTCAAAGAACCTTTGTGAAGAGCTTCTCAAAAGTTGTTAGGAGATTCAGATACATTCTCTCAGGCAGATCATTCCTTATCTGCTTGCCTGTTCATGTAAAGACTTTTGATCAGGGAAGCACGATACCCCTCTGCAAACGCTGTTTTGACTTTTCCGTATGATACTTGAATTGCTAATGTGCCTGATAATTATTTTTTTTTTTTTTAAATTTTCCCTATCTGCTTAGTATAGATTTATCTGCAGTCTCTTGATTCCTTTTATAATGTTTAAAACCAAAATTGACTTCAACAGTAGTTTACATACTGTACAGTGTCTGACTTTTTCATATTTGAGTTCCTTTAGAACTCCTGGGTGAACGGTAACAAAAAGTGAGCACCCTATAATGTCAATTTCATTGTTTCTTTCCAAAAATTGCTTCAGTCTGAGGCAGCTCCTTGAGCTCTCTCTCCACAGAGAAAAACTCCTGTGTGTGAACTTTCCGAGTGTTCTCTGTAGTAAACAAAGATGCAGAGATAGCTTAAGATGCAAAAGAAAAACACTAGGAAGATCAGACCACAGCAAAAAGAAAATAATCTATAGTCCTTATCAGCTTTCTGGCAGGTTTCCTCTGTTTTTGATGTGTTTGAAAAAAGTACTGATTCCTCCAGCAAGATACTTCTCAAAATTCTATGTAGATGGCAATAATCTTAACTATATTTATGGAGTATTTACTGTTTCTCCTTTTGGACACATTTTCTGATTCTGAAGTTTGCTTTTTACTTCAAAAAGTCTTTTTTGCTTTATAGAACTGTTCCAGGATTATTTTTTTTAAAGTCTCCAGTGATGTAGTGTTCTTTTTTNTTTTGGACACATTTTCTGATTCTGAAGTTTGCTTTTTACTTCAAAAAGCCTTTTTTGCTTTATAGAACTGTTCCAGGATTATTTTTTTTTTTTAAGTCTCCAGTGACGTAGTGTTCTTTTTCNTGTTCCAGGATTATTTTTTTTAAAGTCTCCAGTGATGTAGTGTTCTTTTTTAATATCTTTCATGATAATTGCATTCTGCCCTTTTAGATGCAGCTTTTTGTTATCTTGATAGCATCTTCATTGTTATGTAGCGTCCCTTGCTGAAATCATAGTGGTGGATTTTTTTTTCCTTGCTGTAGGTTGGTTTTTTTTTGTTTCATTGTTTACAAGAATGTTGAATTTGAATGCACTGATACTCCCGTTATACAAGATTCTTCAGCAGCTACCTCTCTAAAGTAGGTACTATGGACTAAATCAAGAGGTGCTTTTTCCTTTTGTGACTCCTTTGTCCAGTTGCTCCAAGAAGCAATTACTTAACGATAGCTAAAGAATTAATCGCGGCATCACTTCCCTTCTTGACACTTATCCAACCTGCAAAGTAACTGCAATCTCTCATAATTACTGTTTCCTACTTTGGAAATCTCTATACTGCCCCATTTATATTGGCCATATAGCCCCTAATGCTCTAATGAATTGGGACAGGTTATCATTCATTCACTATCATTCTTTGGAATTCTATGAATTTGACTGTAAGCTTTCCATAATGCATCATGCAGGTCCTTTATCTGTACAACCCCCTCTGTTACCCTCTTTTGATCAGATGTTGCATTGATCCCTGGCTGTCTTTTTACTGATTTTTGTGAGGTTCCTGTTGTTTGTAAAATCAGACATTTCAGTTCACCTGTCCTCTCTTGTTTTTAAGATTTCTAGGATTTGCATTTGTCCACTTAATTTTATGTTTTGCTTAGAACGTTTTGTTGCGGTATTTTTCCATAGTTTTCTGCCTGATTATTATGCAGTTCTACCTTCTTTTGGAAATAGTGTTTGATTTAATCACTAGTGGATGAGTCATCCTGCACTGTCTGTTTTGAACATCTGTTGGCCTTCCCCAAGTCTGTAGTGTAGTCTTCTAGATTTTATGAATAATGTGACATTTTTATGTAATCATTTTTCAGAGCCAAATCGCGTCTGTTTAGACTAAGGTTTTTTCCCCTCTCATAGTAGCTTAATTTTAGAACTACTTGAGAGAATATATTGTTTAAAGCAATTTAATTTCAGGTTTGGCTAAAGGCATGCAACATAACATTGCTGTTTTGGTGAGTCAACCAGCAGTCTAACCAACTGAAAACTTAGTCAGATTTCAAAAGCAATAAAAGTACTTGATGCAAGAGCTGCTTCTGAATTCCTCTACCATTCTTTTAACAGCCACAATTGTTGGAGGCTTTAAGAAATTAATTTCTTCTGTTTGTCCACACTCTTCATGCAGTCCAATTCTCATTCTTAATCTTCACAAACACACACAAAAATCAGGGTAAGGGAGTTCCTATCTTCAGACCCGATACAGCTGGCTGTGCTGGGGAGAGCAGCAGTATATGTGTAGGGAGAGAAGCTTAAAGAAGAAAAGGTGGAAATTGTTTAATCTATAGATTGATATTTGGACAAGGTGTCTTGCTGCTGGAAGTGTCTCACTGGGATTTTTTCGTGGCCTTTTTGTATAAAGCGGACGTAATAATTTCAGATGCTTACTTATGTCATGTAAGAAAGGTATGAATGAGTTCTTGATCATGTAGTCACGCCATTGACTATGGAAACTACTTTTGGAGAACAGGTTAGGTCTGTCAGATTTTTATGTAAGTTAAATCAATTTGAACTAAAACACTGTCTGGTGAAGATATGTCAGAATTAACACTGACACTTTCAAAACTGCAGATCTTAGGGTAAAATACTAACAAAATATTATTTTTGTAACTTCTTTGAGAGAACCATTGTATATAGAACTGGATATCTTCTCCAGTAGATAAAGTTTTGAACCCATACATAGAATATTTACCGTCACAAGTGTTTGGAGTATTAAGTTTTGAATTACTGCTTTGCAGAGGTTTCAGTTCTGTTGTGTATAGGTTTTTTTAGGTAAATGTCTGGCTGTTTTGTAAAACAAACCATTGAACACTGAGAAAAAAAGTGTTTAAACTGAAATGGGTTCCTTCTTTTCATGTCCTTCCTCTATCCTTTCTTCCTGAATAATTCTTTGATTTTTATAATCTCCTGTAGCAGGTTTCAGCAATCTTCTCTGAAGGAAAACCCTCTGCATTCCATCTCTACTGTAAATGTGCTTGTGGCACTTGAATCGTTCTTGTAGGAACAAATTGAAGTAGCCTAAGCAGGAGCTTCAGCATTCACAGGTGTATTTGGAGGGCGTATTTTTGTTTGTGATGGCTGATGTACTTGATTTTTTTTTTTGTTTGTTTTAATCTCCCAGAGTGCTCAGAGATATTTCTTAGATAAGCAGCATGGTAACTGGGTGGGCTGCATTGAACATGCTCTACTTCTATGTAGAAAAATCTTAAAACTGGAATCTTGGAAATGAACTAGTACTGGCCTTGTGAATTTCTAACTGTTTGAAATGAACCAGTGTTCTTGTAGGAATAGTGAGCTCTCAGCATTTCTGATGCTTTTAAAAAAAAAAAACTTTCATCCTTTTCTTTGTAGGGATATGCTAGATATTATTGCTAAAACTTTAAATTTTGGGTAGCACTCTTCAGTCATATTTTCTTGCAGTTGCTAGTATATTAGAATTACCTTTTCTCAAGTGAACTCTAACCCTGCTTACAGGAGAAATAACTTAATCTATCCTGTCGAACATAGGGTAAGCCTTAAAGGTTATACCACAATAACCTTTCTAAATCGCTTTGACGAAGAAGCTGGAAGAGCGGCTATACACATTTTGTGTATGTGAGTCCATACACAGACTCATATTTATATATCTGTGTGCAGCAACTGCAGTTGTACATCTGTCAATCCCTTCTTTACTGTCTTCCTTGAGCCTTGAGTAAGTCTTCTGAAGACATTGCAAGGCACGAGGAGTGGAGAGCGACCTGTGCGGTGTCTTAACGTTATTGTGTGCCTGGGTACATTCCTAGGAAAAGCAATGAAGTAGAACCGTGTAAGTTGGAAATGAGAAGTCTGAATTTGAGGTAAACATTCTTTCTAATGGCATTAGTTGTGTGTAAAATAGACGAACGATCAGATGTGGGCTCCTTATGCAGGTATCTGTTAAAAACTATTTAGAGTGTTAAAACTTGGTATGGGATCAGAGTTATGTGAAACTTGGTCCCTCTAGTTCCATAACCTTTGAATCATGAAATTGTATCTTTTTGTCAATATAAGATTGTTTCTTTATGTGCTTATTACTTGATAGGTTTAGGTTGGAATGTTGAAGCAAAGGTCTCATTTATTACTTGCTGTTGCTTCAATTCTGCAGACTGACCAATTTGATTCTCTCACAATCTGGGTAGTTAATCTTTTTCCTGTTTAATATTTAACAAAAACTTAAGAATATTCTGAATTATGGCGTTTATATATATATAAATAGTCCTCTGTCCTTTGCCTGAATCAAATAAAAAGTTTTTTCTGCCTTAATCCTGGTATTTTTATGATCTCTCATGTTCTTATGTGACTTAGATGAGGCTATCCAGTGCATATTTTTCATAAGCTTTGTTTTGAAAGCACAAGAATCTTATTTTGTATAACAAGCAATTTGTTTAAATAAACAACTTCTTATGTTAGTGTTTTTTTTAAAAAAAAAACATTAATCGTTTTTCAACTTTGATATCTTTAGTTATTGCTGTCCTGTTGTAATGTACTAGTTATCTATACTTTTCTTTGGGGAAAAAAAGGTTGATGATGCCCAGTGTATTGTGTATCCGTAATAAAGGACATTAATACATGNCTGTCCTGTTGTAATGTACTAGTTATCTATACTTTTCTTTGGGGGAAAAAAAAGGTTGATGATGCCCAGTGTATTGTGTATCCATAATAAAGGACATTAATACAAAAGGGAAGGGAGTCAGCTGTAATTTCATTTTATAGAGCATGACTGTGAGTTGTATGTATTAAATTCCATAATCTTTATTTCCCCACTGCCCCACCCCCAGCTTCTGGGGTATGTTTGCGTGTGTAGTGATGGAGACGGCCAGAACTGAGTAAAATGATTGGAATTTATTGCTGACCTAGCTAGAGGGATTAGCGTTTTCCTGGTATGTGGCATTTACCTTGCATGTAACCCACAACTGCAAATTCATCTAATGCAGTGTCTTGCCCTGAACTACCTCAGAACGTTATTCCTTTGTGATTTTCTGTATTCCTGTCCATAAGTATTAAATAGCAGGACTTTTCATTTTCCCCCAAATGAATCTCAGCCTTGTGGTGGTCAATATTTTTAGTTTTGTGTTATCCTTGGAAAATATTACC
>RSEF01000008.1:3570090-3585845 GCA_003993805.1 Himantopus leucocephalus | reverse complement strand
TCTTCTGATGCAGCCCAGGATGCTGTTGGCCTTCTGGGCTGCGGTCACACATTGCCAGCTCCTGTTGAGGTTCTTCTCAATCAGCACACCCAGGTCCTTCTCCTCAGGAATGCTCTTGATCCATTCCCCCCTGAGCCTGGATTTGTGCTTGGGATTGCCCCAATCCAGATGCAGGACCTTGCACTTGGCCTTGTTGAACTTCATGAGGTTCACACGGGTCCACCTCTCCAGCCTGTCCTCGTCCCTCTGGATGTCATCACTTCCCTCCAGCGTGTCTACCTTGCTGCACAGCTAGGTGTCATCGGCAAACTTGCTGAGGGTGCACGTGATCCCACTGTCTGTGTCTCCGACAAAGATGTTGAACAGCATGGGTCCCAGTACTGACCCCTGAGGAATGCCACTCATCACTGGTCCCCACTTCGACATTGAGCTGTTGACCACAACTCACATGTCTAAGCTTTTGTCTTTGTGTCTCACCTGTTTGGTCTTTCCTCAGAGAAATTGAAACTATAGGAAGGATTCACAGCAGTCCTCTCCTAGTTCCTTCATGATTGCAGCTTGTTGTCTGTCTGCAGTTTCATATCATACTGTAGTATTCATGAAGATTTAAAGTTTAGGTAGCAAAAAGGTGAACGGGGTTTTTTCTTGGATTATTTGTGTGGTTTAGGACAGAATTTTTCCATTAACAGTAGTGTTCTTAGCATAAACAATTCAAAGCTCGTAGAGCTAAGATGGTAAATTTAGGAATTTTAACATGAGATGCATTAAGTAAACTGCTAAGTTGCAGCCAAATTTTTCTGCTTCTTGTGATGGATCATTATTTCTGATGTGGTGTATCAGGATGCTTCTCCGGCTTACTTAAAATCTTCATTCCAGATGGGACAGGATTTGCTGCTACAATGGTTTAGATTGCTTTAATGGTAAATGTGAGGGGGGAAGGGTGTGTGGTAATTGTAAGGTACTTTTCTTGAAGAGCAACTGATCAGTTACACCTGCAGTCAATGGAACTGCTTATGCAGCCCTGAGTCAGTAGTTGGTAGCTGGGGGTCCTGTTACTGCAGTTTTGGTTAGGCAGGAGAGAGAAATCTTTCCTTTGACGTTCTTTAAGTTCTGTGATATATACCATAGGAAATGTATTAGAAGGTCTCTTGCAGTAGGACTTGTACATCCCAGATATTTCCACAGTGGAAGAACATGTTACTTGGCAGTGCACCCATCATGCTGAACTGTTCAAACAGTTTTGAGGTGAGGAGGTGAGCGCCCTGCAATTACTTTCCTCGACTGCTGTTTCCTTCCCGTTGGTTTTGTTTCTTTCATGCTGGCAGGCAGTGATGGTATCCTCTCTTTAACAACATAGAGCTCCACTCAGTGCTCAACTTTCTCTACTTTTCCCTTTGTAGTTTTATTTCTTTCCTTCATATTACTCCCTTTAGCTTGTATTTACACTTTATTAATGTCATTTATTAATGTGCATCTTTATTTCATGGTATTTTATTCATGCCACAGACTGTCTTGTTCAAACGACAGTCTGTCTGTCATATCTTCTTGAGCAACTTAATTTTTAAATCCTTTTCAGGATTTAAAAATCTTGTGCCCAAATGTCATTGGACACTTAGGAGGGTATCTTGGGTCCTCTCCTGTGTGCCTCAGTGTTTGATATGTAGATATATATTTAGTGGTATATATGGTTTGCAGCTCAGCCAGTGGTATACTGAAACTGAGCTGATGTGATTGTTCTACAGGACATCCTAGGTACTAAGCTGTTTTGGACACTATACCTTGTTTTTTCCCCAGTTTTTTGGGTGGCTTTACCAGAGATCCTCCTTCTCACATGCTTGTTTCTTTGGTAATTCCAGACTGAGAAATAGTGCTGGGTTGATAATCTTGAAGATTACATTTTCTTGACCCGTTGAGTGCATCTCTCGGTATAGGTGGCAAAGTAAAGCTTCTCTGTGCTGCTCCAAGTGTTAAGTCTGTAAGGCATATTCCAGGAGCGTTATTCTTGTTTGCCTGCTATTGTTGTTGTCAAGGTTTCAACATAGCAGAAGCCAATTGTTATTTAAAAAAAAAAAAAAACAACAAACTTTTGGTCCTATTTAGTGTAAACTGGAGAGGGTCTTGCTGTACAGCCATGTGATTTCAACCTGTAATGGTGAAAAGAATATTGTTTACTACATCCAAGTGTTTCCTTCAGGAAAGCTTGCTGTTGAGTTCCTGCTATTGTAATTTTATGTTTGAATTATTCTTGTAATTGTGTTGGATTTTCAAACATAGCTGCAGTTTCTCAGAAGTATGCCTAGCTTTCAATCAGTTTTAAGTGTTAAGCCTAGGCAACAGAGGACTATGGAGTTTTTAAACTTGCGGTGACTCTGGACCACAAAACCTCTTTTTCTCTCTCCTACGCATTGTTAAGAAAGTTTCTTCATGAAGTATTTCTCGTTATTTCCTTTTAAATTGTGTGATTTCCGTTTACATAAATAGAATAGGAGAACTGGTAGCAGGAGATCCAGAGTTCTGAAACTTGACTGCCTTGTTAGACTTTTATTTATTGCATTCATTTTTAAGGTTATAGGATTCTGCTTTTTTTTCTAGCAGAGAATATGTGCAAGAGATTCACATTTGGACAAAGACTGCGGTCTATCACTATTTCCTGCCTTTGTGTGACCAAGTAGTTTGGTAACTTTCAGTACTGTACATTCACTTCAGTGCTGGAAAATTCACATAGATTCATACTGTAATTTTTTTTATTAGTACTGTGAGAAACTTTTAAGAACTTGAGTGTTAATTACTTGTAAGATTATTACTGAACTGTTATATATGAACTGTGCTGAGAATTTTGTAAACTAATTAGTGTAGCTTGGAAATTCAGGCGTGAAACTTCCAACTTTTACTTGTTAGAGTTCAGTACTGAAAAGGAGCGTTCGGTAAACTCATATGTAGAATGAAATTTGGTGTCAGTGATTTAATTACCATGGGTGTGAAGTGGGGTAGTGAATCATTTCCAGGCAGTCTGCAGAGCTGTTGCTATCTGGGGTTTGAAGAGTATACAGCTGAAAAAAGAAGTGGTTATTCAATCTTATTCATCCGCAATTCAAACAAAGTCTTTAACTTGAGCTCTTCAGTGTTTCAGTGGCATGCTCCTTTGTTCCGTTTCTGTTTGCCTAGACTTCCTTCCAGAAATTCAGGGTTAATTTGAGTCTTTTTAAAGCTATTATTCTTTTGGTAACGTATCAGTGCTCAAGTTTGCACCTGGATTGGATGGCTAGAGCTGCAGCAGGTGCAGAATCAAAATGCAGAGTGAGCTAGATGGACGCAGAGCAGTGGGCTTTAAGCAAATGGAAGGCACTTTGAACATTAATATTCGTATGCAAGTAAATGGAACATATGCGCAAATGGTGATGGAGAATATAATCAGTCCGATAAGCTGATGGATTAGGGTGCATATTTTTGTTTCCAGGTCTAATTCTTTTAAATGAGAGAAGGCCCTCAGATTGATGCATGGTGATGCTAGAAAGGTAACTAGTGATGAACCATGCTGGAAGAGCATATGATTCTTTTGTCAGTCTTTGGGTCATTGAACTGTGAAATTGTGATCATAATACATGCAATGACTGGAGGAGAAAGGGTAGTCTTAATGTTAACTGGTGATGGTTTATGTTTTTGAAGCATTAGAATTGATTATTTGGTACTAGTTATTGTGTTTAGTCTCTCAAGATGTAGTTTTTAAGGCATTTGTTAATTTCGGTGTCTTTAACAATGCTTATATGTTTATAAAACTGATTGTATTTGGCAAAGAGAAAAAGTTGCAATATAGTTAGTCACAATACATTAATGTTGGGCTTTGCTTGCATTCTTTACTCCTTAGGGTTAGACCTGCATTTAAAGTATTTAATATGGCCTGCTTTTTGCCTAAATGAAATAGGTATAACTTTGTTGTAATGTTATTGAAAAACCCCAGTGCACTGGAGTCTCAAGTAGGTTGGGTGGTTTTTTTGACAGTTGTTCTGCATCTAATTCCAAGTCCAAAGTCTTGCCATCACGATACTTTTATTTAAAGGGCTCTTTTCTTCTTAAATGCCCTTTTCGTAGTAGATGGCTTATCATTTTAACCGCTTCCTCTATTACCATCAGTGAAGCTGTGATTTTGAAACGAGTTGCAAACTAATTCTTGGCCAGGCATTAATATTTCATCTCTGTGCTGGTGTATGACTCAGCAGCACAGATTCGAGCTGGTTTGGGAGGCAGGGGAGAAACATACTGCTTTTGTGTTCTTAGTCAGAGGGTATGGCACAGCATTTATGCTGATGTATGCTGGGGGCACATCCCCTGGTGCTCCAGGTTGCTCTGTGTTCTGTTCCTCTTTACTGTGACCTGCGGTTCCTCTTGTATCCCAGGTCTGCTTTTGAGCAGCTGCATCAGGGTCAGCCGCTGCCCTCAGAGAATGCTCTGGAAGAAGTGCTTCTCCATTGGTCCTTGAATGTCTTTTACAACCAGCTGCATTAACCTGGCGAACACCCTCAGCAGTTTTTGAAGTGGGAATGCAGCTGTAACTGTGGAGTCCCTGACTTGGAGGCATTTGTTTCCTGCTTTGCACAGGCTGTGTACAGTAAATGGAGCTGACGGTACTACTGTGTATGTTGCCAAGCGTGCAAACTGTTGAGACCTTACAAAAAGGCACAGAAGTGCAAGTGGCAGGGCTCTCTCTCTTGTAGCAGTGTTTATTTCTGTAAGAAAAGTGAGTGGCTGACTGGCAGAATATCACATGGTGAATGTGAGAGGATCAGGTCAAAAAAGCCGTATTCTGAGAAAAGCGTGTCCGTGCTGTTAGCGGTTAAAGGAGGGTTGCTGTGATTATCTGGAAGCTGGCAGTGCTTAACTCGCACAGTTGCTTGAGAGTTTGAGGCAGGAAATCTGAGAGCTGGTGGGCAGTTTGGGAGGTGGTGCCTTCTGCTCATCCCACCCTACCTGCAGGTAGCAGACCCTTGGGGTCTGCAGTAGACCTCGTAGTGGCTGCGGTAACTGTTTGCAGGAGTGTAAGTGGGTACCTACGTTCCACTTTGACTGTTCAGCATCTCTTAGATTTACATTAATAAGGAGAAGTACTATGCTGTTACTTACAGATTCTCAGAACTGTTTTATTTACTACCTGAGTAGCTGTTAAATAGCATTGGAAGGCCCGTGTAGCTGCTGGAAATGTTCAGCAGGCAAGAGTGCCCACTCTAGGGCCTGAGGCAACAGGTGGCTATTTAGGATGCTAGACACTTGCTTTTCTGCTGGGAAGAAGGGTCAGCGGAAGGCTGGGAGCAGCAGGAAGCTGGTGAGAGCCAGAGCCTCTGGTCAGTGGCTCTTGTGCCTCATTAAATGAACCAGAACACACTTTATGAGAGACTTGGGGAGATTTTTTTTTTTTTGCAAAAGATGAAACTACTGGCAGTTGAGCAGAGGCTTGTTGCCTGCCAGGTGCCTCTCTCCCCTTTGATTTACTTTCTAACTGTGCTGCTGGCTCTGTGGGCCTCTATTCCCTTTGCAATGCTGATGGAGACCTGGGTTAGGGTTTCTTAATTGAGAAGGAATGCCAACTTTTAATAGGGGGAAAAGTAGAAAATAGTCCAGTGGAAAGAAATAACCGAAACGGGGAACAAACACGTAGAACTAATTATAGAACCGGGATTCGCGCTGAGAGGAAAGAAACTCTGGCAGGCCAGGCACAATGGGGGATGCTGCTTTGCTGGTCTCGTTACGGGGCGTCTGTATTCTTTGGAGTTTGGGAAGAACATCTGGTAAAAATAGTTGGAAATTCTCCATGTCACGGGCAAGAGGAACCCCATAATAGGTCAGTGTGGAAAGGGGAAAGGTTCCTCTGTTGGTGACCTTCTGAAATTCACAAGCAACTGTCAGCTTGGATTATACACCTCTGATTTATGTCACCCCATGTCAGCAAAAGCATCTCTTCAACTTAGGGGAACTCTACCAAGTATTCTGCAAGGCTCTAGGCACCGCCTGAAATATTAATATGCTCCTTGCCCAGAAACAGTGACCTGTATAGTAACAAGAGAAAACTGTTATCCATGAAATTGTTGGTCAGATGCAACTTCACTATCTTCAGCTCAAGTTCAGCTGTATGAGCCCTGAGCTAAGACTCAATGCATAATTACATCCTGGGGTTGGCAGGGAAAGGCAGTAAGGCAGTATCAATTTATAAAGGGAAGTTAGGCTTCTTTTTCTTTTTTTTATTAAAAAGACTGCATTCGTGTCTGTACCTGCATTTTACTTTCACAGAATCAACTCTAGTTCAGAAACGTTAAATCCAGCAGAAGGGGAGGAGGGGTGGCCTTGTGAAGCCAAGGTGAAGAATGGCTGGAGCTGAGGTGACTTAGGGTAAAACAAAACATGGTCGGTAACACTAGGCTTCTCCACTTGGTAGCTGGTGATAGGTCTGGTAGCATAATTGAGAGGGCGAGGGGGGGAAAGGTAAAACCAAAAACAGTGTTCAGAAAGTAGATACCTGTCTCCATGGTGAGCGGAGTTATGATCACTTTTCAACTCCTGGGTAGCTTCTTCTAGGCACTGGAGAGTTATTAAATCAGGGAAACTTTTCTGCCTCATTTCCTACAAGCATCTGATAATCTTCCTCATCTAAGGAAGAAAGGATGAGCAACCATAGATGCTTCCCAGAGCATCTGCATTGTTTTCAAGGTTGTCTGGGTTTCAATTTAAGTTAATTTACTCATGATAAGAGCAAGAAGCTCTAACAGTCTTGAAAATCTAATATTTTTCTTGGACTTTTTGTAGGTTCAGGTATACGCCTTACTTTGATTCTGCATTATTTTTGGTCTATTAGGTTTTTGTACTGATGCATTGTATGAAGGTGATGTAATAAATGGCAAAAATTTTCCAATCCCGAATAGTTATTTCTTCACAGTATCAGTTACCGTTACCCAAGTCTAGTTGAAATAGCCCCAAAAGTTGCTTAGTTGTAGATAAATACTTGCTTATCATGGTGTGATTGGTGATTATCATGCCATTTTAAGTATGAATTAATTGCGTGGTTGGTTGATGGGGTCAGTTGACAGTAGATGCATGAGGCTAGGGAATTTACAAAAGGAAAAAGGTTTTCTTGCAAGTCCTGGTGGCAATATTCAGCAGCTGACTCTGATCATAGAGCACTGAGAACAGGAGGACAGAAAAAGGGGAATTCAAAACCAAACAGGCTAGTGGCAGCAGGTTTAGTCACTGAGCACTTGCAGGCTTCTGGCACTTACTCAGTATAAATTCAGTCTGATTAAAACTACTGAAAAAACTCAACTCCCAAACAATCCTTTTTATCACCTTTAGTCTGGTAGTGTGAATTTATGCAGATTCTGTCCTCTGTATCCTATGACAATGATATTGTTGCTCTTCTGCACTCCAGAAGTGAATTTATCGTGTTAAGCGGCCATGGTTTTGTTGTCAGGATGTAAACTGGTTTCTTATTAAGTATATTTTTTTTCTATTAATACAACTACAAGTTGAATATGTTGCATTATAATGCGTTCTGGGAATATGAGGTACTTCTCCATTTTGTAGTGAAGAGAATTTCTGAGACTGCATGCATGTTGTAACATACTTTTGCAAAGATTTAAAATTATATCCTTTCTGTGGAGTGGTTTGAATGATTCCGTGCAGCAGGAAAAGCTTACTCTGGTCACAGAAAGAAGAAATACCAAATGGACCTCTGTCTAAAGAAAACACAGATTTATTAATTACTAACCAGGTTTTGTATTGTGAACAGAACCTAAACCACTACCAATAGCAAGATGTGTTCTTTGCAAAAATAATTTCAAAGATATTTCCAGTGTTGTCTATTTATGTTCATATGTCCTTATGTTCATAATGATTTACAAGAGACTGTTTTCCTTTGCAGAAACGGAAGGCTTTAAAATTGATACCATGGGCACCTATCACGGAATGACTTTGAAGTCTGTAACGGTAAGCTGAAGCTCTTTTCTTAAATATGTTTGAAAGAAATGATAGCGTACCTATATATGTATATCTCTGTCAGCCTGGCTTACGCTCTGGAGGGTCACTTTGGTTGACTAACAGACTTGATGAAAGTTCTCTGTGAAAAGACAAAACATGTTTTGATTTGGTCTGCACATTCTAGAGATCTTTTTAGGGATTTGTCTGCAGTAAAAAGGTTCTTCTTGTGGAGTTGCAGCCTTTTTGTGCTTGACTATACTAAGATACCACTATTTTTGCTAGCCTTATGTATGTCTGTGAAGGACATCTTTCATAATCATAACTGATAAAACTATACTCACAAAACTGAAGTAATAAAACTCGGTTTTGGAGTATCACTCTGTTTCCTACTCTGCATTTAATAACAAATTTGTTTAGTGGTGGAAGAATCTGACCTCTGCATTACTGTTGAAGCTTTCTAGCCTAGTGAGATGGACTTCTTTTGTATGACTTTACAATGCTGTCAGTGGAATTGCTACATACACAGATGAGAAAGAGACCCTCAAACAGATTTCCGTTTTTTTGGCCAATATTTGTCTGCTTTTGTGGAAGTGGGTTGAATGCTCTCAAACAAATGCTGTTTTGATCTACTGGTAAGTAGGACAGATGCTACAAAACTAATGTAGAGCTCTCATTAAGGTTTTTGCCATCTGCATACCTATATAAATCTGATGAATAGACAGCACTAAACGCTCTCCTAAATTCATGCACTACTTGTAATTTGCACTCCTAATTTGAACATAAAATAGTATCTTGAATGTAAATTTCTTAAAAATTGGAGCTTTTTCTCGTTTGATAAAAGTTCTTGCCCAAGTCTTTCATTCCCAACCTCCTCTGGACTTAATAATACTTCAAAAAAAAAGAATATTTTAAGGAAGGAGTCCACTTAGTTCTAAACAGTGTTGTTTCTGGATTAATTCAGAAATTGATTGGGTGAAGGAAGAAAATGACCCATTATGTCCGATTTGTTCTTGAACCTTGCAGGAATTTAGGGCTGCTTTATGAGGGATCAAGCAGTGTTGTTATACCAAACCCAGGTTTCTATGGTATAATATGGCTGTTTCAAATGGTAATGACGTGAAATGACTTAGTAAATGACTTAGTAAATAGGTCCTGTTTAAATTGCCCTGTGGGGACAAAAAAGAAAAAAGAACAAAAAAAAAAAACCAACCAAGATTATAGTGAAATAGAAATGCTGAAATGTTTTAAGCTTGTCAGTGTAAAAACTGCAAAAGTGAAGGGATGCACGGTAACTCTAAAAACGTGGGGATTTTTAAGTTCATTAAAAAATAATCAAGGCCTTTTATTCTAGGAACCCTAAATCATGTATTCAGCATACTATCTAGAGTTTTGAGGCTAAACCATTCTTGCTGGTTTCTTCCTTTAAGAAGGAAAATATAACTGATATTAAATTACTAGTAAATCCTTTTTCAACATAAACTAGAATTTTTTTGAAATAACTATTTAAGAGGTATTGCTTGGCTACACATAAAGCATCATCTGGTGTCATGAGAAATCTTAAAACTCCATCTGTCATTTAGTGTTTTTCTAAGAAAGAACTTGTAAGGGATTTTTGGAGCCTTGTTTTCCAGACTATTAAAAAGGTGCCCTTGATGTTTAGCTCATTCATAAATTGTGGTGACACACTGACTTTGTGTTTCAGGTGGGGGAGAAATAAATCTGTTAAGTATGTGGCACAGAAATTTTCATCTGTTCTTGTCTAAACTTTGTGACAGTGATGGACCACATAGTTCTAACCCATAATCTTCAGACCATTGTTTTGTATAGAATACTTAATCTCCTACCAGTTAGCAAATTTCATATTATGCTTTTACTCAGGTAGTGGGGGTTTTTCTGTTATGTTCCTGTTTTGTATCCTAGACAAAACTAGGGAGGAAATGGGAAAGTAATTTCTTCCCGTAGAGGTTTAATGGAAAAGTACATTATACTCATTGGCTAAATCATAGGAATATGGAGCACTGGAATTGCATTCTACCTACATGATGTCATCTGCTGTCTTGTAGTATTGGTATAATCCCTTTTGCGAAGTCATCAAAAATTTCAAAGGAATCTGAAATGTTAGGTAGCTCTTTGTTGGAGTCTGTCTTCAAGCTTCAAATCTCTGATTTCCCGATGAATGGTGACATTTGGAAGGTTCATTTTTATGCCATTGCTCTCCTTGACTTAGGTCACTCCTCTGTTTTCTTCTGTGCTCTTTGTTTCCATTGATATATTTATAGAGAGCAGTCATATTCTCTTAAAACTTCATGTTTTGCTTGGCTAAACAAGTCTTATTGTGAAATAAGCTTTCAATTCCCATGTGAGTTTTCTAGCTATTCCAGTTAGAATTTATCTTTTTTTTTTCGAGCATGGAGAAGTAAAATTTCATGGAATCTTGTAAGTGAGATCTCACCAATGATTTGTAGAAAGGCATTCTGAATTTCTTACTGCTTCTGAAATTTATATATATTGCCTTGAGATGGATGAATTATGTATTTTACTTTATCTTCATTCTTTATCACTTTTTCATATCTTTGTATTTTTGCTGTAGTTTCAACTTTGGCTATGAGTTGCATGTTAGAGATTTTTTCTTTTTTTTTTTTTATCCTAGTGTGGTGGTTCCTTGGAGTGTTTAACATTGTTGGTAATTACATTGATGCCTTTGGCTCCCTTGTCACACATTGTCCTTTATTTGCTTTGTCTGAATGAAAGAGGTTGTTTTGATGGTTAGTCTTCTCTTTAAAAGGTTGATGGAGCCATTAGCTTCCAAAAGTTTTGATCGTGTTGGCAATTGGAAAAAACTTTGTAGACATATGCTTATTACCTGGAGTGTAAACCATGACCCACAGTCTGGAGCTGCCCACCTGCTTCTCATGTAAAATTTATAAGAAGCTTTTATTTTTTGTGTTGTATTCCCTACATGTCTTCCACTTGCACTCTGCCTTATTATAATTCTCTGTAATGATTTTTATGAAACGTGCAAAACTTATGTTTTGTGTTTGTTCTTGCTGAAATGTGAGTTGTCCTAGATGCTTGTTCTTTTTAACAGCAAAACAAAAACTTCTGCATCTTGACTGCTTTCTTTTCATCAGTGATGTTGGAAACTTTCTTAGCATTCAAAATTTGTGCCAGAACAGATGGTGAATGGTGGGCTTTTTCTGAAGTAATGTCAGCTAAAATAACTTGTGCTGCTGGCAGTTCTTCCCTGTAACAGGGTTTTTGCTTAATTGGCACACTTACTTTCTCCTAGGAAGAACTGACTTATTTAATGAATTTTCATTGTGAAGGCATTATTTCATTATTCTGGACCCGGAATTGTTTATAACAGGACATCTTGATAGGACGAGAGGTAATGGGTTAAAGTTAAGCCAGGCGAGGTTTAGGTTGGATATTAGGAAAAATTTTTTCACTGAAAGGGTTATTCAACATTGGAATAGGCTGCCCAGGGAGGTGGTGGATTTGCCATCCCTGGAGGTGTTTAAAAAAAGGGTAGACGTGGTACTTGGGGATATGGTTTAGATGTGGTTTTGTCAGGTTAGGTTAATGGTTGGACTAGATGATCTGAAAGGTCCCCTCCAACCTTAACAATTCTATTATTCTATGATCTTCCTCAAAAAGCCTTTTTTAATACCTGCAGCACCTATTATTTGCCAGGATTGATGATGTTTTGGAAACAAGTAAGCTACTGGTGGTAGCTCTTGCTATCTAGTTACCCAGCAGTTCATGTTGCAAATTGTGCAGCGTGACTTTTAGAAACTTACAGGTCTACCTGCATGTGTCACTTCAAAGCATAATCCCCCACATAGCAGGGAAACTCCTGTTTTTTAAGTAGGAAAGCTTACTGTTTGAGGTGGATCAAATAAGAGCTACGAAGTATGTTAGTATTTTTGTACCATGCAGGGTGTGACGGAATGCTGAGAGAGAATCTTAAGCTGGTATTCTGAACGTGTTCTTTCTTACTTGTGTAAATTTGACATGTTCAGGGCATTAGGCTTCTGCTTTTGTAAAGAGAAATGTTAACTAAGCCAATGTCATCTAGTGGAAGCCTAGAAAGTGGGTCTGACCTCTTACATAAAATGCAATTGAATTTTGGATTACTGGTTTCTGTAACTAGGATATATGAAGCGTTTAACCGTTACTATAGCTTGAGATATCAACATCAGAACAAACTAGCTCTCTGCGCCTATATCAGGATATGGGAGAAGTTGCTTGTTCCATGAGTGTCTGATAAAGCTGGCTTTTTATAGATTGGTACTAAAGTGTATCCACTTCCGAGCTGAGGGCATGCTTTGGGTTGACTTTTACACATTTGCACATTTTGCACATGCAAATAATACTTGTTTCTCCATGACAGTGATAGTCACAGTGATGCTGGTTTTACTCATCTTTGTGTTTTTTCTTAGGTTTTCATAACTTTAATATGAAAGAAGGGAATAGAGTGATAACATGTGGAGTTCTGTGGAACGATTTCCTGAGTTCAGAGAGTCCTGACTGGTCATGAGCAGTGATTCAGTGTGGTTATAAACTTGGGTGCAGGCAAAAAAGATCTACATAGTACTGCAGTAGGCCCTTGTACAAATTACTTTGTTGCCTTTCCTAATTGCTAGAAAGCTCTCCTGTTTCTTAACTTGTGGTTTCTTTTAGTGTTCACGGCTGCTGCTGAAGCTCAGAAGCTTCCTTTGTCTTTTGTTCTTGCTGCTAGTAATAGAATCTGTCGTCAGTCATCTGCACTCATAAGCAGCCAGAACTACTGTTGGTGTTTCTTTCTCTTACTGTTCAGTAAACAGGTGGATACAAAAGCTCATCTAAGTGGTGAGATGATATCCTTACCAGATAGTTTGGGGCTACATTTGAAGAATCAGTATAGTTAGGGTTTCAGTTGAGGTATGTCGCTTGTGGTGAACTTAAATGCAAATTTCTGCAGTGTACTCAAATGTGTAAGTTTTATCTCTAGGAAGAAATCCTATGTAAGTTTTCAATGCTTCTGAGTTCAGTGATAATGTTTTTCCTACAAATTAACAAAAGTAATGTCCATCTTTCCAGTGTGAACTGCCAGGGTTTACAGCAATCTCTCAGTTGTAAAATTACCCTGAGTAAACATATGAAGCTGTCAGTAATTAAAGAAAATACATTACACTTCAGTCGAAACAAATACATTCTGTGGTCCCAACAGAAAACAACTAGTAAAAAAGGGAGTCCATATGTAAGCCACAGTACAGGCAGGCAGAAGAATTGGAAGACTGGTTCAGCAGGGTTTTTCATCGGTTTACGGTCAGTATCAGATTTTGAACTTTGACAAATCAAAGGATGTTGGCTGTTAATTGCCCTCAGAGTATTTTGAGTATGGTACAGTCTCAGTGATTTTATTATTTTAACTGAGAGGTTGTTTAACCTCTGGTGTATTTTCAAATGATTAGTGTGTAGCAGAATGAAGGGAAATCTAAGTTTCTGGCACCTTAAAGACTGGGCCACTGGAGAGGTAGCATGTTGGGGCAAAAGCAACCAACATTGTGCATGCACTTATTTTATATAAAAGCCTTCAGATAATTGATATGCTTCTGTGTAAGTAGGTAAATCCATGAGATCTTTTTTTAATTTATCGTGAGGAATTAAGTTTGTGATTCGGTGCCAGAACTTGAAACGACTTTTCAGAAGCATACGGTGGAATTGGACATTGTCTCTCAATATACAGATAAATATCACTTACCTTTAAAAAGTAAACAATTAATATGTCTTAAATATTAGATAGGAGAGATATAACTAGTTATCCACATGTCACCAGTTTTCTGTGTCATGTCCTAATCTCATTAAAATACTTGAGAGCAGTGGTATTGTGGGAGGAGTCAACAAAACAACAGACTCTTTGAAAGCATTTGAAACGGGCTTTGAAGCGGAGCGTAATTTTCATGCAGTCTGTGCATAGGCTGGTCATTATTCTTGATGCAAGTGTAACACCAGCCTGCCCACGCCCCCACTCCCCTCCATGGGCCGAGCAGCGTTCCGTGAACTTTCTGTGTGCATACTGTTCAGTTTTTAATCATCAAAAGGAGGTGAGGGAAACTGTAATAATTGTCTATTAGAAGAGCGTTCCACAGATAATGCTGGAAGTAGAGACTGTTGTTTTTACTGGATTTGTAAATATGCTTAACATGAAAAAAATTTATCTACAACTGTAATTCAGACATAACCATGAGGCTCTTGGTCCGTGAGGGCTAAGGACTAGGGTGTGGCCACTAACTCAAAAAAAATCCTTGAACTGGAGAAGTGAATGTTTCCCCCGAATAGTCTGCCAGCAACCTTACAGTGCTCTGGGGTAACAGACTAGAAGGCCTTGTGTGTCTGTATTACTCTAATTAGAGTGGATGAAATGCAACCAGGTTTCCAAAGAACTATTACTGTATTTTACTTTTAAGGTCCACGCAACAATTTCAGCGGTTAGCATTTCATTTCCTCAGTCATCAAACATTAAATGACTCTCCCTTAAAGAGTTTTAGTGTAAGTAATCAAGCTGATAGAGACCAAAGAAAAATCACATACAAATGCTGCTTTCAAGAAAATGTGTTAGGTTGAACAATGCTGCACTCGTTTTCTCAGAAATTGTAAGTCATTTACATCTGTGCCAAGATATCTTGCCGTTGTGTTGCATTATACAATAGAATTGCCTGTTTTGTTCTTCATAATAGGTTTTATTTTATTTTGAGGCTAAGAACTGGAAATTCAAGAAAAGAAGTGAATGTTGTATAACCGGTCACACATCTGGAGTTTAGGCATTGCTATGTTGCCCAGTAAGCTACTGAACAAAAGAGGGAGCAAGACTTGGAGCCATCTAGCTTTGTTATTGAATGAATGCTTCTGAAGTCACTGTTCTGTGTGAAACTCGATTGTGTCAGCGTGCTAAGTGTGCTTGTGGCGTGCCTGTCACGTCCTTCAGTGGTTTAAATGGAGGAGTGCCAAGTAGGAGAATCTGAAGTATTTCTCAGCATACATTGAAGTGGAGCTTTAGACATCCAGGGAGCTTTACTTACAAAAGCTTGAGCACCTTAAAAATTCTTGGTATGAATTTTAAAATGACTTGCTAGACCTGTCTTGACCTAAAGCTGAATGATACAAGTTTATTTGCTAGCCCTACAGGCATCCCTTGAGAAACTCATCTNACCTTAAAAATTCTTGGTATGAATTTTAAGATGACTTGCTAGACCTGTCTTGACCTAAAGCTGAATGATACGAGTTTATTTGCTAGCCCTACAGGCATCCCTTGAGAAACTCATCTGCCACATGCATCAGGACTCAGACCCTTTACGAATGGTTCAGGAGTTACTCTTGTCTGGAAGCATGACCCCAGATGAAAATGTCTAGGAAACTTCATTTGTGTTCTTTGAACTGGATGTCCATTTTCTGCTTGAATCCTATGTAGGTGCTTAGACAAATTTGTGTTTCTCAAGTCTTTAGATTTATGTGTAGTATCTATTAATAGAAGTTTTATAGGGCATTGCTCAATGATACCAGCTGAACTTGAGCTGCAGAGTTTTATACTTTGTTTAACATATAAGCTGTGTGAAGCACATGATGTTTGATTGTTCAGAACAATTAGGGCAATGTTGTCAACATATTTCCCTCTACAAATTATATCCAAACATCTACTGAATATGTAATAGCTGCATCTTCAACTGACAGTTCATTGTGAAATTTCATCTAACGGGGAAAGAACAACTTAGCTATTATGTAGTATTGTAATTTATTCACAACTGTTGAAGGCG
>RSEF01000008.1:3535082-3569990 GCA_003993805.1 Himantopus leucocephalus | reverse complement strand
TTTTTTTTGTCTTGCTTAATGGGGAAAGGAAGTGAGAGAACTTGTTAAAGATTTTAATGATATAAATAATTATTGCACTATTTTTAACATGAACTGTTTTTATATTCTAGTAGAGTGAGCAAATATCTTAAACACAAGCCAGAAAACAGTAAAAACATTCAGGGAATGGAATGTAGATCTTTCATTCCATAATTGCATATTTCATCATACAAGCTGTCCCTCCTGCTTCTGAAAGCTTTGTAACGAACTGTGCAAGAAAACAGTACTTGGATACAAATGATTTAAGTAACCTTTGGCTGTCTTGATAACGATTCAAATATATTTGTACAGTAGTTTCAACTGATACCCAAACATTAATACAATTTTTTTAAAATTAAGTTGGACCTTTAAAAGGGTGTTAAAAATGGCTTTTTATTTAAAATCTTATACTCCTCACTAGTATTTTAACTAGTAAGAAGTTTGATATACTGAACTTGTGGGCATTGTACCATAATTCTGCCAAGCTCAGGCAGATCAGCGTCATGCATGAGCTCCAAAGTGGAATACCCGAGAGGTTGTTTGGCTGCCAAACTTTATGATTCAAGTGCCAAACTATTAAAGGTTTAGTAATTAACCTCTTGGACTATACCCAGAGGCCAGTAACAGCATTTTGGACTAGCCAGAGTTGGTAAAATCCAAGTTGAGTACATTACAGTCTAGCTTGAAAGTGCTGAAGGCAGGGAACAGTGTTGAAGTCCTCTCCAAGAGGATGGACTGTGTTCTTGGCCAGCATTACTCGAGGAGAAGCCACTTACAGCATTGCACATCGTCCAGAACCAAATACCCCTGAGTAGTAGCTGGCTTTCGACACTTACTCTGGTTGTCTAAAACTTGCACTGTTGTGTAAAGCTTGCATATAGTTAACTTAAGCCAGGTGGCTTTCAGCTGGAATATTAACTGTGGCCTGCGTTAGCTGGAAAGAAGCAGGCAGATGGAGTGTGAAGAAAACTACAAATGGGTGTTGAAAGAGTCCCAAAGACTTTTTCTAATGCAGCTAGCATCTCTGTGTTACTTGAACGCCAATAATCATCACCAAAGCTAAGTGGATGCACTTTCAGTCTCGTCCACAGAGAGTTACTATTTTTACACACGTTTACTTTCCCCAGAAACGGACATTTCTACAATTCAAGGTATTTTGAAAATGCACAGGTGTATTATTATGATACTTCAAATGTAGCAGATGACAAAAATTAGTGGAGGATCGCGAAAAAAAAAATGGTGATGAGCAAATTCCCATACCCATCGTCAATAAGAGCTCCTAGAATTTCTTCAGAGGGCTACTCTGGTGTGATACACTCTGTTCGCGTGTGTAAGTTCCTGGATACAGACAGCCTTAGGGCTGCTCAGAGTGCTCAGTAATATGATTTGTCTTTTCATTTCAAAGCAAAGAAAACCCAACTGCGATCTCTGTATTGTGCATGGTATGAAAACTAGGCTTTAAGAACTAGGGAACACTAGAAAAGTCAAGTAATGCTAAAGCTAGAAATTTATTTCTTCCTGAGCAGCTTTTCCATAAAAAGTGAAGTCTGAAGACCATAAATATAATCAATTTTATTAAATAATAAAAGTACATCAAATATTTGTATTTTATCCAATTAAAAAGTCCCAGTCAAACAGAAAACTAATCACAGTTCCATCATTTGCTGCTAAATAGTGGTGGGTATTGCTTACCCTGGCACTGTGACAAACAGTAATAACCTGAATCTGATACAACACTGCTGTAAATTTGTGGGAAAATAAACTTTAAAAGTTCTGTTTGTTAGAAAACTGGAAACCTGTAAATAGATTTAACCTACTTCTCACAACTTATTTCAATGGTACGTGTTGTGGCTTTAATTTCTGAAATTGCTTAGGTTTTGTTCTCGCCCATATTGCTATCTGGAACTCTCAATCTTACCATGATCTAGTCTTCCCCACCTATATAAGGTAAGGTGTGCGGCTTAATTTTCTCCAGCAGACCTATTTTTCACTTGACTGATCCTTTTTCTTTTTGGCAGGCAGGAAATAGCAAAACAGACAAAGATTTGGTTGGTTTTCTCCCTCTTTCCACAAAATGGGATGCTTTCGAGACTACAGTGAAAGACTTGAGGTTCCTTTTTGCACTTCTGGTCAGCCTTTGAGTTACCTTGAAGTTATGTGAGAAAATTACACAAATTCATTGAATCTGCTATTAAAGATGCCAAGATGGACGTTACTTGGCACCAGATTTTAGGAGCTCGCCCTATGACTTCTAGAGAATGAAATAACTTCTAATTGACTTTTTGAGGAGAATCTAGTTGAATCCACAGTTGGATCTAGAATGCCACTTGCATCTCCGAAGGTGATGTTCAAAGCAACAATCTTTGGAACTTTGATTTCATTTATCCCTCCTTCCTAAGCAAAATAAGCAACCTTCCCAAAACTGGACCTACTTCGAGTACTTTCTTAGCTTTTTAGGGTTAATTGGTAGTGTCTTACTAAATTGGAAATGTGACATTGCTAAATGTGTTGTACCTTAATGAAGCGTATAATAATTTTCATGTGGTATCTGAAGGTAAAACTGATCTGCCATTTGTGCATTTCCTTACTTTGTCGTTTTTCATTTTATAGCAATTCTAGACAACCAGAAATTATTACATTGAAGAGAACTAGAGCTATGAATGCATTTTTAAAACAAAATTTTAGTGTGGAAAATACACTCAATTATATTTTATTGGCACATAAATCAGCATTTGTACCACCAAAGTGTGCATGCTTATTATTGCACATTAACACAGAAATCCTTATATACCATCTTCGTTATTCCTCAAATT
The DNA here is from genome assembly GCA_003993805.1 of Himantopus leucocephalus. Taxonomy (NCBI): domain Eukaryota; kingdom Metazoa; phylum Chordata; class Aves; order Charadriiformes; family Recurvirostridae; genus Himantopus; species Himantopus leucocephalus. The sequence continues at coordinate 3,567,159 of RSEF01000008.1, read as the reverse complement.
TGCTGGGAAAACCTTTTGGTTATAGTTTCATAATACTAATGTTATCAAGAGCTATACTTTTTTTTAACTTAAAAAAATAATTTTCAGACTCCACTATGTGATGGGGATCAACTAAAGGCTGTCCCATTAAGCTCATCCATTTTCACTGTACATGCGTTCAGCGGTATTTACAAATTGCACATGGAGTACATTTGAGAGAGAGGGTGTGTTGTCCTTCTAGTGCAGTTTACGATGGCGATACCTGCCTGCTTTTTCTTTCGCTGCATTGGCACAGGCATTGTGCTTATTTTGTTGTAAGTGGTTCCAGTATTTGATCAGTTCACTAGGTTGGAACTGATGGGAGGTAATTAGGTGGCTATATTTACAGCTGGAGTAAGAAACTCGCCAGTGATTGAAGACAAACTCGTTGGGTGGAGGCATAGGGTCAATTCGCAGCTTGGCAAGACAGATCCCCACGTATACATCCTCTAAATGTAAACGTCTGATGCTTAGGGAGACTTTAAATATTTTTTCTGCTAAATCTCCAGAAAAAACATAACCGGTTCCAGAGCAGAATACAGGGTAACGTTCACTTGGATACAAATCAGGTGGCATATACCACTTACTATCCTTGTTCCTGTTAGGTGCATAACCTCTCATTAAATAACCTGTAAAATACTTGTGCCTTGGAGGAAGTTCTGGTTTCAGAAGCTTGTGTATTAAATACTCAGTATTGACAAACATATCACTGTCAGTTTTCATAACATATGGAACACGTGGACAGTAGGATGCAACCCAGTTCATTCCCATCAGAGTTTTAATGGTTAAATTATAGTAGGTGTCTAAGTATTCTTGTTGAATGATGTCGTGGTACTGCCTGCTTTCCTCTAGTATGGTACGCTGGAGGTATCCATTTATCTTGATGCTTAACCCCAGCAAAAAAATACGAACTATTTGGATGCCAGGTGTCAGGCTTTCGTTACCCCAAGTTTGTCGAATAGCTTGTCTAGCTTCCACCTGGCCTGGCTCTGCAGCTATGAGCAATATTAGAAAAGGGGTCTTCTCCTGGCATTTCTCAGGCTCGTTGATGACGTATTTGAAATGATACGAAGTTGGATGCCCCGTACCTTTCTCATTGTAAATACTTCCATTGGCACTGAGTGTATTTTCCAAACCAGTTACTCCTTGTGGTGACAGATCTGTGTTGTTGGAGTTGGTGACTGTTTGAGGCCTGAGCGTCTGAGGTACGGCGTCTTTCCACACGTTCCTTAGAGAGCTGTGGTTTGTCTCGCTTTTTGTAGATCTAAATCCTCGTATAGTGTAAGCCATAGGATTTTCTTTGAATCCAGCCCTGCCTGGCAGCCAGTCGTGATGATTAAAGAACAGAAACATAGCAAAAAGAAACACGAGAGAGATCAGGCCAATGAGATGGGTGCGAAACAGAGACCTTTTGGTATTCCAGGTCATCTTTGCAAAGCAGCAGTGTCGTCTCCTCCACTGAAGCATGTTGTAAGAATCCAATGATGGGATGTGAGACAATGGCCAAGGAAAATGCTTTTTCGATCGTTTTTGAATCCACTGCTATTCTTTGGTATTCATTTTCTTTTGTTCATGTCGAGTAATTGTCTCCAAATGGCTCACGCTGCAAAGATTGAAAAAAAGAAGATCAGAAATCTTTAATTTTACATGCTCATAATATAAAAGGTTACAATGAGAAAGTAGATGTAAACATAAAATTGACTTCAATTTTTTTGAAAAATGAGCCCATGTTAATATAAACAAGGTTTGATTTTTATGCGAAAAACCAACCTTGTTTTGTGATTACAGATGGCTTGATTTGTTAGCTTATAAAAATGCTTTTTTCATGGTAAAAGTTTTGACAAACATCCTGGGTACCGAAGATAAAAAGAAAAAATAATAAATTGATCATGTTAGCAGAAAAAGTGTGAAGTAGACATAAATAGCTTCATGTATACTGACTGTGAAATCCTTGTACAGTGTTTGAGAAGGACTGAACGAAAAGGCCTTGATACCAGATGGAAGGTTTACTGGCATTAATTAAAATTGATTTGACGTGCAGAGGCTAGTACGGCTCACAGTTTAAAAACCTTTTTTGTAAAATGGTCATGTATTGGTGGTGGGACAGACGGCGCAAGGTTGATTATGGCAGAGTTGTGTTAGTCACAGTACACTGCTTGGCGTGTTTCCACCGGCCCCGACTGTGTTCAGAAAGTCAATGAGAAGATGCACCTGTCAAAATTAATTTTCAGGGTCCAGTAACCTCACTTCACAGCCCTCAGATGGTAACGCAGGATAACATTTTCGGTCACCTTTCAGGCACCTTTAACCTTCTACTCCACATTGAAGGAAAATATTGAATGGAACACTTGGCTGTTGTGCCAGGCTCATATGCAATTGATGTAAAATTAAGCTGTTGATAGTTGTAGCTGTTGTAATAGGCAGAGATCTTGGGTAAATGTTTGTATTTACTGAAAGTAAAATTGTAGAGCACTAAGTTTCAGGTAAACTATCTGAAGAACATGATTTTTGGTGGGCCCCCCCCCAAATTTATATGTAACTAATATAATTCTGGTATCATACAGAAATTTCAAGTATTGTTACCAGCAGCTGTAACTGTAGGAAAAAGTGCCAAAGTAGTCTGTGCTTCATTTTCTCTTAAATTTTTTTCATATTCAAGAGCAGAGTCAATATGGCAGCTTCATGATGCTGCATATTAAAAGCTGATCACATCATCTTGTAAATGAACCTTTCACTGCACAGTAGCAATTCGTTTGTGATTTTCAATTTGCTCTAATTTATTTCTGGGCCCTAGGGTTTTGTATAGGAAAAAGGATGACAGTTGAACAAGAGTCCATAGAAAATGCTATTTCTATTATAAATGTATAATTTATTAATTGCTTTGCTATCTTCGAAAACCAATATTTGGATTAATTTCTGCATTTAAAAACTAAGTGACATGTTATATGGGAAATTACAGGATTTTACATTGTAAGGAAGTAATTTAAGATGAGATGGCAGTTGAATACGGTATCATTAAATTGTATGTGTGTGAAGACATTCAATCTGACTGGTTCATGTAAAGGAAATTTGTATTTCAAAAGGGTAGGGAGAGACGCGTAACTGAGCTTTATTTTAATTACTGTATGTCAGTTTATATATAAACAAAATAACGTGTATGCAGAAGACGCCTCATTCACAATACTTGGAAGCGAGGGGGAAACGGTATTGCACCGAGTTGGAATTGTCTCTTTTGCTAACCTCCACTAGGAGGAGCAAGTAAGTGGGGATTTTAACTGTGGTTTGTAACACTGTAAACGTATCTAAAAAGGGGACACTGCTCCTGGATTCTTTCTGAAATAGCAAAATATTTGCCTAGTGATCTATTAAGCTCTTCCCCGTCGTTGTGCTGTTACAAAGCGTTCATGAACTTTGTTCTCAAGCTAACCGAAAGTATTCCTGATTTTTTTTTTTTTTTAACTGCTCGGGACTGACGCCACTTACTGTGGACTGAGCTATCTATCTAAAAATTATTTTCCAGTCTACAGCTGTTAAACATGTGTGTCTAAAGTACGTAGCTTGAAAATTAACCTGAAATTCCACACTACTCTTTTTTTTTATGCTGCTTTAACTCAGACGTTATCCTTATGTAAAAGAAAATAAGCCCCAAATGTAGAAGACATACTTATCTGACCACTTGCACCTGCTTTTGCGTGCTTAGAAAATAAAAGCTCTCAGAACTAACAATTTTTAGCTTCTCTGCAGTGTTCAGTGAGTTTTAAATGAACACTCAGCTATTTGGGAAGAATATCTCTGCATAAGCAAACATAAATGTCACTTCAAAGAGTACCCTAGATCTCAGGGAAATTAATTGTTTGATACCGGTTTGGAGGGCAGCAGTGGGAATATTTGATTAATTATCGTTCCATTGCATGCGTATGTAGTTTAGGAAGAAAGTCAAAACCAGAATTTCATGGATGTGGAGTAGCAGCTAGAATTTGGATTAATTTTGTCACACTGAATTGTTCCACTTCTAAAACTGCAGTTATTAAATGCAAATACTTCAGCAAATCTGCACTGCACTACTAATCTGTGTTTAATTTTTGACTGAGGTAGTGTTTTGTTGTGCACCTGCTTTCATAGGGCAATAGGTGAAAGTGAGAATCTGAACTTACGTAGATACTTGTGTAAACTGAAGACTGTTTTCAGGTGCTGTCTTTCTATGATGCACTGAAAAAGTGTCCCAGAAAAGGCAGTTGTAATGGCTGAAACCTTTTTTTTTCTTTCTTTTTCTTTTTTAGACTGCTCACATTGTGCACGTTAAGTTTTACAGTGAGGGATGGAACTAGAATCATGAGAAATTTAAAGAGTCATTTCTCACTTACATATTTCCTTGATTTTTCAACATGGGAATTTCCTAGAAAATCATCAGTCTCTGTTTGCCCTTTAAAAAGGCATTGTATGGATAGGGGAAGGACCCATATCTGTTTCTCAGCTTCATAAAACTATTGACTGAAAAAATAAATAACTTTGTGCCTGATTTTCTTTGTAATTCAGGTGTAAACATTTCAAAATATACAGTGGGTATTAAGCATTTGAAATACAGGAATAGCAATTGCTCCTTTAAAAAAAATACTACATGCTAGGATGCATTGTTTTAAAATAATGTAAGCCACTATCAATATACGTTAAACCACCATCAAGTAGTATCATAAAAATATTGGGTTTCTCTCGCTTTTTAGTTAAGGTTAGAGCATTATTGCTTTTGCCCAAATATTTAAAATTTCATTTCACAGAAGTGAAAGGCAGTAGGTAAAAAAACCACACCTCCCAAAAAAACAAACCCAAAACCTAAGTATAGCAAAAGGTGTCTATACAATCACCTTGTCCTCTGAAAGTGTGTTGTTGGCATGTAGCTCTGTATTTTGAAGATATGATTTATAATAGTTCGACTTCATTTTTGGCACTTGACTGTGCAGTCACTGATGCATTATCAAATGCCAAATATATAAACTGTGCGTGCCTCTTGAATTCTTATTTGTGGTCTGTGCTCTGCTGGTGTTTTGGTTCCTTGTACTTTCAGTTCTGCTCTATAATTATAGCTTTGCAGATTGAAGCATTCGACTTCCTATTCACACGTCCTGGATTTTCATATTTTGATTAGCTGTGTGGGTAAACTCTTTAATTAGAGGGAAGAGTTCAAAAGGCAGCCTGAGTCAGTATTCTGATAAACAGCAGCAGCGGTTGCATATTAGGCCTCACATAATGTGCCTGAGTTCACTTAGAAACTGCGTTAATCTTTTGCACAAAACGGTGCTCGGGATGGGGTTTGATGTGCAGGTTTTTAAATGTCAGATACCAAAGTCGCACCACTAGCTAGACATGCTTCTCCAGGAGTATTGCCTGCGGGTAGAATTTTTTGTTTTAAAAGTTCTGGAAAGAGACTTTACCTTCTAGATGACTTAAAAGTGATCTGAAACCAGTGACTGTTGTATGCTGCATCCTTAGGTACCGGAACTCTTTCCAGTTGCAGTTGTTTTATTGCATGTTAGCATTGCCTTGGGCAAAGAAAGCACATTTGTATTGGCATTTAATGATTTATTATAGCTTATCGGTACATTCTGCAGGTAAGCACTTTCTTTCTGTGGTGTATTAAATTGCTATAGATTTAAGTCTTAAATTTGTATTGCAAATATTCATCTTCTTTGTTTGCTGCTGGTGATGAAGTATTTAATTTTCAACAATAAATAAGAATCAATGGCAATTAGGTGGAATGTCATTTTATGATCAAAGTTAAACAGTCAGTGTTTTCATATTAAACAGAAATTGTAATGATTGCATGAGATAAGTTATGTGCTCACCATTTTGAGTGTACAGTGTTTGAAGGTTTCCTTTTGGGATGTCAGGGGAGCCTGGTGTTACTTGTAAAATGTGGTGCGTGATTGCACTGCTCATGGTTTAAATCATGTCCAGTCTTTTGCACACTCCCAGTTTATGCTTGGCTGGTATTAGCCTGGTGACATTTTGCTTGTGTTTGGGGGGGGAAATGCAAGTGTAAAAAGGTCTGAAGGTACTTTAAGATAATATAATTTGACTGTGTGGTCTGTTTTGGTGGTTTGGTGCTCTCAGTGTGTCACATCATGGCCATTTTCCCAGTGCTTTAAGATTACTTCAGATAAGCATTAATTCTGACCTAGTTTGAGAGGATTTCTAACTGTTTTTTCTATATCGGAGGGCTTTGAGTTTTTAATTTCTCAGTTAAAAGCAATCATTACAGCAGCAACATTATCCCTTTAATCCCTCCTCTCCAGCTACAACAGCCTTGTGCAGACTGAAAGCAACGCGTTTAGTAAGTGTAAGGCAGTGACATTGTGCTGTGGGAGAGGAAAACCTGCTAGAATTCTTTCTCCCCGTTCAGAGACATGTTATCTCAGGGCTCTGCAAATTAGGAACGATCGTTATCTGTAATGGCTGAAAAGGTAACAGACAAATCAAATGAATATCACACACAAGGATTTGACATACCTTCCTTGGTCAGGCCATTTATGGTGCGAGGATTATACCCACAGAAAATAGTTTTGGCACGCCATCACTTCAGCAAAAAAGATGCTATCGAACATGCGCACATCCCCCAACAGTCTGCTCCCTGCGATTGCTTTTCACAGTATCCGATCTGTCCATCTGTCTGCTCGTTGCTGTGTTACCTTCCTTGCTCATAAGTGTTGTCCTTGTCTTGGGGCTTTTTGTTCATCCTTCAAACAAAAGGACAGTAGTTCTCGTTTCTGTTCTGATCGGGGCGGTCTGGCGTTCACAGCCGACGTATTGGAGCTTTTACATCTGGTGTTTCCCTTGTCGGACAATGCGGTGCTGTGTTCTCTTCTCCTCAGTATCCATATTTCTAATGGTAACGTTAGCAGGGAGTGCTAGCGCGTAGTGGTTCAGTTGCCTTCAGTAATAGGATTTCCCCTCTATTCCTTCCTTCATTGTTGCTAGGCAGTAATAGAAATGGTTTTGAGCTGCTTTAACCGAGGATTCTGGTCTATAAAATCCATTCCGTAGTTCCTCAGCTGCTGCACAGGCAGGCAGCAGTTTAAATGTGGGCTTTGACAGATGCTGTCTTCTGACAGAGCAGAATTTAACGTCATTGCTTGGCTGAATCCCACGTGATTGTTTGCATTCATTTTGACTAAATGCAAAGGCAGCCAGAAAGCTTCACAGGCTCTTGCTCCTATTTGATAAATGATATGTACTCAGTTCAAGCACAATGATAGGTGAATAGTATAAAAATTGTATGATTATTAAATGAATGATTGAGGGTTTTTTCAAATTGTTTTCACTTTTCCTTGACACTGTAACTTACGATTCTCTAGGGAATTTTTAATGCTAGACATGCTATTCCTGTGTTCCAAAAGCTGTTCTGCAGTGCAAAGGAATTATAAGCATTTAAATACCGAAGCTTGATTTAACCCTTTTGGCTCTCTTTGAGTATAAATCTCTTTTGCCTTCATGCCAAAGAAAAAACAAAAATGTATTTTGCGCATACTTCCTTTACACATGCTTAGTCTATAAAAGCTGCTTTTTGTAATCTTAAGTTAGTCAATTAAGCTGGACGACGCTAATGTATAAGCACATGCTGTTAAGCTGCCTTTCTGCTGTTAATGGCTTTCTTCCTTGGTAAAGGTCGAAGTCTGATATTGCAGAATTGGGGGCACTTGATTTCAATTATTGATGGATCTGAAATGTCTTTTATCTGTTACAGACATACCTGTATTATACAATTTGTCTTTCTGGTCCTAATGAAACCTGTGTTCCTTTCATTTCTGTCCTTTCAATACTGACCCTTCTATGCTGAAGCATCTTATTATATTTACTATACGTTATAAATAAAATATCACAATAGATAGCTCAGAAAATAGAAAGCTAGCAGCATACTTACCCAAGTATTTATTAGTCACTATGTGCATCCACTCTATTTTGAAAAGTTAATGACTTAGCTCTTTAGACTGGGGTTTTTTTTGTTGTTGGGTTTTATTGGGTTGTTGTTGTGGGTTGTTTGTTTTGGTTTGGGTTTTTTTGTTTTTGTTTTTGGNGTTTTTTTTTTTTAGCCAAAGGATAAATAAAATATAATTGCTCTGTCATGGTATCTCTGATTAGTAGGACTGGGGGTAGGTACATCCTCTACTGGCAAATAAGGCTTCCCCAGGCAGTCAGTGTGTTTTACTATTCTAGATACATATTCTGATAATTTACTAGGAACGTAATCAGATTTATATCCTCCTAACTAAATCAGCTGTGTACACTAACTTTCTCTATTAATTTAGTCTTGTTTTTAGTGTATGCATTTCCTATCCTGATGACAATTTCCACAAATCCTATGATCCTATTTGAGGACATTTTAGGAGCATGAGCATATTCCCTAAATATTAATTACAAATATAACATGCATATCAGTAAAGACTTGTATCTCCTACACTCTAAAAAATATTGTATTTAAATAATGGAGGGGAGGTCAGCAGGGCAGTGGCGTGAGAGAGGAGAGACCTGTGTCCAGCACCACTTACTGTTCTGGGACGTTTATGCATAATTGGGAATCAGCGCTTTAAAAGGTTGCATGTGTGCTCAGTCTGCTGAATTTTCCACTTAAACACACAAAGCTTTCTTATCCTTACCCTATATGATATACAAAACTTTATATAATCTGTTGCTGTGTGTATAGAAATATGTGACAGAGTTTGGCTAGGAGTATTGTCAATTTGCTGCGTTCTGAGCTATGAGTAGGATATCGAGTGGGATATTCACGTAGTTAATTTACTCGTGTTGATTTACATAGAAGCAAGTAATGTTTTTTTTTTTTGCGTACCAGCATGTAAATCTGCCTCTGATTTTTGAATTTTCAGGTAAGACACATAGCATTGTATTTGGGAAACATGTCTAAATCTCAACAGAATGGTTATTAAAATCCATAGTGTTTCCACTTAATTTGTTTACTACTGCTTCACTATACCTGAAGTGTAAGGTTTGTGAGCTGTGCGTAGTAAGCTTACATATTGGGGCGGGTAGAGCTGTTTTTATTTTTTCCATAGATGCTCGTTAGTAAATATTAAATGTAGAAAAGTCCCAAGGGCCATTTTTTTCTAAATAGAATATGTTTTAAAGTAAATTTAGAAGGGAACGGTCTTCAGCTTTGGCTTTTAATTATATGACCATGTCACTTGTGCATAGCTTGTAAAGTTCAGGCAGAACTGTTGTCTGTTGATATGTTGTAAAACTTGTCATCTTGCCATGTGAACAAATTGAATACTGAATTCTTGAATCTTAATGAACAATTTGTTTTGTTCACTCATTCTTTGCTTTTAAAGGATGAGCAGGTCTTTGCTCATCTTGCAGAAAAGTAAGGAAAAGCTTTGATTATTCTATCTGGGTGTGGCTGATACAGCTTTATAGAGTCAAAGTTTCAGGAAGATAAATCCTTTTCTTTTATAGCACTTTCTTCTATACTGTTTTTATATGATACTGTGTATTTCTGGGTATTTCAGGAGGGCAGAGCTTGCTTTGTACTGGAAATACAACCTGAAGGTTTGAGTAATCTTGTTGGGCTGGAGGTTGGAATGAGCTTTATTTCAGCTAAATCTCACCGTGAAGGGTCAGTGGACTGCTTGTTCTTGATCCAAGGAGTAGTATGTTCTGTAATGTTACTATGGTTACATCCTAAATTAGAAGCTGCAATGTTAGTGTTTGAAATGCTGCCATCTATTAAGGCTACGAAGGAGTTACTCTGATGTGAAAATGTGCAGCGTGTGCGTAAGGAACACAACAGAGTTACGGTGGCCAGTGAAAGCCTGACAGTTCAGTGAGTTCTGCAAAGCTAGAAGCAGATGCAAGGAGTAAGAAAAGACGTCTGCTTAAAATAACCTGTGCACGTGACAACTGTGAAGTACGCAAGATGTAGTTATGCGCAACAAAGGTGTGTAAGTCTGGAATATTTTCTTCAAAAAAGTTAAACTTCCTGCGTGTTGGTTTTAGAAGGTATCNTATCGGACCCTATGGTTGAGCCGTTAAATAAAGTTCTCTGACAACATTAACAGAAGTTTCTCAAATCAATTTAGAATGGTCGCGATAGGTGTGTACTGCTTGGTAATTTTCTGCCTGGTGGCCACAAATCCCATGAAAGTTAAACTAAATACGTACATCATAGCTGACCTGTCAACTGAATGTTCCCATACGGACCATGCTTTCTGGATACTTCATAAATACTTTGCAAAGATTATTCCATTTTATCATAGTAAAATGTAGTATTATTTCAGCTGTAATGTGTTGAAAACCTTTCAGGTGACAGTTCAAAATGATTAATGGCAACATTTTCAAGGTTGGTTATTTGCTTTTAAACTTTATTCTGGAAATGTGTTAATACAGAATGTCATAAATGCTTAGTTTCAATTTTCTGTGTTAAGAATTATTATGTATGCAGCCAGTGGCCATTCTGCTCTTCTGCCGTTAGTCATTTAGAGTGGAGAGGACAGGGTTGTAAAATATTTGTAACTTGCTTGGCTACTTTGTGATCCCAACATGTTTCGTAGCTCTCACAAGCATGTTTTTAACTGAATGAGAAATAGCAATCTAGAAATGACCACAAGTGTCAGTATTGCCTGCCTTATTTTCCTTAGCAGATTTTCACCATTGCTTAGCTAGTTGAGAAACACAGCTTGCACTTGGTACTTATTTTTAATAAATGGTCAAGATTTTGCACAACCAAGCCATAAACTTGGTGATCTCATTCGTATTTGAGTGTCTAAAAATTAAGAGAAATACAGCAATATAGATCAATCTGAAATGGTGACAGAACACTAGAAAAGGTTTCCAGTTATTGTGAAATACTTATATTTTTGTTTGCTAATGTGTAGTTGATAATTGTTGTATCATTCAATAAGGAATATAAGCACATCCCCTAACTTTGCAAAGTTGTGAGAGAGAGAGAAAAGACTGAATGGTCTTTTCAAGTCAGGAGGGTGCTTCTTATTTCGTCTGCCGTAGGAAACGTTTCAAGGGATGTTTCGTAATTCCGAAGCTTGTATTTTTTTTTATTAAGTAAACTCACATTCTAGGTATGTAACTGGAATTCAATCCATTCTCCTATTACAGCCTTCTGTGAGGAACACAGGTTTGGAGCACTTCAAAATTCACTTGAAAAGCGGAAGTCCAAAATGGTTTTGGTCTACTTTATTTCTGTTCTGGTTTTGTGTGTTATGCAAATTTTGCATATTGGATGTCCACACACGTTTCTTTCCTCAATAATGTGTTGTTTGCTTTATCACATCTTCTTTCTTTTCTTTATTTTGATTTTTCATGTCTTCCCTCAGGCTTTGCATCCAATTATTGCTGATCTCAAGTGCTAAATGCAGATTATTTTTTGTTTTCCTGGGGATGGACAACATAATTTCATTCGTATTATGCAGTATTTTTGGTTGCGTGATTCTCCCCGATGAACTGACAGTCCAGCAGTAATATTTTCTGCCTGTCACAAGTGTTCCTTTTGCATTCTGTGAAGAGTGGGGACTTTGTGAAGCTTTGATTCAGCACAGCAGGGGGGAGAAGGCCAACCAGCAGAAGCACCAAACGTTCACAGGCAGCTTAAAGAACGACTGTGGAAAACAGACTTCTGGTTTTCCCCTAACCGTATGACTTGTTTCATTCCACCCGCCTGCACTGTGTGATCAAGTTACCCCTAACACCCGCCCTCACACCCCCAGCATGAGAATTTTAAATGGAAATTATTATGGGAAGTGAGACTTTGGGGAAGAACTGATTCTACATATCAAACCTCTTACAGCAGGAAGATGGCATCCTATGGGAGTTAATAGGCCAGCAGCTCTTATGCCTAAGGGGAAAAATGCCTTGTTCCAGCTGTTACCACCCATCCAGCCCCTTCTCTCTGCCTGATTCCTTCCTGCAACAGGCACAGAAAGACCCTTTTCCCTTAGGCTATCTTCAGGAATCCAGCACTTCTCTCCCAAGGATTTGAAGAGTCTTGCCCATGAGGTTCACCACCAGCATGCAGACCTCCTGCCCAGCAGCCTTCCCTTTGGAAGGCTGATTAAGAGATTAGCTGCTCCACCTGTTCATCTTGCTCGCTGAATTTTTTCCCCTCATGTACGTGATTTGTACGTGACTATGGAGGCATTTGGTCAGCCTCAAAAATTCCTAGTTTTGAAGTTGAAATCGGTGACGCAGATCTTTAGTTAACGTTAAATAATGTGAAACTGAAGAGCTGGACTTCCAGAGCTGTCAGAATTTCATGTGTCTTGGAGTTGACACCTGCATTGACTCTTTCCATCTGTCACATTTCTTCAGTAGCTTTAGTACATTAATTCCTACAGCTGTATCCTGTAGGTATCCTCATTTCCAGCTAATTCAGCGGGACATACAGGGTTTACAACAGAAATAACAAAGGTTTAGCAAGTGTCTTAAATGCCTGAATCCTTTTCTTCAAGCACAGATGCTTAAACTAGGAAAAACAACAAAATCTGTGGAAAAATCCTTTCTCCAGTGATCCAAGAGGTTCTATCCCGGTAATAAATGTAAGCAATATTTCTTGATATACAACAGAAAACCTGGATCACAAAATGGAGAATAAGTCCCCTTTTAAGAGCAGTTCCCTGCCGTCCTTTCTGTGACGTGTTGGGGGAACTAAAATTACTCCAAACCACCCTGCACACCACCTAGTTTGACAGAACTACTTCAGCTTGGCCAACCAGTTTCAAGTATCAGTCTTTTCCTAAGGTTGTTCCATGTTAATGATTCCCTCAACTTGAAGTACTTTCCAGTCAGTGTGTATTAATGAAAAGTTGATTTTTAATATGGGATGAGTTTTATCGTATAGCGTGCTTCATATCATTGAACTGATTTGTTTCAAAGTGGCAAAAATCCTTCTTTGGAAGTAAGTGTTCATTTGTATATGCTTCTGATGAACAAAGAAATCAAGTTACTGTACTAAATGACTTTGTATACCCCCTACTTGCCAGTCTGTCCTGCAGACTTTCTCTTTCCACTTTTGAAATTCACATTAAACTTAAATGATAGCATCTCTTTTGTGACTTCCAAGGAAAAGCAAACTATACTGTGGAAATCAGGCTTTTTGTCTGAATAACTGTGTTCATAATTCCTTCTGTAATCTGTAAGATTCTAAATTAATTTCAGGAGCCTGAGGATATTTTTCACATAAATTGCTAATGTAGAGTCAGAGTCACCAGGACTCCTAGTCCTCCAATACATTATTTAGAGGAAATCCTTAGAGCTCAGTTTGTATTATGTTAATTGATAGAGAATATTGGTTCACAACTAGGGAATTTTTATTGTTTTCTGCTATCCTAAACTATATTTCAAACTTAAATTCCAGGGTTTTTATTTTCTGTAATTTAGTGGCTTCTAACAGAAGAAGAAATAAGAGACAGCTCTCTTGCATCTTGTCCATCTCGACCTAATATTAAAAATCATTAATGCATACTGTAGGGAAGTGTGTGTTTAACAGAAAAAAATACTGGTTATATTTAAGGTAATAATGCTGAATTCATAAAACTTGCCCTAAAATTAAAGATTGTATTTTTCTGTAATAGAGATGTATATTCTTGTAACTCTTAATCAGCATCTGCAAAGCTTTCTATCACTGATCCGTTTTACTAAAGTAGAGTAAGTTTATAGGGAGTATCTGTCATCTTAAAAAAAAAAAAACCAAACTCTTAAAAACACAAAAAAAAAAACCCTGTCATCCTCTTAAAAAAACCCCCACAAATCTCATGACCTTGGATGATGGGTTGCATATTGCAGATTCTTTTAAGTCTCCTTTTGAGGATTTACATAACTAAGCATTCAGACTTCTACAAATGCTTTTTCTGTAATTTTTGGTTAATGCATGCATATTATGGTTTACATTGCAGAAGAAAAGAAATAGCTTTTCAGAGACCAAATCTGACCTTTTTTTTTCCTTTTTTTTTTCTTTTTCCCTCGCACCTTTGGATCTCCATCTTACTGTTTTCCTTGGAGGTAGTTATTTTGCCAGATATAAAAAGCCCTGTAATTCTATTAATATCAGTAAGAAGCATAATAGTGCAAAAAAGACAACAGTCATTTTTGATTTCTATTGCATGTCTAGGTAAGCAAGCAAAGCAATAAAATGGAATGAAAATTCCTTCTTAATTTAATGAGGCCTGGATACAATACAAAAAGGGAATCCCTTTTTTTTTTTTTTTTGAGAATCTAGGTCACCTCAGATGGAGAAGGCTTTTCTGCTGTGAAAAAATCTTTTATTTTTTGCCACTTTTTTTTTTTAACAGTTGACCCCACACAGTGCTGTCTGGAACTATGCACCAGTATCTGTACTTTTATGCTGGGTTTGCCTAATGACAAGAAGAGGTTTTTATTGTTATGTGTAATTAACTTTCAGTTATCTGAGGTGTGCTGGGGGAAGGGAATGGGCAAGGAGATATGTCAGTGATGTGGGAAACGCTAGGTGCAGAGGGGAAAGTTGGAGCAGGTCTCTTGAATCTCTGTACTTCTCTCACTAGCAGGTTGGTTGGGACCAATGCCAGATTAAAATTGGATCTGTGTATTCACATGATAATGCACACAATCTAATAAGCCTTGTGGAACGTCGACCATTAGGGAATAGATGCATCAGCCTACTCTGAATGGTCTGGTGGAGTCGGTTCGGGTCCCGTGTGGCTGGAGCTAATAAGCTCTGATGACTCTGTGTAGAATTGCTTGCTTGTTCTTGAAACAATGCTGCGGCATACATGAGATGCTTGCAAGATTTATAAATAGTAGCTCCATGCTGTGTGGCGGTGCTGTTTCTGAAGCCCTGCTGGCCTGGGAAGTAAACTAGCTGTGTTTCTATGAAGCTGCCCTGAGCTAATGAAATCGCTAAATCTAATGCAGCTCTTGTCATCTGGAATGGAAAATGTGCTGCCGAGAATATCTGATCCCAGTTGATTGAGATCTGACGGCAGTAATAAGTTGGGGTTTTTTTAGAACAGCTTTCATACTGGTAGCACCTTGTCATTATTTTTATCTAATTTTCAGATGTTTTTCTTCAAAGTGGACACTGGTCAGTGAGAAAAATGTCTCTTTGAGAAGATAAGGGTTTTTACTCTTCCTTCAAAATAGGCATATATTCATTTACCCAAGAATATGACAATGTAGAAGCTGAGAAATAAGGAAGAAATATGTAGTCTGGCATAAGCTCTGGAATAGTTGTTTTTTTCATAAATGCCTTTTTTTTTTTTCAAAAATGTCTTTTTTAGAAGAACAGGAATAAATAGAAATGTGTGAGGCTTTTTACTTATTACCAGCCTTTTGAGCTACACGTAAAATTACTGTGCTGCCCTTTCTCAAAAGGTGACGCTGCTATTTTGTTTTGGTGTTTTTCTCATAAAAGTAGAGCACCACCAGATTAAGACAAGGAAGTTATTGGGTGAGTCTCTATGAAATTGAATCTGTTTATGACTGGTGAAGCCCTCCTAAGCATGTACAGAAAGTTCCAGGGTGTCATAACAGAGGAGTCTTGTTACACTTTGGGGTTTTTTTTTTTTCCTCATCTGGATCATTCTTGGCATTGGAAGCCTAACTCCATTCCAAAACATTGTCTGCCCGTAGTCGCTTACTCAGTTTTATTTCCTGACACCTAAGTGCTCAGTTTTCCAGTGAGGGGATCTTACTTTGCAACAGATTGCTGTAGGGGAAAAAAAAAAATCTCGTTTATTTTTTATCACTGACAGTAGATGTTTCAAAGGCGAAACAACCATTTGAAATAACAGGACAGATGTGGGGGCTAAAGAAGAGCTGAAGAGGTCTTGCTGCTTAAGGCAGATTTTCTTCAGATAAACTGTGAAATCCGCAGGATCATTATGGATGACTGATATTTGCTAACATGTGAGTAGCAGAAATAGTAGTTGCAGTGAACCTCACCTGTGTCTGTGCTGACTGGCATAGTCTGTCATCTTAGAGCTTTATTCACAGTGGGAAGTTCTTAAAGATGCATTTGTGGATGGATGTGTGTATACATATACATAAGGGGTGGGGGTATAGGCAGTAAGAGAGGCGGTCATTTGAAAACTTTCAAAACCTGTTTTAAAATACATTTTTGAGTCTACTCATTTAGTCAGGGGGTTATTTTTCTGCAGTGATGGACGAAGACTGTATAAAAGTCAAAGCATAATAGGAAGAGCCTAAATTTTTAGAATTTTTGTATGGCCCTTATCCTGTCTTCCACTTTGAATAGAATGGCCCCAGATTGCAGAAATGAGACCTTGTCAGTTGACCTTCGTTTAAGAGGACTGCATTTCTGCACTACCAAAAATACAGCTGTGCCCTAGCCATTTCAAAGGACAGTCATTTTATAAACCAGATCTCATAATGCATAGATAGAAGCTTGGAGATAGTCTGTCTACTATATGGGCTGTGTATAAAATGAAAAAATAAAAGTTGAATGCTGTCTTCTTAGTGCTTTGAGAAGGGCTTAATTTAATCTTCTCTACTAAAGAGAGAAGAATAATGGGGAATTTAGATATAATGCCAAAGGAAGCTGAAAGTAGAGGCAGAAGGCCAAATGGAAAAATTCCTCTTGTGTGATACAGCCAGAATCCTTCCTGTATTTTAACTTAATGCATGATTTATTGCCATTAAAGTTAGTTTTTGATACAGGCTTATAACATCATTGGCTTTTACATTCTACAGCAAGGTGGTATGAATGATACGTTAATTCAGGATACAAATACCAATAGCAGTTTGCACAATCTATTTGGTATATAAAACTATAGCAATAATACACAAATTCTAATGCATGCATGCTAGTGCAAAAAAATTTTGAAGGCAATTCTTTCAACCTAAATATTTGTCAAGAAGGACACAAGTAGAAAGCACTGTTGCTATGATGAAAACATGGTATCTATTCTTCTATTGTTTGTCTTCAACATACGAATCTATGATGTGTGACTAAAATACTTCTGTGTCCCAGGTGACTTTGTTATACGATGATTAATATTGTGATTCTGTTGCTTGATTGACATATGGGATTTCTTTTTGAAGGAAAACAGCCTTATCAAAAGGCAGTATAACTTCTGTCAAAGAGCCAGACTTTTTGAACACACTGAAATGAAGACAACTGAAAGTTGAACAGTGCATTGTCTGTTCACTCTTTGGATACAAAACAGAAGGCTTCAATTTGTTGTAGTGTTTGGGGGATTATTAGTTTGTTGTGTTTTTTTTTTTTTAAATCTTGGAATCTGTTGGATAAGTATAAAGGCTTAATCTAGGACAGAATTCTGGGTTTAGGCAGCTTTCTGGCTGTTTCTGCAGGCATGTACAGTTGTGTGATTTAGTGCTGCATAGTAGTGATCCCTGCAAAATATTTTAACTTTTTAATCTATTTACATCTGTGCTTAGGGAGGGAAACTTTGGGCCTTTTGGAGTTACCCAGTTGCACTGAGTGGAACTGTCTTGGAAAAGGGGGGATGGGGATATAAAAAATGTTATGGTCTAATTTGAATGCTCCTTCATAATTGTAAATAAAAACATATTTTAATTAAAACAGAATTCTGGAATGAGAGTTCTACAATGAAAAGTATGTAGTGCAATGGATCTCACTGGTAAAGCTGAAGGGAGAGAGAATTGGAGAACAGGCCCATGAATGGCATATAACAGTACCAAAACCATTGCATTTTTATTCTGGACGTTTAATTATAATGGTGTGCGTGAAACTTTTACATAATGCAGTCCAAGGAAAAGATCTAGGTAGCCTAGAAGACAGTTTGTCAGAGCTCCTGTGACTGGTGTAGGTGGGATGCTATTATTGTAAATTTTGGAAATGCTCAGACTTCAGAATATTGTACTGAGAAAGGTATGTTAATGATTTCTGCTAGTGGTGGAGCAGCCGTTTGAGGATCCTGAGGAGCACAAGGTTTTTTCCATGGTGTTTTACTATGCTAAGTATATAAAGCATGGGAAGCTAGAGGCTGTGTCATTCCTAAAGTTTAATACTAAGATTGAAGTACTATTAATACACTTCTTATGAAACTTGTGGGTTTGTTTCTTGAAGTTTTTATGTATATTCTTTTAAACCCTAAATTGCTTCTATGCCCTGAGTTAAAGTGTGGGAAAGTGTTTTCATGGCTCTGTTTATTTTCTTAAAGTCTCAATGTAAATATTTTGATCCAGTAATGGATGTGTTTTCTTTGAAGTTAAACCTACTGAAATCTTTTGTTTTACTTGATACAACTGCATGAAATCGTCAGGCAGAAAGAAACATTGCAATCCACTGTCAGCTCCAGTCATAATAATAGTCTTCAAAATCATGCTTTTCCGTATGGCACCATACAGCAAGCCTGTACAATGAAAATGGAAGGCATTCTGTGTCTGTTCAAAAGAGTTGGTTTCTCTTGGATTTAGTATTTTTAATGACCTAAACGTTTATTCACAATATGACAAATAACTTTGTGTTTGGGGGCAGATTGTTATGTGTCAGCTTTCCCAGCTTCTTGTGATAAAAGCTGAGCGTAGATCAGTTCCTCTGAACACATTATCAACCTGTTGACAAAGACCATTATGTTGTCGCATATGAGGAAAGGAGATGGGGAACAGAATCTGGGCTAGCAGTAATGTGAGTAGGTCCTGTCCCATCCCCCCAGCTAGAGGCGCTTTTATTGCAAAAACCTTTGTCTGGAGTTTTTGTTGCTGTTCCCATGCGTTTTAACCTTGAATAATACTGTGTTTACATATACTGTTTGGCAAACATTTCACAGGGGCTCTTCTGATTCTACAAACTGTAAACGTAAGGCTATAATTAGGCATTTGAGAAAGGGGGAAACAATGAAACTTGCATTCTTGCCATGCAGAAGTGATACTTTTGCTGCCATTATGATCCAAGGGTGCTTAGCCACAGTGTCAAAAAGCAAACAAGAAAGTCTGTTCACCCATTGTCCTCTCACCAGCATTCACCAAAAAACTGTGCTTGCACCCTGATTTGATTCACTTCCCATCTTCATGGTACACAACATACATTCTTCCTTTCAGTCTGTTTTTTAAATGAGTTAAAGCAATAAGATCTGTAGAGGGAGAGCAGGACAAAATCTGGGGTTTTTTTTGTGAATATGGTGTTTCTTTGGTTTAATTTTCAGTCTTTGAAATGATTTTTTTTTTTAAAATACAACTGTTGGAAAGAAGCCTGTGAACTTACACAGCTGAGGCAGGACAAATGTTTAGAGACAGTATTCCAGCTACCTTGTAAGCAGATTAAATTGTCCAGTCTTCACAGTTTGGGGGAATCGGTGTGTGGAGAACTGCAGCCATATGCAAGCCCAGAATTCATAAGACTTTCATGCTGGACTAAACCCGGAAATTTTTGCAGTAATTTACTCTTCTGTTTCTGACTTGCTGGTCTGACGTTGTACAAATATCTCTTGTGTCTCATTATTTTGTCAATATTTTTATCGCCAGCACCCAAGATAGTGAATCTGCTCTGTCTCAATGGACAGTTTGTTGATATGAGGGCTTTAAACAGATGTTATGCTGGAGATTTACTACTCTTTTTGCAAATAGCACAGTTAACTCTTACAAATACACTTTTTTCCCTTTTACAGTACTTTTTAATTTCCTATACCTACAGTTGCTATCACATAACTTTGCTGTAGCCAGTGAAGCAAGTGCATGTCCAACAAGATTCTGTTGGGGTGTCTTAGTGTACAACTTGCAAAGGACAGAAATATAAAAGGAGTTAAGAAAATTTGAGATAGCATAAATTTCACTACCAGTATTACTTGACTCACTGCATGGACCTGTATTTTAGCAATACTAGCAGCCTGTTCCAGTTAGAATAGGCCTCAAGATCATCACCGTTTGTGGTTTGAAAAAACCACCTACTCTTTTGCAGCTGAACTTGCATGGTAGATTAACTGTTACTCGTAAAGGAGGAAGCCTTGAGTGTCAAGATAGTCTGCAAATGGAACATTTTTCTAGACTTTTCCCTGGTCTGTGAAAGTTCAAAATAGCCCTTTCCATGTTGAAGTGGTTACAGTCTGTTGTATTCTTATAATCATCACTGTCATCGCTCAAGCCCTCTTATCTCTTGGCTTGTTTATTACAATTTATTATAGCTGCAGCAAAAGCTTTTGATCCTGAAAAAGCTCATGCTGGTTTTGAACTCGGCAGTTACTTTTCTAGGCAACACAAACAACTAAGAGTTCATCACTCCACTCTTCAGCTTTGTGCATTGGCTCCTCAAGGAATACAGTTTCAGGATTTTCTCCTGATATTTTAAGTCTTCCAAGGTGATTACTTGGAAAATTGCTTTCATCTCTCTGGCCATGACTGCCCATGATAATTATGTTTTCTTGTAACGTAATGTATAATCATAGTGCTGGGATGGCTAAAGCTGGTAAGGTAAGGAAGAATAATATTAAAACTTTTTTTTTTTTTGCAGTGAACAGAAAGACGATCACGTTGGGATGAAGTACAGCTGGGGAAAAAAGGGGTGCTAGATAATATGTTGAACAAGCAATCATGAAAAAAATTAAGGTCCTTAATAGCTTCCTGTGTATTAGAATTCTAGTGCTACAGCATCTCCTGTTCTAGCAACAGGATTCAGTATAACCAAGGAGAGTCTGGAAAGAGCCTCATCAGTTTCTGTTGCATTGAAAGACAGAACAGCATCACATAAAGTTAATCAATTGCTTGGGTCTTGGTTCACTTTGGATTTTTTGTGGGTGGGGGGGAAAACCAAACCACCATGCAGAAGTTAAGGATCCATGTGTATTCATTTAGGTACCCACAGAGCTTTTAAAAATAATCTGCTCACACAAAGCATTTCACGAGTCTTTCCGGAAGTTGCAAAGGAACCTTTTTGAGGTCTTCTAAGCCTTTTCCTCTGCAAATTTATTGCTCACAGAATGCAGGTGTAAGTGGGTTCTTCCTATTGATCTGTACTGAGCAACATTTTCTTTAACGTATATATGACTGTTCCCTTGAATATCATTTCCAAAGCAGGATCTGAATAGAAAAATAACAGTGCTTTTCTACGTGTGTTTGGAGCTTGCATGTCAGCAGTGCTTTTATGCAAACGAATTGCTTGAGCCCTTGCATCATATTCTATGATGTTTCCAGTGAAAAACCACTTCATATGAGTGACTAATACTTAACGGTTACAGGTGGTATTGGAACTAGAGATTCATGAATGCGTGAAGTTGAAGGTCGGAGACTAAAACATTAGCAAATTGTAGTAAATTCACAATTATGCAAATTCCAGTTCTGTTGAATTGATGTGGCACGTTCTGATTTTAGTATACAAAAAACCAGTAGTGTATAAACCTTTGCGCCTGACTTTTGGGAAAGATGAAACACTCCTTTTGTTCTCAAACTGTGTTTGTGAAAAATCTTACTGATTGCCAAGTAGTGTGTGTGAGCCTGGCTCAGGTAATTAACCCAAAGGGAAAGAATTCTAAGCAAAAACAATGTTTTAGTGATACCTATTTTTGTCTTTTCATGTACTTCCAAGGGAATGAGTCATTAAAATAAACCTAAGTATGTATAGTATAGGAAGGCCTTTAGTTTTAGAAACAAACAAAACCTGTGGAGTTCTCTTCTCAGGATTAAGAGTTTTTGTTTTTTGATGAAAACAGCTTATCCCCAGGAAAATGGAAGTGCTTACATGTTTAATCTGGCTTTGTCACCAGCATTCCTCTTCAGCCCAAAATTGCTATTTCAGTAGCGACAGTTTGAAATTACATGACTGATGTAAATTCAAGACGAAGATCTTAATTTTACTGATATTTTGTGCAAAGATAAAGATGGGAGGAGCTGTAGCATGCTTCGTTGAAGATTGTTCAGGAATGTTTTGAAAGCTTAGCTTTGAGGGTAATGCTTAAGTTTAAAGGCATCTCAGTAATTGTTGTTTTCATTAACTCTTTCCAAAAGCATCTCCAATAATTTTTATTATTATTATTTTAGCATATTTATATAGTTTTGTCCGTAGCTGATCACCAGTCACTACGGTATTCATGTAGATTCAGTTGTGATGTGTTGCTTAGATCCATTTTCTATGCAGAACCAGAATATTGCTTAAGCTATCTATACGCAGTCCAATTAATTCAGTCATATTTTTCCATGCTTAAACTGAACTTCTTTTAACCTGGCTGTAATAAACAAGAAATTACAGTGAGTCTTTTTCATTTCTTTCAATGACACTGATCTCCAGGCCTAACCTGCTACTGTGTTTTACAGTGTTAGCATTTCAGAATTTGAGTAATCTTGTCAGTTTTAATTCTATAATGGATTAATAAAGGACCAGATTTGTAAACAAAAGTTTTAATTTGAATGCTGTGGAACAACAAGTATTAGTATTTCTAAATTTCTTTTAGTCCCTTGATGACACCAGCATAGTTTTACTTCTGCCATTCTCCTTTGCTTCTCCTTTCTCCCTCTCCTCCATCATTGTAATGCTGTACTCATTCAGAAGAGGCTGTCTACATCTGATTTCCTTACACTTGTGAAATTTGTTGTATGTACTAACTTTATTTTGAAAACTGTAACGAAATTTGCCTTATCTTTGTAAGAAGATGGGCATCAAGTTTTCTTTTTTGCAACTGAATTTGAGGATTGGCAATCTTCCATTGGCAATTTTCTTCAGACAATGGTTGATAAGACATGATCTTCAATATAAGCAGTTCTGTATTTTGAAATAAATACAGTTTATGTAACTTTTACTAACCCCTTTTGTCACATCAGTTTTTTTAGTGGTCGAAGTAGGAAATAGTGAAGCTATGGTGTTATTTTCCTTAGGCAGTTGGTATCAGAAGCCTTTGATAAATAATGGTAAACTCTTCCCCTTTTCAAATTCATTGTATAAAAATATATTTAATTCTGCTTAAACTCCCACTCTCTTTTCTAGACTATAAGGAAGTTGAAACAATGTAAACAGTAGAAATGACCTTTTTATTAGTATTACCAGCAACGGAAGTTAAAATCACTGGGATATTAGCAGTATTTGCACAATAGTTCAGATTCTGTTATTAAATTCTATTTTTTACAGTATAGTTTAAAATTAGGAAGGCAGTTAAAAGCTTGCAGTTTAGTATTTAAATATCTGTCTTGGGGGACTGCATATGCAGATTTGCGTGCACAGAAGTATGCAAATAAGCTATACCAGTTTCACGTGTAAGTAAAATGATGATGTGAAACACTAGTTAAACTTAAATTGTTATTAAAATTTTCTTGATATGAACAGAAGTCAGATAATTATTAGGAAGACTACAGAGGCAGAGTAACTGGGTTCGTTCTTGGGAAGATTCTTTTCCTCCCACTGCCCCCCCCCACCCCCGGGTTTTAAAGGCTCCAGATTTTTAGAACAAAGCCCTGTGTTTTCAGAATCCAAGCTATTTATATGAAATAGATACATATTTATATCAAGATTAAAGTAGGGCATCTGGACCAGATGTTAGATACCTGTTTTTGAAGTCATCCCATTGTTTTGGCTGTTTGTCATACATTGATGTATACAAGATTTAATTTCTAGAAAAAAATAACACTCTTTTTAACTATGCAGTTGCTCTAGATTTTGCCATAGTTCTTGAGGCTGACTTTACTAGAATTTTCAAAGGTTGGATACTTTAAATCACTCAGGCAATGATAGTATAGTTGCTGGTAATTAAAATGAGTTCTTAGTCTCTACTGCCCTAAATTGAATAGGTAAATTGAAGTCTGTTCTTAAAGATAATTTTACAAGCTTACCATCCACATGTATTCATTTTCTTTCTCATTTAAGATTAGTGTTGCAATTTTACTATGTTCATCTTTATGAACAAAACAGTCCTTGGTTGAATTGTCTTCCATTGTGGATGGTCAAGCTGAAAGCTGCTTTACATTGTATATACAAGCAGTTGCTAATACTTCTTGCAGAATCAAATGTTAGTTTTTACTTGTACTACTTCTGTGCAGGAGTATGCAAGTTACCTAATAATGTTTAGATTTTTGGGTAAAGATCTTGTACTAATTTAAATGTTATAAAGGAACAAGACAGAAATTAAATTTGCTAAATTAAAAAAGCCACAAGATGGCATCAAATTGTCAATTCTGTCCATTGCTTCTAAAATTTTTTTAAAGGTCAAAATGTTACAGACTATGGATCTCTACATAGAAACCAGTTGGGATAGTGAACGTGCAATGAAATAGTTTGAGTTTTTTCCGTTCATTATTTGTACCTTACAAAGCCATAATAAGAAACTTCTAATAGGGTTTGGGGTTTTTTGTACTTCAGGAGAGTAAACTGACTTGGGTATATGTGAAATGTGCCTCCAAGAAAAAAATTCAACCAATATAACATGTTTTATTNGTTTTTTCCGTTCATTATTTGTACCTTACAAAGCCATAATAAGAAACTTTTAATAGTTTTTTTTTTTTCTGTACTTCAAGAGAGTAAACTGACTTGGGTATATGGGAAACGTGCCTCCAAGAAAAAAATTCAACCAATATAACATGTTTTATTGCTTAAAACATGAGGGTTCATTTCCTAAAACATAGCATGAGTTATCTTCAGGCAATTTCTGATTCCAGTTGAGAAATGAGTGAAAGTGTAACTTAACTATAGATGTTAGTGCTCATTTAGACTTAAGTACTAGGTATCTAAAATACAGATAATTATTTTTTTTCAAAATACAGAAAAAAAAATTGTTAGCTCGTGGTTATCAGATGAATATTGGTAATTGGTGATTTTTGCAAATTAACACAAAGAATAACAGATTTTTTTATTATTAAAAATGTCAAACAATGCAGCAGGTTTAAAAGCTGGGGTTTTGTTTTGTGGTTTGTTGTGGGTTTTTTGTTGTTTTTGTTTTATTGTGTTGGGGTTTTTTTAATCCAAACCAAAACAACACCCACTGTTGGGTAACTAAATACAACTATAGATTGACCATAGTTTACTTTTTTCTTGGTTAGATAATTTTTGATGTCTGTGTACATGGAATATTTCAGATTTACTGTTGCAAGAAGTAGATCTTTTGAAAGTTGTTGAACTTTTTTACATTAAAATAGATTGAGGATGCGATATATTGGAGGACAGAAAAGTGTGCTAAGAATCTGTCCAAAACAATTTGCATCTTCATAATACATTGTAACTTGCCCGTATAATGTAGAAGCAGGGAAAGGAAAATGAGTGCATGTGTGAATGGAAAGGTGTGAAGTAAGCTGTATGCAAAACATGCAAATTTAAGGGATTTTATGCAATAGACCTAAAGTTTCTTGTTATTGTAAACATAGTTTACTCTCACAAAACTTAGCAGAGCACATAGCAGTGTTTGACTTTTTAAGACAAACATAAAAATTACATGAAGGCATGAGGGAAGAAAAGAACACACTAAAAGCTTAATTACCAGGGCATACGATAACAGTAGAAGTCAGTCGTCCTTCAGGGTACAGGGTTTTTTTTCCTTGTTTGACTATAAGTGAGAATCTGGATTTTTTATTTTTTTTTTCACATGTACTAATCTGTTTTCTATTCATGCACTGGGTTGTGAACCCAATATTTTCAGCTGTTTAGGTAGTACAATGCTGAGTAGGAGAAGGCGTACACTAAAATAAAAAGTTATTGAGCAGACATTTTCTAAATGTCTAATGTGATAGGAAACTTTAGTACTGAAATGGAATGAATTCCACTGCAAAATATATACAGCTGTGTACCTGTAAACGATGCAGTGAAATTCAGGAAAGTATGAAGTTTTCGGTATCTGTTTTCCTGATTTCATCCTATGTCAGGTTGTTACTTCTGAATGGTTAAATACTCATATATTTAATGTAAATCATAAGTAAACTATATATAACCTTCTATGATAAATTAGCACAACTAAACCAAGTAATATGTTTTTGATTAAAATACGATGTTAAGTGGTCGTCTTAAAGATTTGTATTTTTCAAATTACATGGTTTTGTTACTAAATTAGTTTCAACTTATGAATATTCATAATACACTCCTTAACAGTCTCAAACGGCTTATGCATAAGAATTAGGTATGTCATCTTCGAGCAAAACTGTTAAGTGTTCAGAAACTTTGAGGAAATGAATGTTCTTTAAATAGCTTAACAGTGATTTTTTACTGCTTCTGATGTTTAGGGTACAGCTGCACAAACAAAAGCTCCCCTAACTGGAGTTTGAATTTGCAGTGTGCTAGTTACTTAAGGGTAAATTTAACATTAAAAAATTCACATTAGAAGATTTGAAATGTCTTACTGTGTGCTCACTGAGAAATAAGCTACTGTCTTTACAAGGAGTTAAAGCATGTAAAGGAGAAGTTGCCTCCAAGTAGCTAACATGGCATTAATTACCAGCAGCACTTACTTTGTGTGATTGAATGAACCAACAATGAAGTTTACTCCATCAACTTAACTTTCTTTTTCTCTGGGACAAATCCTATCATGTAGTTCTCTGTGGCTATACCTGCCTTGTTAACAGAGCTTGTATCATAAATCAGTGCATTGTCGTAGGAAAAACTTATACCTCTAAATTATATTGAAAAACATTAGTTTTGTATCTAAGCTCAGCATCTTTTGTTTTCAGGACAGTGTGAAATGTTAGCAAAATTATCCTGCTAATGAAAGTTTATTGAAAGCAGGTTTTCTTCTCCACTTAGTGTATCTTGTCAACCATGACAGCTCTGCACTCTTGTTTTTCCCTCGTGTTAATAGTATAGTTTTCTCCTTACCAACCATTTAAGACATGCGGGCTTGAAATATTGATCAGAGCTTCTTTTGCTACATTGTCCACGGTTTTTACATAATAGGAGGTGGTGATTCGGTCACTGATAATCATAGAGAGATGTAAATCAGTTACAAAGAATGGATGTTATGCCATCAGTAGGTGACAACTGAGCTGCTGTGCTAAGATGCCAGAATATCAGGAGCTGTGAGCTGCGGTTCATCCATGAAATTATTGCAGTCTAAGGCAGTAATTTACAGAACTAAAAGCCGTGGCCTCCATCATTTATTGATTTGCAGACATTGTTCTTACAAATAGAAAGGTCACAGGTGTGGAAGTGGTAGCTGTCTTTTGTGTCTACTTACTTAAATGAATTTATTTCCTACCATTAATCGGATATTTTCATGTGTGTGTTTTGTGTTGGTTTTGCTTGGTTTGGGGGTTGTTTTTTTTTTACATGTGATTTGTTGTTGTTTTGGGGGTTTGGTTTGTTTCAGTTGCAATGTTCTCAAAGCCCTGCCTTTTTCTTTTAGGCTTCTGCACTAAGTTTCCCTGTAATCACTTCAGAGAAGACAATTTAGAGGAAAATATGGAAAAACTCCCAAATAGATCATTTGCCAGTTATTTTGTTAGGCTTGATTCTATGTATATTCTGGTGCTTTATGGAAATTGTGGTGAAGAGAGAAATCACGAGCACAAGTCACATGGAAACCCAAGCAAGGCGTTCGTTGTGATTTTGGAAATTTTTGGAAAGAATCATCACCAAAACTCCAGAATTTCTGAAGCAGCTCCTGGTTTCCTCCCTTGGTCGCAACTGCCATAGGACCTGCAGGGTCAGTTTGAGACATTGGAGGCACTGAATAAGTAGAAGGGGAGGCAGAAAAGTTGCATCACTGATTATGTATGGGAGAAAGAGGAATGGATGTGTGGTGCTGCAGACAGTAATAGTTAAGCATCCAAGCAAACTGAATTTGGTTTAGGAACTTGAAACTTAGCATTGCAGGAAGTGATGTTTCTTTAGCTTGAGAGGGTTTGGGGTTTTTTTATTTCATGAAGTGTTGTGAATATAAGGAAACGTTACGGGAGAATTCTTGGTATTTCTTCAAATGTGTAACTAATGCACCACAGGAACAGTCTTTTCGCACAGAAAAGTGTCTTTTTTTTGTAGAAACAGATGCAAAATGATTTATTTCCACTTTCTTGGTTAAAAGAAAGGTTTGTTTCAAGTAACTGCTGTTTCTCAGTCACAAGGCTTCTCAAAGGTAGTCAGACTTTCCTGCTGCTCTTCCTTTACAGTGCGGTATTTTGATTTTTATCATTTTCTGAGTAGTTATTGTGGAAGGACAGTGGCAAAAATACCTTTTCTCAGGTACTAAAAAAGTAAGTCTTAAAATAACAGTTACTGACTCAAGTGCCCTACATTTGGTATTTTAATAAGCAGAAAAGAGTGCAGGAAAAATTCAAGTTTAATCCGTTTCTTGCAATGGGGGGTTAAATCCTTATACTGAAGATTAATAGGAGGTTGCTGACTGTAAAAGTTACAAAAGCTGCACGCTGTACCAAATGTCAGCTCCAGCCTATTGTAACTAATCATGGGTGGCTTTGACTAAAGCTTGGGGAAGAGATACTTTGAGTAAATTTGTGTTTTCTAAAGGCTTGTCAAGTGATCTTCTCTTCTATTTGTACTTCACAGTTCTTGAGATAAAAACAGTTTCAACTTTCATGGTGCAAACTTAAAAGCGGTTTCTTTAGGTGTTATTTAAATCATGGAACTTGAGGCTGCTTGCTTGTAGTCCCCCGCTCATTAGCTTTTTTATTTTGAATTACAGAACATATTGTTATTTATGCATGGGCACACAAATGTAATAATGCCATATCGGAATACTTTCAAACAGGTTTTTCGCAGGGTGGGATCTCTGACCTTTCTGAGTGCCTCACAGTTGTAGGATACGCTTCACGTAGCGTTTAAGTAGTTTTCAGATAAAATTCATGGTTTCATGTTAGCAGGTTTTCTGTGAGCCTTGCAAATTGAAACAGCTGGAATATGTAGCTTTTTTTTTAACAGCATTAGTAATATTGTTAGTAGTATATGTTTTGTTCAGTGAGGTTTCACAGAAGTAACAGAATAGAATTCGTTCTTTCAGGAATTCAGTGTTGCTTTGGAACCAGATGTGTGTGACCTCATTGTTCTCTTATGCGGTGTGTTGACTCTGTGGAGTTAACAAGAATAAATAGTAGTGCAAGTCTTTTGTTTGTTACATTAAGGTAATTGGATAAGGCATGAGCAGAACTAATTATCATGAGAATGCTATTTCTGGGCACTAAAACTCTTCAAGGCAGGAATGCATTGCAATTTCTTGGTCGTAGTTTTCCATTGAGAGCATAAGCAGATCTTGTTTTGAAATTTCTATAGCCAACTGCTTACATTTAAGTTATTAACCTGTGGTGAAAGTGATCATAAGTAAAATGAAACAATGCTGTAAAGAGGAAAGGTTTCTTTGAATATGTGAAAAAAGTTTCTGATTGGCATTAGATACTTAAAATGTAAACCTGTTAAAAGCTTATGCTTATGAGGTTGTCTGTCTTCCCCAAGTCTGAAGCAGAATCTGTAAAGAGTTTTGAATATATTCACTATTTTCTTCTTCCTCTTTAATGGAAATGTATTGCCCTCATTTTCATGATACCCTCTGTAGCTCTGTGTTCATTGAAAAAAAAAAAAACCCCAAAAAAACCCCCACGTACCTGACAGGGTGGCCAGCTGTTAATATTACCTCTTTTGTCTTTTAAAAGGAAGGTGCTTCTGCTCGAAAAACACAAACTCCAGCAGCACAGCCTGTACCACGACCAGGTAAGGTAACTTACTTTCGTTTGTGCTTCTGTCCCAAATAAGTATGAGTTTCGAAGTACTATTGAAAACTCTAGTTGGCTGAAGAATGAAGTGGGGATCACTTATTTGTGGCCTTTAACTGCATATGTATTGGAAATAACACAACTTTTTGGTTAATGTTATACCATGCATAGCTCAAATTGAAGTGGTCCAGGGCCTTGGGGCTTGGGTTCATTTTCTTTGGTCTGTTGCCCAATTATCCCTTTGAAAGGATGTGCTAGTGAAATTAAAAAGTGACAAACTTCTTGGTTGTCGGCTTGGTAGTTCACAAATGCCAGCTCAAATGTATAAGAGCTAGTTAATACTTAAGGGAGAAACAACCTAAATAGAAAAGCTAATCTCAAAAAGAGATATGTTGTTATTACTTCTGTTGTTAATATATCAGAAAAAAGTCTTTCTCTGGATGCGTTATCATTACTTCTTCACACTTCTTAGCACATAAGGTATTTGTAATGGGGCCAGGATCCTCAACTAGCTTTTTAATTCCCAATTAGTAGACTTCAGCTATCAAGTCAATTTTGTATGTCAGATTGAATCGCAAATTGAAATTCAAAGATAGAATGATGTAGGTACTTTGTTTTGTTCTAATTAGAAACCCCTGGATTTTTTTAAAAGAGCGTAAGGGTACAGACAGTATATGAGAGGGTCAGTGTTTCTAGGTGGCCATGTGCTTATCTGCACCTAGTTTACATACTATCAGAATTCCTAGTTTGGTGGAAGAAAGTCTTGAGTGAAAGGTGTTATTCAATAACAACATGATGGTTATTGTTGTTATGAAGGTATTGGAAAGGGGACATTTTGGACATCTGGAAACAAAGCTATGTCTTAAAATTAATATACTTATTCTGGAAGTAATGCTGGAGTACTGTGTATTATTGTTGAGACTACAAAATGCTTTCAATGTGTGCCTTGTTAATTCCTTGACATTTGTTAGTAGGGTTTAATGCTGAGATTTAATATTGTAAAAATGATTCTTCCCGCCCCAATCTATTCTAATATTGAATATTCTCAGCGTACCTAAATGCTGTTGTGCACAGATTCTTCTGTTTTGTTATTTTGGTACTAGAAAGGTCATGCTGCCTGTCATATTTATCTCACTAGCCCCGTTAAGCATAATAATGCAAATGGAGTTGACAGACAGCAGTATGAAAAGGGTAGAAGTGGCAAGAGCAGAAATACGACTGAATTGTCACAGGTCCCTGCTGCTAGCTGTAACTTCATGGGCATTAAGTGACAGAAGTGGGGGGATTTTTGTTTTGGTTTTTGGTTTTTTTTTTAACATTATACAGGTTATACTGATATGGCCCTTCTCTAAGGCCATTCTAATCCATTATCTTGCCTCTATATTGCAAGTTGAAGAGAGAATAAAGAAGAGAGGTATAGTCTGAAGAAAGTATGTACTGCTTCTTTCATAAAAAAAAACCCCAACCTTATCTTTCTGCCTGTTCTAGGCTATTTTGGGGTTTGGAACTTCTAAAAAAAAAAAAAAAAAAAAATAGTTACTCTGTTCTTAGCAGTCAAAGTATTTAAACGTGCGGTTTCCAGGAGGGTGCTGCTTTGCACATAGAAGTGTTAGTTGAATTGGACAAAACAGTTGTACAATACTGATTTGAAAAAATACCTATGAGATGTGCTTTTAATTTAAGATTTTTTTTATGCACCTTTCTGCAGTACCTAATTTTCTACTAACATCTCTTGGTACAGCTATCACATTTCTTATGGATCCCCCACATATATATTTCAGGAACTGTTTAATGTTAAGGATAAACCTAGATTCATTGGGTAGGTAAAGTTCACGTAGTTCAATATAGTGTCACCAATTATATCTGTGCATTTGACAGTGTCAGGAAAAGATAATTAAGGATATGGTCTCAATACTTCAACAATGGCAACTATGTGTTGTGAATATTTATACTGTTCTAGCCAGTTTCTGAAACAGTTGGTCATAAATAAACATGAACAAGTTGGTGCTATGAAATTGGAAGTCAATTAATGAAATTTGTCATGCATAGTAGCAGTTGAGACTTGAGTTAGTCTGCATCAATGTTTCTACTACTCACCATTTTCTGATGTTGTGAATTAGGATAAACACATGTGATGAAAATGATCAAGCACAACAGTTTTTTCCTTAAGTTAGGATTCGTGAAAACTGAACTAGAAATGTTTATTTGGAAGAAGCCAGGTTCTTCAGTAATAGCACCAAAGTGAATAAATATATATGCTCTTCCAACTTTGGACTGAACTATCTCCCATATTGAGGAGGTCACAACATGGAAGACTGAAGTGGAAACATTTTACTGGGGGAGGGGGACACACTCTTTGGTTTCTATCTGGCCACTATTGTTTGCTTGTGTGTTTTTGATCAGTGGGGGTTCTTTTGGTGGGTTGCTTGAGGGTTTTGGTTGGGTTTTTTATGTTGTTTTTTTTGTCGTTGTTGTTGTTTTGGGGTTGATTTGTGGTTTTGGGTTTTTT
>RSEF01000008.1:3520061-3534082 GCA_003993805.1 Himantopus leucocephalus | reverse complement strand
CTGGCTATAAAGTAAATATTTTCACAAATTCAGACATCAGAGTATTCTAAAAGTGCAGTTTTCCCAAGCATTAGAAGAGAAGTTAGTCCTGTGTCTCTCAAACCAGGACAGCAGGATGAACAAGGAAAGAGGAGAAAAATGATACCTTTTGTTTTCTTCACATGCTTTCCATTCTTTCCAGTTACTGAGTTCTTGGCTGTAGCAGGAATCTGCTGTAGAGGAGGATGAAAGAGGTTCACATCAAAACAGGCACGAATGTGTAGATTTAAAGGGCATTATCTATTTTACAGGCAATCAGTTGAACTTAATAAAAAGGGTTTCATTAAGTGAATTTTTATTTAGAGTTTTACTCAATTAACAAGCAGTAGCATTTCAGAAAGTTACAACTTTTCCTGCTCATTTTTCCTCCTGTCAGAGCATGAATGAAGCGTGTAAACTTTTTACAATAAAATAGTACTTGAAAGCTCAGGGGGAGTCCCTCATTCAGATTGGCTGCTGGGAATCTTCATAGTCATTCAGGAGATGAATATTAATCACAAGCTTAAAAACAGCAGCAATATTGCAGTGATGTGTTGCAGAGGCAGACATGAGCTGAGCTATTGTGATGATTTGCCATAGGTGAATAACTAAAGGCGCATGTTAAATGGACAAGCTAATTAAACTGTAGTGCACATTATTTGGACATCTGAGCAGTGAAGTATGGTGTTATAGAGCCCATTGGCCTTCCTTTCTCAATCTCTGTTCCTGGTCTTTCGTTAGTATAGCATAAGGCCTGTCATTAGTGTTCAAGTGCTCATTGTGGTCTGTGAAACTTTGAGCTGAGTTATAAATTTGCTCGAGTAGATGGAACATTTTAATTATGCATTTACTGGAAGAATTTTGAAAATTCACAAATCTTTGCCATAATGTGAAAAAAGAAGGGAAAAAAGAAAGAAAGAAGAAAAAAAATCCCTTGCTACCCATTTAGATAAGACTGGGGACAGTTTAAATTAGTAATAAAAAACATTGTGAGCTGTTGTATTCTGATAACATTGTCAGTTAAACTTCAGTATGACTGGAATGAAAAACTTAAGATAATAAGGATGCTATCTGTCACCATAAAGTAGGAATGCGCTGACAATTTTATAGAATTCAGGTTGGCCACCTATCAGCTAATGAATGCAATGGGTACTTTAAACCGGCATTAAATTTATGTACATTAGTCAATTGAAGCTACTGTTACTTGTTTATTAAACGTAATGTACAGACTGTGGCCTCAAGTATTCTGGGATGGATATTTCCAATTCTTCCTGTTCAAACTTTCACTTTATATAAAGACAGCACATAGAGAATAATTACAACTTATGCTCAGTGGCTCCATTTTAATTTATCTGGAAATCTCAGCTTTACTACCAAAAGGAAGATACATAAAGGTGATATAGGTCTGAGGCATGGAAAATCCAATTAAGTATTTTTAAAATAAAATAAAATATAAATTAAAACTCAGAATTAAAACAAACACTATTATTTAAGGGCTTGAGGAGGATGTAGGCAATGTAGTGTCTGATCCAAGAGGCAATATCTTCTGTCTTATCTTTCTGAATGAAATTAATTCATCTTATGGATTTATTAAAGTTTCAAATAATAATGAATACTAGAAGTCTAACGACTGCAACATTTAGTCATCCTGACAAAAATATAATAATGTCTCATAAGAAATATTAGAAAGCCAAGACAGGTGGTATACTAACACATAGGTAAAATCACTACTAGATGAAGTACTGTTAAAGATTACAGCATATATAGACCAGTTCATAATATATGACCATGTTAGAACTGGCAACATGCTTTCTGAGAATGATTTATTCATTAAAAAATTGAATTTCAGTGCAGTACAAACTGTTTGCCATCTTGGCCTAACTTCAAGGAACAAATTTAGACAAAGGAAAGTAATACATCTAGAAAATATTGAAACAGCATTACTCAAAATGTTTTGATTTTTTTTGAGAGCTGGTTGTCCAAGAGGCTTAGGTACGCTTCCTAGAACTACAGTAGAGATACTGGTGTTCCTTCTACTCACATACCTTCCCAGCATCTGAGAAATATGGATTCAGCTCTGCAGTTTGCCAAATTCAGAAGAGGGACAGGAACTTAGGTATATTGCTTTTCCAAGTCAAGTGATATGGAGTATTTGAAGATGGCTTTCTCTTAATCTTTCCTATTTCAAGTGTTCCACTTTGCAAAAATAATGAATTATTCATTGGACAAGAAAAATAGAGGAAGTAAGAACTCTGAACTGAAGCATCAATTATTCATACAACTTTAGATCCCATGACTTTGATTGGAGAGGTGAATAGTAGTCAAAAGTTTTTGACAAAAATCTTCTCAAGGATTATCTTTTTCATATCTTTGTCCTAATTGCATATATTATATGTGAAAATTACCTCATTATTTGTACGAAAAAGGCAAGATCATATAGTAAAAACATACTTTGGTGTTGTCACTTTCTCCTCTCTTTTTACATATGTGCTTTTTACTCGCTTTTACCTTTCTATGCTTTCTGCTCTTGTTTCCCAAATTTCTGTAGATCATTCAGTAATTGCTTTTTTTCCCTAGTTGTGGACATTCCAAATTTAGCTGTATGGTTGACTTAAACCAAAGCTTTGAATATGAACTTAATCAAGCCTTACAGAAAGTTTCTTTAACAGGAAGAGTGAAAATCATACACAGCTGATCATTTGATTTAGGTGTTCTTTCTCACAAGCTTACTGTAGTTTCACAGCCTGCCAGAAGCCCACAGAGTATATTAGCGAGGATATTATACAATATATTCACTCTTTCCAGTAAGTCTTATTGTATAAATTTACCATTCCCTTATACTGTGACTTAGTTATCAAAGAAAACATGGTATGCATGGCTTTGTGATGCAATAATTGAAACATGCGCCAACTTTTTGAATGTTTTTTTACACAGATACACTGCTGTATGGCTTACAAAGGATTAATAATGTATACAAATATATGTTAGTGGAAGCACAACATCTGTAAAATGTTAATACATATTTTATGGTGCATTCACAGTACATTATGAATGATAAATAGGTGACAATAGATGCCTTCATAAAATATTTATCATGCACTCTGCTTTTAGTTATGCTATAAGCTGCTCAAGAGCCATCAACAGAAAGTGAATAGAGTTATCAAGGTTACAGTAAGCTATTTATAATGAAATGTGCTAGCTTAAAATTAAGTATTGCAAATGATGACAAAAAGTTGACAAGCTAAAATTATACAATAAACTGTAGTCTGATACAGAATAGCCCCCTGAGGCGTTCCATCTTTCTTTGAAACATGGCATATGGAGCACTTGTATCAAATCTTCAGCCTTTAGAGTATAGCAAAATGAAATTGTATCCATCACAAATCCCCTAATGAGTCTTTGAAGAAATGTATGTAGTAAGTTTGAAAACATAATTTTGGAAAATCAAGAACTATTTCTGTTGTTAAATGGCTGATTGATGTCCTACATGTCATTGTGATACTGACAAAACCATTCAAAATACAGAATTTTTCAAATATGGATTTATTTCTTCTCTTTATCTGAGACAGAAGAAGAAGTTTTAGGTATCAGTTTTCTAGCTCTATATAACATGATTTTTTTTGCTCCTCCAAACAAGCAATACACATTACTGTATAATTTGCTATTTTTAAATCTCTCTTTCACTTTTCGTTACTCCAAAGTGATAGGCTTTAAAGGAATTTCAGATATAAATATTAGAACAGTGTTAAGATGAAAAGAAATGGTAATACTAGTTCATAGTTGATTAGGAGACAAAACTAGCTCTTATACATACATCTATATATGCCTTTTTTGAACAATTACTATTAAAATATTCCTTGAGAGAGAAGATTGTAATCTAGAGGTCTATGTAGACTTTAGAGGGACTTTAATCTGCAGTTATTAGGGTGAAAAAAGCCTTTGTTTACATCACGGTTAAAGAACAATCCTTACAAAAGAATCTTACCTTGCAAGAATATTTGCTACTGTATTGCTGTGGATTCTGTACTGTAGATTTTGTGGTTTCCTGCAAACTGGAAAGATATTTCTAAAGGAAGAAAAGTGATGGCTTGATAACATCAGAAACTGAATTTTTGCTTAAAAATTCTAGAACGGTCACTGTAGTGGAAACTTACCTATGCTGTCCACTAATGAACTCCAAACTGAAGTAAGAAGGACCACTACTAAGAAAAACAGGTTGTTCACTTTTCCGTGTCCATTTAGCTTTTGACATGTCTGCAGAAACTTCCATTATGCCTGCAAAATAATTCAGAAATCAGCAGCAGAGTCTGATGTGTATATTCTTGTCCTGAAGAAATATCAGAAGTGTCTGAAATACCTTTTAAAAAGGAGGTAAGTATCTTAAATCTCTCCAAAATCTGGAGTGATCTAGTCATCTAATTTTCTTAGACGCTTGTGAAACTTTAGTGTTACTTCATATACAGTATCTTAGATAAGTTTTTATTATTTCCTGCTGTTACAGAGATAAAGTCAGTGTTCCAGCACTGTTAGGATTCCCCAATTTTTTTTAATCTGTATTGTTCTGTAAGGCTGGATGGCTATAAATTCCTAAAATACTTACTGTCTTTTCTTCTTTCTATGGATACAATGGGAAACTGGTAAAGTTTGTAGAAGAGCTGGGCAGCCCAGCTCTTCTACAATAGTCAAATCAGGAAGTCTTTGAGCTGAAAATTATTGGAGGTTGGACAGTACTTATGTATCAAATATACTTCTGCTATTCTTTTATCTTCTGTATATTTTTCTTGTAACTGTAAGGAGATGGTGTTTGATGTTAATTGGACCTTTGTCTTGGCCCAGCAGGATTATTCTTGTCTTTTTTCCTTAGGTTCTCCTTGCACCTACAAATACAAGTAATTCTTAAAAAGAACATTTCTTCCTGGCTGTTTAATCCACTATCCTTATAACTGACACTGTAGCACTATGGTGTTACCTAAATTACCAAAGGAAGGAATTCACCATGACTTTCAGATTTTCTCTCTCCTGTCATGATTCAATATTTCTGATTCAATAACAATGTTTTTTTCCACCTAAAATTATGCAGCTGGCAAAAACTAAAATAACAATAAACTGTTAAAGATCTTGATCAGGATCTGAATTTATATGAGATGACGTAAATTGTTACAGCTCCATAGTCTTCAACTGACATGCACCACCAGTCCTCACAGAGAGATTCTATTTATGTTTGCTTAATGAGATGTACAACTTCACAGAAGGAGAGTCTCTTCTTCTCTGAATGCCATGTTTGTTTCTAGCTTGTTGAAATGTTCATGAGCTATATTCAACTAGAATTATTTAGTCTTGAAATGTAGTCCTGTTGATAATTGCCTGACATAGAAAAGGCATCATAGAATTGCTTCCAGGAACTGTATTTCCAGGAGTATTTTAATGTTCATATTCATTAGTAGAGAAAGACTTCCTTTAAAATATAATACATATTTTAAATTGTCTTGAATTGTAGTAAATGTAAGTGAGTAGTCTGCTAGACTTGAAAGGTAAATACAGTGAGCTAAATTCATATCCTATTAAACTCACACAGACAGGCCCTTAGCTGGTGCAACAAAATCGTATCAATTTTTGGATGGTTTTTAGTGCTTATTTGTTCCAAAATGACCTTCAATAAGCACTGCTTTCTTCGCATCTCCTCAAACAGAAAGAGGCCAGTAAAAACATGGCTGTCAAATATCTGTCAGAACAGATTTATTGTACTGCTTAAACCTGTTGAAGTAGATTTTTTTCTCCTTCTCTCCTATAATCTGACCCAGGGGTTAAACTCTCAAGTATATTATTTTATTTATTTTTTCTCTTTCTTCTTGACAACCTACATGAAACAAAACAGGTGTGAGTCAAATCTCTGGGGCATGGAGTGTTTGAGTGAGAATGAAGCTTCCTACTGCTGGCAAAAATGAATTTAAAATATTACCTGGCCCCAGGTATTTTCATCAGTTGACTAAAAAAAAAAAATCCCATTTTATCTTGTAATTCAATTCTAGTATAAAACTGATGCTTCGCAGAGGAACCAGTAAAGTCACAACACATGCCTTGAGCTGAATTTGACCTCCAGCCCAACTGGGGTAAACTTTGGGAGGTTTTCTTGCCCCTCTGTCCCCCTCCTCCCTCAAGGAGACCTGGTGCAGAATCAAGTCTCTGCCAGGTTAGCACTGGAAAATCTAACTAAGATCCCTACACTTGTATATATTTTTTTTTCCTCTATAAAACTAGGATAACATTGCGAACGGTAAACAAAACTGCATTACAGCATCATGGTTGTGTTTACCAGAAACTGAGATCTGCCATTGCTCCTTGTTAAGCTATTACAAAAATCAAAAAGTGCTTATAAAATACCACTCTTTCTGAGATGTACATTTAATTCCATCATCCCTTGTTTCAAGAATACATTGCACTTAGTAGCTGCTAAAGACTGTAAATTTGCAGATATTCTTGTAAGCCAGTCACTTAATTTCAGGGGGAATGATAACATATGGGAAACACAGAGAGGTCGTTAGTGCGGCTACATGGATACTACCTCAACTGCCACATTGCTGGCAATATGTCGAAGTTGTTTTACAATGTGCTAAGCCCAGACAAAGTATTCAATAATGTGATGTTGAGAAGACTCATAATGGAAGGCAGCAAAAGAAGTCTAAGTATATATTTGCACCTTTAATATTCTTTAGAATGATCCTGAAATGCAAGGGCTTGATGGTGAGCTACTGTCAATGAGAACAGCATTTTCTTCACTGGTTTACTACTCTTTATTACCAGCTAGTAACAACCTGGCTCATTCTATTTCCTCTGAGACCAGTGTTATTTTTGCTAATGGAAGTGTTCCCAGTAAGTATGAAAAGGATAATAATGTCAGATGGTCAGATGCTGGCTATTACATGATTTGATTTCTGGGAACATGATCACCTTTTCCAACAAGAAATTTTGGAAGAAGGGAAATCTGCCCCTTTGTCTAGGATGTCAAGTGCCTGAAAGATACCTGGAAATTTAATGAACAGCAGACAGTGCACTCCACACTGCACATGCAACACATCCAGTGTAGTGTAGTGTGCATTTTGAATTAAATACAGCTTATAAAACATAGTTACAGAACACAAAAGAAAAGGGGAAAAGAGCAACATAGATAGGAAAGCAAATCCTGACGTTCTAAAATAACAAGGATTAGGTAGGATGCTTCATCCAGCCTCCAGAATGGGCAGAGACTACAAGCAGAATGGGATGCTTCAGCATCGTGTTTAGTTAGACCGGTGAGCACTTAGGAGAATAATAAGCTATACCTGTTTCAGTGCTTTTAAAATAGACTTTGCATTTTTAAGAAATTAATCTTTTTGTGTTTCAGAGGAGCTGTTTTATGTCACATGAAATCATAATGAATCTGTTACAGGGCCTACCCTCTGCTGAACCTGCTGAACCAGGCTCTACATATACTAGCTATTCTGGTATGAGGTGCAGTCTAGCTGCAGGAGCTCTGCAAAGGCTAATTTATCCTACTGAGAAGCAACAGGGTTAATTAGCTCATGCATTTCTCTCTGCTGAAGCAGTTACACTATTTCTGTTATCCGAACTGCTGCTGTTGCTGTCCTCCTGGGTCTGTGTATGCTTCCCCGTGGTATACAGTTTAGGCATGTTGCAGGGTTGCGCTTTGCAGGGAATGAATTCGCAAGGGAGTGAATAACTAAATTTTCACACCAGAAGGAGGAGGTCTGGAGACCTGATGTGGTGATGCACTGCAGGACCTTGTGAAAAGACAGCAATGCAACTGGCCTGCTAACTGTGGCGGCCCCTGTACTAGAGGGCTTTCTTACCCCTGGGACTGCATTTTCTTTAGCTGTATGCCCGTGCACTGCAGTTTGCTTTCCCAACCATCTGCCTCCCACCCTATTTCCTCATTCCTGCTCTGGCCATGTTGCACTGTTGTTGCCTATTAGAACACTTAATCCTGCTCTTTATCTAAAAGCTGAACCACCGAACCTAATGGTATCCACTGAAGATGTAAACATCAGTTTGACTGAAATTTGTTAATCCCATTAGGACTGTAACTCAAATATTCTTTGGCCACATGTTATACATACCTAGTATAAAATAACTTCTTAAAAGTACTAACTGTCCTTATAAAAGTTGTAATTGGAACAAGGATCATTAAGGTGGATTTTATAATAATTTGGTTTACTGCTTTACTCACCTTACAGAATTGAATGTAGCAAGTGGAAAATCTTAGTCTGTTTGCCTGTAGTTGTATTTTGTACATTAGGAAAGATGCAAAGCAAATATTTCAAACTAACTAAACTTTCTAATTACCACCTTCCCCCAAAATAAAATGTGATAAATAGATGTAGAAAACACATTGACTTTCATAAAGAAAATTGCAAGTACAAGAGAGCTTAAGATGTAAACTGACACAGCATCTGACGACTACTTTACTGCCTTCTCTTGTGAACTGCTTGTTTGCAAAGCCATTAATGCAATATTCACTTGTTGATCATTCCCAGGACTTCTTCAGTACAGCACCAAGACTGACAACACCTTTTTTATTTTTATTATTTTTATGTTTTTCCTCTTGGGCTAAAATGTTAATAAAAAGTAAACTTGTTTGTAGGGATTGATGCTCACATGTTGAAGCACAAAATTAGTTTTATACAAACTACGTAGTATATGTGATACTGTTGTCAGAACAGCATTTTATGAAGCATCCTTCATGAAGTAACTTGGCACACTATGCAGCACATGAAAATTTAGTGGATATTTTTATAGTACATAGGATTGAAGTAAGAAAGGAGGCAGAGGTTGGAAGATAGATGGAGCTGTACAAGTACAAGAATTGCTGTGAACTGTGGCAAAATAGGGTCAAGGGACAAACAAGGTCAGGTTTAGAGCAGAATTAATGGACAAGAGAGTAGATGGATCCGAGATCTGACTTACAGTGAAAAGTAGAACCAGCTGGACAAATTGAAAAATTTTGCAGTGTCTCGTGTGTCAGCAACATCCTTTTGCAAATCTAAGAGCTATTCTGAGGCTGAAGAAACTCAGGTTAAATCCTCTGCTAGGCTAAACAGTGCAGTTCCATTGATAGCAATGTGACTATTCCAATTTACCCAGTTGATGATCTGACTTGCAGTTTTTCCTGGTAAGGAGGATCACAGACTCTTTTATTCTACTGAAAGCACCAGCAACTAGTCTCCCTCTCTTTCTTTCTCTCTCTTTTTCTCTCTCTCTCTCTCTCTCACATACGCAATGATAGAGAAGGCTGTTCTACTGAACATTTTTTTACCATCTAAGTTACTCTTAAAGACCAATTGTGAGAGACAATTGTCAGAAATCTGAAGCATGAGAAAAAAAAAGAACTGGATAGCTTCTGGTTGAGTAATGCCTGTGGCTCTTGGAAGAACTGCTGTCTTAGAAACAAGGATAGAGCCAGACAAAGGTCAGTTTAGTCCAGCATCGTGTGGCTGTGATGGTGGCCATCAACCTATGCAGGAGTACAGGGTAAACTAGGGCCCTGGGCAAACATACGGCAGTATATCGTCTGATTATTCTCCTGGCTTTGAGTGATTTCTGAGTCAGACGTTCTGAAGCAGAGCTCTTTGTTTTTAATGGGACTCATGGAATGAATTTTGTGATTTTGTCCAATGTTTCTTTCAACCCATGTAGTCTTTTAGCATCTACCAAGTTCTTTGGAAAGTAATTCATGACTTAACTACTACATAACTTAAATACATGTTGTATGAAGAAATATCTCACCATTCTACATTGTGCAAAGAAGTTTGCTCTGATCCTAGCCCTGCAATTTTATTTGATTTCTTTCCCTCTCTCATTCCCTTCCCCCTTTGTATTGGAAGAAGCAGTGAACAATCAATCTCTATTCACTGTCTGCTCTCCACTCACAACATTATAGACCTCTCTCTATTCAGTCTTCAGTTGTCTTTTTTCCTAACAGAAAAATACTAATCTACTCGGTTTCTCCCTTTACAAAATCTGCTCAACACATTTGATCATTCCTGTTAGACTTTCCCTGTACCTTTTCCATCTCCACGGTATGCTTTTTGAGAGGAAGCAGACTCCGGTTTATGCAGCAGCATAATAACATTTTCTGTTCTTGTCTTTATTACTTTTCAATCATTTCTAACACTAAGTTTGCTTTCTAACCACTACTGAGCACTGAGCTGATGTTTTCACAGAGATGTTTATTATAATATGAAAATCTCATTCCTGTGCAACTGTCAGTTGAAAGACCATCATTGCATAACAATGTTGGGACAGTTTTTCTTCTGGCTGCATCACCTTCCCTTACCTGCATTGAATTTTTTCTGTGACTTCCTCACTAAGCAACTTACTGCCCAGGGTCCTCTGCAGTTCTTCAGAAGCATTGGCTTGACATCCATCCTTAATGCAGTCTAACAAAATCACCGTAATAGGTGCGCACACCATCCTTTTGGGATAAAAATCATTTAATGGCAGTTCCGCTTATAGAAACAAATGCTACCTGCTAACTGCTCATTCTGTGGGGATTCTTTTTATTTGGCTGAAAAACATTAATTTAAAATGAAATGAATGCTTGCCTGGACATTATGATGCGGAAGCATGACGTTCATTCAAAGGTGGTAAAGGAAACATAGAGTTTCTGTATGGACCATGACTTCTTCCCCAGTGATTCTCTAGTCTAGTAGCTAAAGCAAGAGATGAGGAATTACAAAATCTGAATTCGAATTCTTTTGTTCTTTGTTGTCTAAAGTTTGGATAAATAGTTCTCTTATCCTCTGCTTTCTTCCTGTTTGTGGACATACAGTCATTTATTTATCTATGAATTAGTCTGAGGTTTTTGGAAAAGCAAACACATATTTATTTTTGTTATTTATTTTACTAAATAATGCATTTTTAGTATTCTGTAAATAATAGAGAGATGGTGCTGGAGGAGAAAAACAGGTTGAGTTAAGATATAAGTTTTTGATTTAGACGTGTATTCTTAACATCATTAAGACATGAAATGATGGAATAAGCAAAATGCATGATCAGGTTCAATAACTAGATTCCTCACAAATAATACTGAGGTATCTGAATAATTTCCCTGCCTAAAAATTTGAATTTGTATCCCAAGGTAAATGAAAAATTGCACTTAAAATTCTGAATTTATTTGAAACCAAATTAAAAAATAGATATTGGATTTTTTTTAAAAGGAATACATTTAATTTGGACCTCATTAACCATCCTATTACAACATCACTGGACATATTGATTTTTCTGTGCTGATTTTGATAGTATCACTTCACTTTTTAGCCTGGTTTCCTAAGGAAACGTGTTAATCATCAGCCTGTAAAATATTTTTTAACTTATGTGTGACTTCAAACCATATTTTGAAATGGATCAGTAATATTAAATTCCCACATATTTTGTGAAATAGCCTGGCAAATGATCTTTTTAAAGGAAAATATGAAGTTTGAAGTCATTTTATGTTACGCAGCACAGAGTCCACATTAAAGAAAAATTTAGGAATGCCCAAATCTTGGAAAAGGCTTTGTTCA
Source organism: Himantopus leucocephalus (assembly GCA_003993805.1). Lineage (NCBI taxonomy): Eukaryota > Metazoa > Chordata > Aves > Charadriiformes > Recurvirostridae > Himantopus > Himantopus leucocephalus. Next base: position 3,522,506 of record RSEF01000008.1, on the reverse strand, counting down.
TGTTATTACTTTTTGCTTTTAATTTTTTCCCCTGTATTAATTTTTCAATATTTTCTTAAAAAAAGGAGAATCCAATATAATCTGTTAATTTTTCTCTCATGTTAGGATCATGTATTGGTTAATGAGAGATGTCTTCACAATGCTTTCCCTAGTTGCAGTCTCCCATGAAGCATAAATGCTCTGACAAATCTTTCTCTGTTAGTTCCAATGCTCATGAAACTGCCTGTTACATTGCATTTTGCAATACAGAATATATAAAAGATGGAACTATTAAGTCAAAATGAAGAATCTCTCCAAAGCGCTTCTGTAGTTAGTTTTGAAAATTTCAAATAAACTGCTACTTTGTTGAAAGACACTGCAATAAAAAGTCTCTTCAGCAGAAAATTTTCCATCCATATTCTGCAATAACTTTGGCAATCTGACCTTCTTTGCCCAAATAGAGCAATTGTGAGAAAGTGCAAATACTTCCCTTGAGTGTCATCAACGCCTGGGTTAAGTATGGAGTATAGAGATAGGAAACATAAATTCTTTTCTGGCTCAGGAAGAAGGAAGACTGCACAAAATTGGAGACATGGAGGATATTGTTATTAAACACCCCTGAAACCAATTTCCCTTGGAAGCATAAAAAATATCTATTTGATACGTGTTCCAATGCGATGGCCCTGACAATATGCTGTCTATGAGAAAAGAGGTGGAGTAAGCATGGAAGGAAGAAAGTCTCACAGAGAAGACAGAGGATACCATTTTGATTTTCTCATTCAGGTTTTAGTAGTTATAATGCATCGAGGCTATGAGACACATCAAGGTAATGTAACAAGTCAAATGACAGCGGCAGAATTAGCAATCAAGTTCTCTAGATCTTTAGGTATCTGGAGTATTAAAACTTTGTCTCAGATTTCATATCCAATGGTGTTACTTTCTACTGTATTTTCATATACTGTGTTGCCCATGTGCATTGAGTTTTCTGCTTTTACTTTTTTAGTAGCTAAAAATGAGAGGTGTTTAGTCTGAGCAATTTGAATGACGTAACACGATAAATTTGGTTCCCAGCTTTGGGATACACCACTGATATCAAATGTCAGTGATGGGAAAATAACTTACAGATTTAAAAATCAAAGCTAAACAAAACAAGTTTTAGTAAAAGTTATCTGATCTCTGCTCTTTTCCAGCTCTTTTCTTTGTTTACCACCCCGTCCCTAAAATCTTGTAGTCGTGTTCATTACGAAAAGGTCATGCTAATCCTCCCTAGTCATCTCTCACCGTGCACAAGTGTTGTGCTGCAGTATGACTGGTAAAAATTTTCAGCTTGCCTCAGCAGGCTTTTATTTGGCTTTGAAACTCCTAACCAAAAAAGGCATTTTATTGCCCCTACTAATTAATTATGTCTCTGTTAAAACTATTTGTTGTGTTTTAACCCCACCTGGCAGCGAGAGCTACACAGCCACTCGATGCCCACCCCCCACCCCCCTTTCTCTCCACAGGAAGAGTGGGGACAATAGGGAGAAAAAGGAGGAGAAAGAGATTTAAAAGACCTTGTGGGTTGGGATAAAGATAGTTTAATAGAAAAATAATGGAAAAGGAAAAATAACAATAATAATGACATGGGTAACTCTCACCACCTGGTGAATTGGCGTCTTCCTGAGCAGTGATCACAGATTCCTGCCCCCTGGCTGACCCTCATTTATATACTGAGCATGACATCTATGGTATGGAATATTTCATTGGCCATTCCATTGTTCTGTCTATGCTTCTGTGGGAATCTGAAAAAAGGCCTTGAATAGCGTAAACATCACCTAGCAACAATTAAAAATAATAGGTATTGACACTCCTTTCACAGGGATCACTAGAAAGAAAATGAACTCTTTCCCAGCTGAAACCAGGACACCAATGCACACGTCTTGTGTCTTTCAAATGTTTACACCTATGCCATCTCCTGCACCAGCACTCAGGAAGAGTGTGGCTATACCAGTTACTGGAATGATCAAAAGGCAGTAATGATCTGCACAGTTAAATGAATTCATTATTTCAGAATGCCATATACCTGTAAATGTGTTGCAGTTTGTGATAGATGGAAAAAACACATGAAAAAGAAAGAGATTAGAGATCTTTATAGAGATAAATCCAATTAAAAACAGCATAGAGCATTTAAAAAATGAGAACTGTTTACAGCAAAGTATGTTTCTGATCTCCAGCCCCATGGGGATCTCATTGCCAACTCGCCTGCCCTTAAAAGGACTCTGACAGTTTAAGTGCATTACTGTCAAGGTGAAAGACAGCCAAGAAAATATTAGATCATTTAGATACCATTATCAAAGATTTTCACTAAACAATTAGGCCATCTAATTTGGATGAATAAACATTTTTTTCCATATAGCAACAGACGACTTTCAAGGCTTTAGAAACAAAATACAACCACCATAAACAGCTCTTCCATCTTCTCATTTC
>RSEF01000008.1:3485278-3510197 GCA_003993805.1 Himantopus leucocephalus | reverse complement strand
TACTAAAGCAATAAAGTACATTAAAAGAAAGTTAAGCATCATCAGAGCAATATATTGGAAATCTTGACCCTTCCTTTAACAGAATTTACTTTCCTCTGTGAAAATAGTACCCTCTTTACATCCCGAAAGACCATAGTTTATTGAGAAATTGTTTTACTGGCTAAGTGAGCTGTAGTATTTATCTAAAAATTTTATATATTTTATATTTATATATATATTTTATATATTGCATAGACAGAATGACATTTGACAACAAACAGCAAAAAACAACCATGAAAGCAAATAAAGGAAAAGAAGAGAAATAACAGACACCTATTTCAGGAAAAAGTGCTGAACGCAATACTGGTTACAACTATTTTGAATTAAGGCCACATTGCCCTGTACTAGAGAGTGAGTGGACAATCCCAGGCTTACATGACAAACACAACCCTCCTGCCAAATTAACCAGATCCTGGTCCATGTTTTCTCTAATGGATTTCCCCCAAAGGAAGCTGGAAATAATATTCCGCATAAATGCCAAAGGTATGAATTGCAATCCTGGAGGCAATACATATACTCACTCAGCAGAAAGAAGCACACTGAAGTAAGAGGAGCTATTGATCTTATCAAGATTATGTGAAGAAAAAGGCTCTAGATGCAGTGAGGACCCGAGACGAGGGCAACAGGATATTGGCATCTGAGTGGAGGTTTTATTTGAGAGCAGAGACTCCAGTGCAAGGGGCAAGAGAATCATCTGAATGAGTCTGAATTCAAGATAGGCTGGGACGGAGGTTAGAACCGAAGAGGTGAGGTTAAAAATGGGATCTGAGGAACAGTAGGGACTGAGTCCAGGAAAAGTTTTGTGGAATCAGGACAAAGCTGAAAGTATTGGGGTAGAAGTGGAAGAGCTTCCCACACATATATTTAGCACTGCTAACTTTGAGAACATAAAAATCCTAAAGCCATACAAACCATAAAATATTTAGATATATGTTGAGTTCTTTTTATTTACTTTTCTTGCCAGGGAGTTATTTCATGTAGTACAAGCGCAGGGGTTCTCCACTACAGCGTAGATTGAGCTGTAGATAATCTAACTTCATATTTCTTTAGAACACGCTGCGTTAAAATCCCACAGCAACAAATGCTTCTGAAAGACTGAAAAAATTTTTGCTTGAAAATTCTGTACTTAGCATTTCTTCCTCAGAATAACACTAAATAATAATTATTATTATTCTTTTTAATAGAAAAATACTTAAAATCTTTAAGTTCAAAAGAAATATAAAATTCAAAATCACAAAATGTCATAGCCCTAACAGTTCTAGTATTAGAGGTATATTCTATATAGCATGGGTTTCCAAAAAAGCAAATATTGCCACGAAAACTACATCACACATTCCCAAAATAATTCTACAAGTTAGTGGATGAAAGGTATAGAGTAGTTTAGAATTATATACAGTATAGCAGACCTTAGTAAATCAAAGTATGTGTCAAATAATCTCCCTTAAAAGAAATCATTCAGATTGATTTGTTCATGAGCACAGACTGAAAACTGACTAAGGGATTATAAACAAAGAGAGAATGATAAATGACAGAGTATCACTATTTAGGTAGCCAGACACTATTGGACTGGTTTTATTGTGGAACTTCTTTTACCTCCTTTCACAAAGATAGAAAATTGGATGAAAAAAAATATTAGGTATAGAGGGGTCAGTTTTTGTATTCTGCTTACCTGGAGAGCCCCATAACACAAAACATATCAAACAGCACTTTTACAAAACATATAAAGAAATTAAAAGTATTTGTGAACAGATTTTAAAAAATAAAGGGGATTTTTTCTACAATGACATAATCTTCTTGGGAGAACTGAAGATGTAAACAGAACTCATTTTGATTTTACTACAGTTTTTCCATAGTGGATCAGTCGAGTGGAGTAGTGGCAAATGAGAACATGTAAGCTTTTGTGGCTTCACATAGACAAATTGAGCACATGCAACTTTGTAGACAATAAAAGCTGTTACAGAGGGTACTAGAGAGTAATTTTGTTATTTAGTCTGTCTTGAACCTGTTGTGTGTCCTTGGGCATTTATTTTCACTATGGCTCCCGGATAGAAATATAATGTTTTTAAACAAATGACTATTCAGGACTTTTATGTCTAACTGTCCCTAGCTGAGAGTGGATAATATGAATAAGGGACCCCCTCAGCAGTGCATTTTAATTAGGGGTGCTAGGGTAAACATAATTCAGGTAAAATGGAACAAAGCTATGGCCACTAAAATGAAATCTGAGAAGCGCTGTACCTAAATTCATGTTCAGTTGTTGGCATGCTGGGGAAGAAGCATTAATCATACAGAAAGTACCTTGCTTAGCTACAAGCTGCACAAAGAGAAATACATGGACCTATGGAACGCATGATGCACTTCGACCTTGAGACAAACTCCGCTAAGTACCTACAAGATTTTCTTCATGCGGTGCTCCCCCTACCACCATTGCAGCAAAATCTCAAGGCTGTCATGGAAAGACGTATGTCCTAGAGCGTGACAACCTATTCTGCCTTCATACGGGTTTATCTCTACAGGATAGTCCAACAGGAGCCACAGCTTGATTAGGAGGGGCTAAAGGCTGAGCTAACTCTGTTAAATGCAATCCCCTAAAGTATTACAGTGGACTTCAAAGTAAAAAGCAAATGTGAACTCTCAAGTCATCCTATGCTACAACATAGGACTCATTTGTAAGATGCGCATTAATACCTGCAGTCATATAATCCAGAATCTAATTTTTAACGAGAAGGCCAACTGTATGTATTCTGAGAGCTAACTGAAATACATAAATTGGAATTTTTCCAATATCATAATCTTGAAAATGTAAATAAAATCTTCACAATTTTTCCAGTGTGCATACTTCCTGTGTTTGCATAGACACCTGTGCTTGCAACATGTAGACACTTACTTTTAAGGATCTTGGTAAGAGTAAGATACTGGGACCCTCACCAGTAACACTAACTTAAGTGAAAGTATACCACTTTACAGCAACTAGACATATGGTTCTCTATGTTAACATGTTGTGTAATAACCACACTTTTTAGAAACAGTTTATCTGAGGTTTTTTTCTAATGAGCTATTGATAATTTTGATTTCTTTGTTTCCATCCATCCATAATTTTCAAATATTAATGTATTCAGTACTCAAATGTTGCATTTTAAGTGTGAACTCAAACACCACAGACCATGTTTGTTGTATTTTAGATAAATCTTTTCATTCCAATTTGCAATTAACAGAGTGAGCAGCAATTTAAAAATGCAAAATAAACATCACAATAGTTCATAGACTATGGGATACAAAGAGAATTAATTATATTTCCAGCGGAAACAAATGAAGCACTGTTAAACTGTTCTTTTTCTTGTAAACTTTAGGTTTTTAAATGCATTGTAAAGAATATCTTTTTTCCCCAGTCCCTGCAATGTTGCATTAAACATCTTGAAATACAAGCAACCTTTTAAAAGCTACCATTTTGACTCAGCTGAGTATAATCAGTGAAATGCAAATTGATGTGTAAAAATTGCCTACAGTGCTTGATGTAAATTAAAATTACTCCTATAAATTCAATGTTCAAATTATCTGACAACTGCCGTTGTATTAATTTTGCTGCTGAATACATTAAACAACTGCAAATTCATTTTCTCACTAACATCCCAATTACTTTAGATGCTGGTCAGGAAGAGCTACTAAATATACCAATAATCATTTAATATTTAAGGCCTGTTTAAAATTAGGAGATTTATCTAAAGTGAATGACCTTTCTAGTGTTGGTATTTCTCCTGCAAATTTTAAAAAACCTTAAAGAAAAAACCTTCTGTAAAGCAAACAAGTTGTATTTAATTCCTAGGAAACACCAAGATTGGCAAAAAGAAGTCTTTGCTGTTCCTTACAGGAGAGTCAGAATATTTCCAAACTGCAGGTTAGGGCAGCCTCACAAAGACATACATGTACAGTTATGTATATTAAAATGGGTGGATGGTCAAGGCCGTATGGGAGAGGACTAGATGTATAAAATGAGCCACAGATTACAAAGGAAGACAGTGACAGAATTATAATTCGAGTCCCTGAACTCCTATACTAGTGCCTGGGCTTCTAGACTAACTATTTTTTCAAGATAGTTGCAAGGGCTCTTGCAAATGAAATTAAAATCACTTCACCTTTTTTCTCCTCTTTTACTCCAAAACTTTCAAGAGATACCAGAAGTTCATACTAATTCAGTTATGCTGCTCAAAATAGACAGCCGTAAAACATTTATTGTATTTGAAGGCTGTATTTTTTTTTAAAATACAGCTAAAAGGGCTAACTATATTCCCAAGGTAATTTTGTCCCTAGCTAGTACTAATTCCATGGATTCACATTTCTCTTAGCAGCCTGTGTGTCAGGATGGAGGACTGGCAGGTGCTGCCCTGCATGGGAAGGAGATCCAGGAGTCAAGGGTGACAGCAAGGCAGGCAGGGCTGTGCCCCCACCAAAGAGGACACAGGGACACAGTCCCACAGCTCTTGAGCAAGGTGAGCAGAGAAGGCCCAGGGCCAGAAGCAGGTTCAGCCATGCTCCGGTGGTGGCCGGGTAAGTCCATAGTGATGAGGCACAAAGTTGGAGAGGTGCTAAGTGGAAGAAGAGGCACTCTGACCAAGCAAGGGGACCCATCTTATTGCTACGTGGTATCGCCATCCCACCTTCTGTCCTGGCTGTTAAATTAGGCTTAATGTCAGGTTTCTAGCAAAAATATCATGCTCCCAGACACTCAGATAAAAGCTGGAGGCAAGATACATTCTCTTTCATTTTCTTTTAGCCACAGGGCATTTGAGAAAGAACTGTCAGTAGAAACATGTTAACTCTTCACCAAAATTGTGTAAATAAAACATTTCAGTCAATTATAAAAAAGTATTTTACAGATATTTTCATGTGAATGTTATTTTTCTAATTTTCCTTCTTTTAATTTTTTGCTAATTTTCTTGGAAAGATCAGAACAAATTATTTTCAAATGATTTTTCACTAGCCCTAATAGTCTTTACATGCATATGAATAAGTATAACAAGAATCATCATTACTTTGTGAATTTCAACTTTTAGACTGGATTAGGTTTTATTTAAACTAACTCTAGAACTGCATTCCCTCTTTCTTTCCATATCATACCCTACTTTTCTAACATGCATATAAGGTTAGAGACAGAGAAAGGCTTTAGGTGCAGAAACACTTTTGCAACTGAGATTACATGTAATGTTGAATCACATCACAGAAACATTCAGTTTGCCAGTTTCAATTATTATGTTCAACAAGTACCAAATTGCAAATGACTTTTTATGTTTAATATGTCAGTGCTACTTTAGGGTATAGTTTGAGCATTCACTGTAGTGATTTCTCCGAACATTAACACCTTCCCTTATGTATTTCCAGCTAAATAAGAGAGAAATCAGTTGCTGGAGGTACTTCACATGTACAGTCTTGCATCTCCTTCATAGTCTGGCTGAGAAAGTCTTGCCTTTAATTAAATAATTCATTCAGCTCACAAAAGATTTTAACACAAATTCTTCAGTCTTGACCGATTTCAGAAGTTTTATTGAAGCTGCAGAAAATTACAAAGTCAAGTCACATACCTAATTCACCACATTTTCCACCTTACTTCATTTTCATGCCACAACTTGTTTACAACAGGACAACCCTGTTTAAAGTGGAAAAAATAATTCCATATTCACTGTAGGAAGTCAGTGATAAGCAGAAAAATAGGTATTACATTCTCTTTTTCCCAGGTTATATCACTGAATATCACCAAAGTACTTACCTTTCCAAACTGCAAGTCCTTTGGACTTTTGTAAATGTTTATAGGGCGATTCGATTACATTTGCCTCTACTCTCTTACCAATCTCCTCTACCAGCTGAGTTCTTAAATGCCAGGGGAAACAAAAAAAAATCTGTTTCTGTCCTTCCACCAGCAAATCACTTTCATGCCTTGTTATCTCACAGTAACCAACTTCAAGGCATATTTGTTGTAACTTCCAGTATTGACTTTCTCCTCCCTCCTTTGTCACTGTTATCACACACACACACACAAAATAATTTTGAAAGGTTGTAAGTACCAAGGACAATTTGTTTCCTAATTGTTGGGAGGGAAAACCAACTTTGTTATTCAGGCTTATTCCCATAAACCTCGGCAGACTGGTTCTCAGTCTTTTAACTACTGCTAGGGTTTTCAAGACCTCTGTAGCCTGTGGCTGCAAACTGCTAAATTTGCACAGGCCAAGTTCTCTGCTGGCACAATTCCCTTGGTTCCTCTGGATTTAGCTTAGGAGCAAATTTGCCCTCTCTATGTCTTTGTACATTACTGAAACTATTTTAAAGGGCTATAGCATATGGATAAACCTGCCAGGATTTCATAACTGGACACAGTCTGGGGAGAAGTGATGTACGATGAAAGAATCTGCACCTGAAACAGCAGAAGCAATGCTGGCCTGGTGAAAATTGGTAGTGTCAAGTATTCAGAGTTTAATGGTTAAAGATTGTTTCCTTACTTGGTATGATGGAAAGGGCAGAGAAAGGTTGAACAAGTATTTAGTTATTTTCCATTTTCCACAAACAAGACTTTACATTCCTATCACTTTTAAACTTAAGTAGGAATGTCTCTAACTTCTGTTGTTAGTCTGAAGTTTCTTTAAAAAGTGTGCTACTTTTTTCTATTTCTAGTCTTTAAAAAATTTTTCAGCCTAATTTAACAATGCAACTGAAACAAAACAAGCAATTAGCTAGTCATTATTTACTGTAAATCAACATGGACCTTCTGAAGACTGTGAAGTGATATCATTGAGGTAACACTGCTGACTTCCCCTTACCTTTTTTTTTAAACTTGAGATTTTTAGGAAATTCTATCATGATGTTGGAAAATAAATTTATATATATTTAATTTTCCCTTCTTTGACACCAACCTTCCATTCCAATAGTGAAAATAGGAATAAGAGAATACACCTACTAGTGTTTTGTTTGGGTTTTTTGTCGATAGCACACAAGTTTTATTTATCTTCTAAACGTCAAGGTAGATTTTAAATGTATTGTAATATATACGTAATTTTTTAGGGAAGAATGAATTAGTAAATTACCTTTCCTAATGAAATGTGCTGTAATTTCAGTTAGATTTTAAATGGGGCATGACTCATATTTAAAAGGACCATTGCATAAATACCTATTAGTTGCAGTTTAATGAGTTAATTCCCAACTCATTTTTTCTCTCTTTCTACATGATTCTTGCAAATTTATACAGTACAAGGGAGCAACTCGTTTTCTGCAGATTAGGATGAACCACTATAAAATGAAATTATTGAGCATTGTAAACTATAGTACATTCCTTGCTAGTCCCTGCCTGTAACTGAACAGGAAATAAAAAGAGTTGGAACACAAAAGCAGCAGAATCACGGAACTTATCAGTTGCTATCCAAAAATAATGACATTGTTATCATGGTAGTGGTAAAGTGCTAGTCTTCATTGCTAATAACTCTCATAGGGCCCCTATCTTTACGGGGACCATTGCCTTTAAGTCATTAACGTATAATAGATTTGCAGCGGTGAGTAAACAGGATCGATCCTGTTCTGCCTCTTACCTTACCCTTGCCACTAAAGAGGCAAAATCGCCTGTGTTTAATGGCCTTCCTCTTCTAGTGGCAGAAAAAGAACTTTGCATCTCAGTTAATTACCATGTGCCTTGGTTTACTTAATTTGCAAAGCATGATGGTTCACTGAAGAAAACGAGAATTTGAAAACATGTCCAAAGTACTTTTCTAAACAGAATTGGACTTCAGCATATGTGTGTTTACTTGCATTATATCTCTAGTACTATATCCCTGTAAGGCATTCACTCCACCATATAACTTCACAAAGTCCACATGTCAATTTTCACCCGTATGAACCACAAACACGTCTTATCTCACACAGGAGGGATGTCACCCTTGTTTATATATGTAGATAAGGACAGTGACTTATCACTGAACGTGGAGTTTTCTCCCATAAAAAAAATTGTCTGCTAGCTGAGAGAGCTGGTAAGAAAATGGCAGATAAAGTGGATCCCTAGTATGGATAAGGTATTTCCATTATAGCAATGTTTCTGAGACATTATGCATATTCTTTCTATACTTCTAATTCATTGCTATTATTATTTCTTATTCTTCGCTGATTTTTTAAAACAGTAACAAAAGGAAATTGAAAAGTTCATGACAGCAAAATCAAGCCTTAAGTGTATTCATCACACAAACAGCTTTATCCCTTGGTATTTTATGCTCCAATTCAAACAACACATCTGTTCATAATTGCATGCATGACTCCGTGAGATTACTACAGGCTATAAATTTATGTCTATGAGTACTGGAAATATTGTAGGAAGACAAGGATAAAGCATTTGAAATGGGAAGACCTTTTAAATAGTATATATAAAATACAATTTCAGACTTTAAAGTATATCTTAACATGTTGTTTTCTAATTCAAAACCAAGGTATTTCTGTTCCTATGTCTGGTTGTATTGATGGTCTATCACACAATTATTCTAGAGAAAAGAAACACTCTTTTAAAAACTTGGAATTTCAATCTCCAGGTAATCAGGATTTAGATAATCACCATAAATCCCAGCTTCCATGATGATATACATTCAACTTCTGGAGTAATTCTGGTCCTTTATTGTCCCTACTAAGAAAATCACCTTTAACATATACATCTCAGGTCTAGCGTTTCAAAGTTTATTCTATCTCACCTTAAAGCCGAGAAATACTTTATTTAATTCCATAATACTGAAATATTGATTAATTTATAGCTCTATAAAATCTTCCTTCCGCATAAAAGTTCCACTATCCAGTGGCATCAATATGTGAACGGTAGCTCTCCCACCCTGTACTTCTAGAAAAGACGAGTAAACCAGGATAAAACCAGTGGAAAGCAGCTTGTATTGTAACCAGCGTGAATATCCTGAAGAAAGAGTGAGATGGGAACTCTCTCCAGGCAATTGAGCTTGAAGAGTTTGCCTATCACTAGAAAGGAAAAATACCAATGATTTTCAGCAAGGGCTCTGTCTTGACCCAAGAACTCAATATTGTTAAGCTTCATTGCATTTTTCATTCTCTTCTCTATTACAGATCTAGTAAGTTTATATTAATGCACAGGGAGGAATTTACAGAGCTCATTCATTGACATAATTTTTAGGAGTGTAATGTAACTATTTTATGTTAGGGCAGTGCTGTTAGTTAATATAACATTGAGCATAATCTGCTAGTGCCTCACAAAAAAAAAAAGCGTGCCATACTGTAAAAACATGATGTGAATTTTTTTTCACTTTTATAAGCGCCTTGGAGCATATATTCTTCCATTTTATACCTCTAATACCTCTTCCATCATAAAGAACTTCCTGGCTGAACTTGTTACCCATGATGTTGCACAATATAAAGTTATTTGAGCAGAAAGAAGGATGAGACCTTCTGTCATTTGTTTTATATCTGTATGTTGCTTTCCAGAAATTTACAAGAATATTTAGATTGAGTGAGATCCCTTTCTCCTTATGCAACTCTCATGCTCATAGCTTCACTTCCTGCAATGATATTCCTGTATGTGATAGACTGTAAAGGACACAAAACTTGTATCCATTACCATTTCCTGATGATGATTTCAGATCTTATCAACTTTAACTTGACATTACAATGAACCTGGGGGTATTCAAACACCTTTTTCCAATTTTACAGGACCAATTGAATTTGCTGAACCAAACAGAGATACCTACCATCATCTAGCATTAGATTGACTTACATTGCACATGCACATGAAGTAACAAATGAGAGGTCCTGACATTCCTGGGAGCAGGACTATTTCCCTGTTTACTTTTCCCAATAGGTGGATAGGAAGTGAAGCCAATTGAAAATGGTCCTGCTAAATCTAAACTAAAAAAGAAAAAAAATCTTGGAAAGAATTGAGAAATGTTTTGGAAAAAAGAAAGGTCTTATAATTAAATTTCCAGAGTATATGTTAATGAATAAGAATGAAGACATTTGAAAAAGGTGCAAGTTTTCTGCACAACTTTATCAGGCCCTGCAGCACAGGTCAAGGTATAAAGCTGACTCTCTTAAAGAGGAATTAGACCCTCATTAATTTTATTCTGTCTGTACCTCATTTTGTTTCCTTGGAAGAGAATGGAATCACAAAAAAAGTAAAGCTAAAAATTAGCTTAAGAATCCTATAGAGGTCAGAGATTTTTATTTTTTTAAAGGAAGTTAAGTCTAAAACTGAAAAATCTGCAGAAAATTTGAAGTTTAGCAGCCTAGCACTTCCATTCGGGACTGAAGTTTTTAAGTCCTTGAAAATGTTTTTGTAATGAGATAGATAGTTTTTCTATTTGAGTAAGAGTAGCTGCCCTTTCACTTAGCTTTGTCAAGGATTTTTTTATTCTCAAACACCATACCAATCAATAGTTGTTCAATAATATACATTATTACTGTGGTATGTACAACAGTGCTTTCTGCCTTCTAATGTAATAGGGAGCTAATGTAAGGAGAGATTTCTTAACCCCTTTTGGACACTTTTCCATGAAGAGCTTGTTAACCCTTTTGAGCTATTTTGTATGCTTTAATTTATAAAGCTTAAATATCTAAACACAAAAATGACATTTTTCTAATTTCTTAAAATATCAACAGAGGTACATCACTGAGTTGCTGAACATATCAAGCAGTCATTAATAAATTAGAAAAAAATCAAATTACTTCTGTGCAACTTATTTATCGTAAGAAATCATTGCTTTTACATAGATAAAAGGCATTTCAGAATTATATGAGAGAATAATTTCCTCAGCTAATAATAATGCTTCTCAAGAGATCAACTGTCTGATTCTGTAACTTGAAGACCCCAAAATTCTTCACAAAAACATGCCTTAGCTTTATAACTCTCTGAGATCAGTAATGATAGTACTTTTATAGCAAAATGCTTATACATTTGCATTCACAGGCTTAAAGTCAACTGTTTGCTTGATCTGATTTGGATCCATTACCTTCGTTTTACCAATTGCAAGCAGGAACACAGGAAAGATAAGCAGTCTTTATAAAGCCAATCTGTGTCAGAGAAAGAAGCTGAATTCAAGACATCTAATTCCAGGACTCCTGGAAGTCCATCACTTCTAGTTATTAAAAATGAAATAAGATTATTTAAGCTTTTTACTCCTCTTAGACAGTTTATGCATTGCTTTCCCCATGTGCAGAGCCTATAAAAGAATAAAATACAAGGTATTCCAAATGGTTTATGTAAAATGAGTGCTAAATCAATGTTAAAGTCGTCATATAATCTTGTACACCTTCAGTCTAAAAGTTTAGGCTGCAGTAATGTGTCCAAGATGCCTGGAAATACAAATGGATACTATCTAGAAGTCAATGAAGCTGCTGAACTGAAAGAGTAACCTTTGAGATTGGATCAATATATCATGCGGTGTTATAAACATGATTGTTGTTGCCTTTTTGTCTGAGATAGGCCTGTATTAATCAGAAACGGGAAAACAAACAAGCAAGTATTTAGTAGCACAGAATCTTTTTTTTTTTTGAGGAAAAAAAAAAATCCACTTTGTTTAAATGCCTGTTTTTAAGCAGCAATAATAGAAGTGGAGGCCAGGCTTACAAAAAGTGCCTGATTCTTCCCACATTCCCACACTCCCACAAATGTTTCACAGGGCTTAACTGTCTCTTAAGAAATTAATATTATAGGAAATCAAAAGAGGGAGAGGCTGAGTTATGAAAATAACACAATGTTTGGAGAATACATTCTGCTCTTAATGTGAACATTTTACATCTCCAGGGTGTTGCATATCCCAGGCCACATACCATGAAACGAAATTAATTAACTTGTCAGAGTCAATGAGTCCGTTTCTTCCAACATCTATGAACTTTGGTTTAGGCTATATTTTCAGTCCAAAGTGTGACAATGGATAAAAATACAAGAGACTATTCAGATACCTAGTGGTTTTTTATCAGTACTCTACTGTATGCCAACTCCTACCCTCATTATGCTTTAGTTTCCCCAACATGTAAACATTTCTTCGACTGGGGAACCTAAGGCACAACAAAACCACAAACAAGTGTAGAGGCTTGTGTGATAACTTCCCTTTGAACTGGGTTATTTGTAGGTAACTCTACCATAGATAGTGATCAAAGGATGAGTATCTCAAATTTCCAATGCTGAATAAGAACCAGCTTGCAAATAAAATTCTTGTTATCCATTAAGCATCTCTTGCAGATACAGCCAATTTATGACGTTGCTGAGTCTAACTTCCACTCCAATTTCTCCCTCTCAGACTCTCAAAATACATTTAACTCCTGGACATGCCGTAAAAAATCCACAAAACCACCTTCATAACATTGGTAACACTGTTAGTTAAACATTAATTTCTAACTGAATAGAACACAACTAAACCATTAGTAAAAATGCAACTAATGAAGCAGGACTCTTCATGATAGTATTAAATTGCTGTCCTTAAAGTCATTTACCTATGTAAACATTTTTATCTTGTTACATAGAATGTGAGCAAATAAGAAAGCAAGGTTTTACACATTCACATTTTAGTGGTGTTCTTAGTAAAACTTATAAAAACTCAACAACAAAAAGACTGCTTTCATGATTGTATATACTGTGAAAAATACCCAACCTTTGCTAATGGATATAGACAAATTTATCCTACACAAGGAAGCTGTAATAGAGAGGCAATAAAAAAACAACTGTGCAAATATTCCTGTCAGAAGCTGGGTAGACATTTGTGCAAACACATAATATACATGCCTTCTAGTGAGGCAAAAATGGTCCTCAAGTATTTGGAGATCATGAAAATTAAATGTAAACACCTGACAAAAAAACCCAAAACAAAACAAAACAAAAAACCGACCAAAAAAACCCAAACCTACACATTACAGTTTACTGACTGAACGAGCAACATAGTTTCTTAATGTCATAGCTTCTTACGGTCTTGACCATTTGAGGAAAAGAGAGATTCCTTTCTTAAAATGACTATTGCTTTGCTCAACATCTTGACACTTGGATTGTTTTCAGTAGGCGTACCCCAGATAAGCTGAAGGCTGATGATTCCTAATTTGTGTTCAAATTTTCTGATAGAAGATACAAAATCTGAACACAGCCTTCGAATTTAAAAAATATTTCCAAAGATACCACACGAAAAGGGACAGTTTAAAAAGAATGCATGCATAATGCATATAATACTGGTTTTAAAACAATATACATTTCAGAAACATTTTACTAAACCCAGCAGAATTTTTTCCTTCAGGAAGCTGTGTTTTAAATCTGGAAGCCAGAAGCTGAATGCCAGACTTTGGTTTTAAGACACAGGAAAAGGAAAAATTGATGCCCACAAATCCTACACTAAATATAGTAACTGTGACCCATAGCAATACCAACTCTTTTCTAGCTGCAAGAAACATGTAGCTAAAACTTTGTAAAGATAGTCACATTCTGCTTCTCATAACATTTTCCATTATTTCAATCTAATCCTGTTAAATAGGCATACCTGAGAGCAGAATTTTAACCTTTAGTCTCAAGTGAGTTAGATTTACCATAGGTAAAGAACTCTGTCCTTATTTATTGCCAAAGCCATACAACAAATAAGATTGTCTACTCTAGGGACCAAGCACTAATCACATAGAGATGTAATTAATCTTGCTTTTGGTGGTTGCCAATTCCCTTTATATATGCNTATCTTGCTTTTGGTGATTGCCAATTCCCTTTATATATGCTTGTACTTATATTTAAGAACCTTTCAATGTATCACTGAAGCATGTGAAATATTTCACTTGTTCTCCTCTGCAGTGACAATAAACTGTACTTAATTCATGGATAAAGCCCATTTTACTATCTTTTGTTCTTTGTAAAAATCAGATAAAGGCTGATAATCACATGTACTAGTTTCTGTATGNTTGTAAAAATCAGACAAAGGCTGATAATCACATGTACTAGTTTCTGTATGAGCCCTCCAGCATCCCTTTTCTCTTTTTTTTTTTTCTGTAGTACAAATGTGTTAAAGATACACCAGTGCATAGTCAGCCTCAGAGAGACACGCACTTTTGTTCAGATATGCAACACAGGAAAAAAAAAACTCCTCAGATGCCTTCAGGGGGAATTACAGAAGTCCTGATTTTCAAAAGTGCTGGGCACTGCCCAGTCCAGCTAGAGTCAGCTGAAGTATGTTTACACTAGAGAATCACGCAAACACCTCCTGCTTCCTGTTGTTGCAACCTCCCATTCTCATTGTCTTTGCAAAAGGCACAGAAATGCAAAAAAAAAAAAATTTAATCAATTAACAGAGTGGAAGTTTAAATGGATGCATTGACATGTGCAAATGGACAACTTTTACATTGTGATTGATCTCTCCTATATGTCTATGTGCCCTCACAGGACCACCACTAATGCACTGTTAACAAGTGTTCCATCATCTGATTTTAAGCTCACTGAGAAACTGGATTAAAGATTCAGGCATGAGTCCTGACTCTGTACATCTTTCTATGCAAATGTAACAAAATTGTTCAGGACTCAAGCATTATAGGTGGCTAATTTTCTTAACTGGTTTGTCTCATTAAAAACTTATTTTTATTAGGTTTTGATTTTGTGTTTATTTGTTGTTTTTACTGTTGTCCCAAGCTGATTTTCTGACACTTCTTCCTTTACCAGTCTTTAAAAGTAAAAGGAACTCTCCATCTTAGGAAAGGGTCTGCCTGCATCCACAAAATGAATCAATGGGAATGAATCAATGAGAAATTTTGTATTATTATTATTCTATTATGAATTACAACTAAAACCTTTGTGAATCACAATAACTGAACATAGCAGTGAGGTTTGAAACAAAATAACAGGTGCTCTGTAAGAGCTCTGTTCTATGCAGACATAGGCAGCACCATTCACATGCTTTGGCATCGAAGAGCTAAGTGGATAGACAGACGGACAAACACACACAACAGATGCTAGTAGAAAGTTTACTGTCAAAGCAATATTTCACAAACAATATTAAGGCCTATACTAAAGATGTTCAAATTTATAATTGCCAATATCAAAAAAACAACCAAACAACAAAAACTCACAACAACCATCCAGTTAATCAATGACAGAAATCAGCTTTGTCACTTCAAGTGTCAATTAAATCAAAAATATCTGGTAGCACTGAAAATAATCTGCTGCTGCAGAAACATACCTAATGTGATTAGATTTAAGTGTGGAGATACATACCGAACAAGGCAGATGCAGAACACAAGCTCAAAACCTAGGGGTCATATTTTGACAGAAAGAACTGAATAATTCCAAAAGCTTTAGCTTTGCGGGCACTAAAAGGAACCTGATCTCAGAACATCTCTTGGGGTTAGGACGCACAGTCCTTCTGAATAAGAAGCTTTTGGCAGATTCAGTCTGGAAGAACAACTCTTCTGGTTTTTTAATCTCTCCCTGTACACATAAACCCCATTATACATAGCCCTTTGTGAGCAAGCCTCTTTTGCTGCAAGAAAAGCTCCATTGAGGCTGCCAATTTACTCTTACCTTACCTACCCATTCAGCACAGTGCAAGATGGCAGCTCCAAGCATACAGATCTCTCTCTCTTTTTCTCTCACCAAGAGAAAGCAGAACGTCTCCTGCAGAAATGTACTGGCCTACAGCACTGCTCTGAGCCATCTGAGCAAATCATTTCAGCCAGAGAAACAAAGCTCTTAAACATAGCAACAAACAACATTTCACAGAGAGAGGAAACTGACTGAGAACAGCAATGTGAGCATTTGAGATAGTGCCAGCTTACGCAGCAGAGAAAAAAGACAAAAATTCATCCAACTACCCTAGCAAAAGATGTGAGAATAAAGGATAAAGTGTGGGAAAGGTGCCCTAAATGGGATGAAACGGAGAGGTATAACCTGAATATGACAAAGCAACATGGTATAGTGGTTGGTTATTCACGGTAACATAAAGAGCACATGAAACATAAAGCAAACTGATGCAAGACAGTTTTCCTCAAAATACTACTTACTGTACTAAAGTTACTTAGAAACTGACAACTAGCCTCGTATTAATGTTGCATGCTGAGTAGAGCAACTGTTCCTAAATAAAGGTATTGGCCTCTACAAGGCTCTGGTCATAGATACTCTTTATTTTCAAACTTCTTTGGATGTGTATGTTTTCTGATGAGCAATTCAATCTACACAGAAGATCCTGATTTTCTACATTGTTCTAGCATCAGAAATATTATTTCAAAACGAATCCTTGTATTATAGGGTCATGGTAAAGATAAGAATACCTTTGCTAATTTTGTGCAGCCCATACCACAGGCAAAAAAATCTGCTCAGATTTTAGCAGACTAAAGCACCTACTCTATTTTCATTGTCTCATCACATATTCCTTCCATGCAGAAGGGAGCTCAGAAATTCTGCTTGATTCTGGTCTGACATTTGAATCATATGTTTTTGCACTAATTAAATCTCCCTACGTATCAATGACTTCATCACATAGTCACATTACCCCTGTGTGCTGATGACACATTTCTTATTCATGCATTTTTTTCTTCTCGCTTAATCTGTTTTAACCGTGGCTTTTTAGAACATATAGTGAACAGACTTCTTCTAGTGCTGCTGCTTTCAAGAACATTTGAACTGGCCAAAGCAGCATAACTTTGATTCCTGGTTACTCATTACGATTACTACTCCATAACTACTTTCATTTAATTCACTTTCCCCTTTAATACTGTTTGTGTTAAAGACCTGTTCTAGTTGGGCAATACTTACAAACTACAAATGCACAAGGTTAGTTTAGCTGATGCTATTTTTTAATATTCTACAGTCAAGCTGCTCACTTTCATCAAATGTAGATTTCACTGTTGAGATCTAAAAAAGTCAGAGTGGGTGGAGGGTTTGGAGACAATTAGAACCGTCTCACTGAAAGTCTCTTTACTGCTCTGATAATGCTAGCATTCGGATATGTTTTTCTTGCAGCCTTTAAATAAAAAAAAACCCAAAAGAATGTCAAAAACTTCCATCAATATTGGATGGCTTCAGGCATACCTTAAAAATCAAAACTGATGGTGTTCTGCTAAGGAATAACTTACATTTCACACACCCACCCACTCTTGGTAGCCAAAACAGAGAATCATGACTCTAATCTTATTTATATGCAAAAGAGCATTATACATTCAAGAAAGTCTTTCAGTAAAATGAATCCAAACTACTGTATAGTTTCAAAGTATGCTAGTTTGGTTTATTGCCACCTATTCCAAATGTTCTATGCAACCTGAATAACTAACATAGATTTTTGTGTGTGTACAAATATATGCATATCAATACAAAATTAATAATGGAATGCCTACATTTCAGTGACATGGTCTTGCTTTTCCTTTGTCATATGTTTTTCTAACAGCACAAAGTCATTTATCTCTCTCTCTCTCTCATTTAGGAATTTCTACCCACTAGTGGTTTACAGATCCAAATCAGAAATATTTCTAAATCCAACCCAACTAATAAACATTTCTGCAATGTCCAAGAGCTTATTTATTATGCAAAGAGGAAATAAAATCTATGTTGGTTATGGAAAGGCTGGCCTACAGAAATGTAAGTTGTACTCTTAATGTTGTTAGTAAACGTAAGTTGTGAACAATCTTTTTTCATTGCATGAATAAATATTTCTCTGCCTTTCATTGTGAAGCAAGAGTAACTTAAATAAAACATATGTAAATGTCTTTTCATCATTACTAGAAGCAAATAAGAAGACTAGAAAAAGTTTATTTAAGTTTGCATTGTCTCCCTTTCCTTCAGGCTTATTTTCTCCTCTCTGGGTCTAATACAGGGCAGCGAGGTTGTTTTAGCAAATTCTGAACATACACAAATGTAACACAGTTATATACCTCTTTCAAATTTCCTGAGCCCGAAGCATTATGAAGAAAGTTGCAGGACCTTCTTACATCTCCCCAGCCCTCTGTATATCCATACAGAGGAAAGATATATGTAAATGTATTGTTTAAAAGGCAGTACAAAGGATGAACTTAACAAAACAAAAGAGAATCTCTCAGGCATCATAGGAAACTTGATGAAGTTCTAACATTCCCAAGGACATCCACACCTGTTGCTCTCAGGCATGAATTAACACACACTGAAATCAAAACTAAATGGATTAAAAGAAAAAAAAAACGCATGCCAAATTAAAAAAAAACAGTCAAGTTAAGCAAAGGATTAGAGGGAAAAACTTAACTGCAATCACAGTCTGTGCCTAGGAAAATCATTATTAATTATAAACCACGTCTCGTGACATCCCTAGCCTTGCTGGAACAAATCTGTATACTAGATGAATTTCTAAATTGAACAGAAGCACTTTGGGCTGTGTGTACCTTCTTCCCTTCCTTTAACAAAATACCCCCACTCACACTAGGTAATATCTTATTCAGCGCATAAAATTACCGTCTCCAATGGGTCTGCTTCACACTACATGAGACATACTAACAAGGCAGGAAGATTCACACAAAAGCCCTTAAAACTCACAGGAGAGATTTCCAGCTGATGTGAAATGTCACAGCTCCATTGACTTCAAATAGAGCTATGCCATTGCATCCTAGCTGAGGATGTGGCCTGCACGCCTCTACCTATCCAGCAGGCTAACTTGTCATTCAGACAAAGCATTAATGTCATCCGTTAGGTTTTCTCTGAAGAGTATATGGAAATTTCAGCCTGCGAGCCAGCAGGAAATACATGATTTTACAAGCATGCATTCATAGCAGAACTGCTGAAATGAAGCACTGAGTGCAGAACAGATCCCTCCATCAGAAATGATACCACTTGGAACATGCCGCAAAAACAGCTCTTCCAGGGCTCCTCTCAGAAGAGGGACAGACTGAAGACGTAAGAGGCAGTGTGAGAAATACAGGGGAAGAAAAATGAGCATTTTCAGAGACCTTTCTTCTCAAGAAGTATCAGACATAAAAAGGAAAATGGATTAACTGTCAAAACAGCACTGTAAACTTAAAAGGCCCTATGGAAAGGTAAGACATTGGGAAAGTATGTGCTCAGGCTCTTAAACAGGACTTTTAAAACATAGTTGTCAATCAAAAAAAAAAATCACATTCAAAGATAAAATGTTTCTATCTAATATTGTTCTTAATAATGCCTGAAATTATCTAAGAGCGATTTCAGGCAAAGATTCGTGGAAGAAAAAAAATCAATTTTCTTAGTTTATTTTATGCATTTTGTGGTAAAACTTGCTTAGCTGTTCTCCATGTGTAGTCAGTTTGGCACCAGTCCCATGAAACCTAGGTTATTTAGCGAAAAGAAGGCTAAGACATGATGAAGTCTATAAATGCATCAAGGTATGGGTACATTTAGAGAGAATATATGATAACTAAGAGGCAATGCTGGGCCATGAAAAAATGACTACACTGGCGATGACATTTAGAGTCAGTTAGCGGGAGGTTTTTAACCATGAGAGGAGAAACATCCTGGAACTGTCTTTCCCTTGGGAGTATCAGAAGGAAAACCTTGCCTGTTTTAAAGATGGAATTATTTACATTTCTGAAAAGGAGAATATAGTAAGGGGCCTGCAACAGTACGATTTGCCACTGTTTGATAGGTTTATGTTTCAAGGGAAAGAATTTGATGATCCCAAAATGATTTCTACTGTATAGGGATCAGAGGGAAGGCTGGAAGCTGAAAGCCAAATAAAATAAGTCCTACAGACTCAGTTTCATAGGTTCAAGAAATCTGGGCTGTTACTTTCTCCCTTTAATTCACTTTACTTACATTTGCATGGTAAGATCCATGCCTTTACAAAGAGCATATTAGGAACCCTGCATGTCCCAGGGAAACTGGAGCTGATCAAAACCTCAAATTTCCCTTTTTGTGGTTAAACACAGACTTTACTAGAAGATTTGTTGTGCCCTGGCATCAAAAGGAAGGAACTTTACAATATACATCTACATAAAATGCATAACTGTGTCAATTGTCTAGTTCCTAAATGAAACAAAGCATGCAACCCTTGATGACTGAGCATTTGTCAGACTGCCCAGAGACTGCTGCTGTAGTTTCAAGAGCTGATGCTATCCGAAAGCCAAAGTTCCCATCAGGATTCTTCCAAACACTTCCACGATTTATGCGGGGGAGCTGGGAATAAAGTGAGAGTTCCCAGGACTTTCAGGCTTCAGGCATTTCTGCATGATGAGGCTGCACAAATGCACAATACCTGGCCCTTGCAGCCCAAATTGTAGACCTGCTTCAGTATTGCAGCTCCAGGAAACCTAGCAACTTGCCAGGTGAGTTTGTGAGAAAGCAGACTGGTTTCCAATAGATGTAAATGCAATTCAGTTGGGACTATAGAAACCAGGCAAAATGTTCCATTTCCAGCTATTCAGCATTTTTTTGAAGAAACACTGCTCGTTCTTGAATTCTTCCCTATCTGTAGCTTATTTCAGCTGAACATTAAAATCCTTTAAGAACATTTGTAAATTCCAGAGTAAATACAAAGCAAATATTAAACACAAAAAGACAACTAGAAGATTACATACAGGTGTCTGGAATATAGACTAATAAATGTAGCCTTATCTCTAACACCACTGATACTTCATCCACAATTTCTGCAATCATAGAATCCCTGGTTAGACATTTGTCTGCTTTGTAACTTATAGAGGTTTACTTAGCACTCCGCACTTTTAAGTAAAACCACTACTAATTAAGTGATTTGAATTTAATGTGGAATGTGGTACCTCTCTGTAAGTACCTTTAGTTTTGTTTGGCAATATATTAGTCAAATATTTAAAATTAAGAAATTCAGAATAATGTGTATCTCCCTAATTTCAAGTAAATTGCTTACAAATACAATTATTGTTACAATTAAATTACAAGAATTGAGCCAAATAAAAGATTTATGAATGCTGATCTTTAACCTGTCCTGGTCCTTCTGTGCAAAGCTATCATAACTTGCTTTTATTCTCAGCCATAGGTTGGTTTGTTTTTTATCAATGACTGGTATAACATGCTTCTAACGTAGCATGGCAAAATCAAAAACATCTGTAAAGTAAGATGCAGGGACGTACAACATCTTCAGCATCTTACTGTAGTTTAAGGCCCAAATTCTGCACGAATTTTCAAGTACCAAATCTCCGGGTGATTTGGTACATAAGATCAGAGGACATATCCATAACATCACTTCTGGGACTAAAATCTTATGGCAGACACGTATGCCCACACAAAGACATTTTCAGGCACCTGGATGGCATCTGGTCTATTCAAGACCAAACGGTTCTTTCCAGCATTGCTAACTTTTGCCTTCCAGTCATCTCAGACTTTTAATTGACCTTGCTTAAATCCATATGGATACTTATTTTCAGAAAGATATTACCAAATCATTTATCTCAATCTTGTGTGTAATGGAATACATGATAACATGTTAATATATGCAATTCTATGCTAAAATTAATTATTTACACAATTAGTTACTCAGGTAGCATAGTTTCTTCAGTTTCTTTATTCAATTCCTAAATTAAGTTACTTTACTTAAATTAATAAGTTAGACATAAATAAAACATATTTCATTTATACTTTCCATAGGAGCTGTCTTCATTTCTATTTTTAAAAATGGCAGAGAATAATAACTGAATCAAGTCAGGCACATCTCTGTCATAGTTCTTCTAAGGCTTGAACTGGTGGGCAAATTAGCTACCTGTTTGAAACCTCAGGAAAGAATGACCACAAAATAAGGGACACAGGATGAAAGCATAAGGAGTTATGAAGGAAANCAGTCATGAAGGAAACCCTGAGACAAGCAGAATGAGATGGAAATGCGGGTGAAGCCCACTGCCTGCTGCTCAGGACTCCGCTAGTGAAGTGCCACTTGACTAGCAACAAGTGTATATTGGAATGCATTCAAGTAAGAAGCAACACACTAGCTTGTCATGGGCCCGTGAAGGCGTCTCTCCAAGCATCTGCACTTGTCGGCTTGAGCCTCATTCCAGACTTCTACCAAAGTTTGCCTCCAGACAATCACAAGAGCAGAACATTAAACAAGGAAAAGGCATAAAGCCAGAAAGTCTCAACCAAAATCTAAATGAAAATGCCACAAAGGGACAAAAGAATTCTGGGCAAAACATCCACCCAAGTCAGTGGATATAGTACAGAGAATATTAGTAGCCTTGGTTGTTGGAGTCCTCCATAGACTAATCTCTCCCCAATCTCCATATTTGACCCCACCAGATACCTTTTAAATAATAGAATAAAACTAAAATTTACCCTGGAAGAAAATTCAATGTTCAACTTTTACAGCAGAGGCCTTTCCATAATCACGATTCTGAGACATTTTAATTGTAGAGGAGCCAGATCGATAACATCAACATCAACAGTTTTATTCACTACAAAGCAACAGGATAAGGCCAAGGGGAAGAGGTAGTATTTGTGTTACAAAATAAGCTAAGCAGGGAAGTTCTCTGCAAACATTTAACCTAAGAAAGAATAAAAATCTGGATTTGGGCTTCTCATTTTTCTTTTTCTTCCACTTGAAAATAATAGAAGGATCACCTTTGTGTCTGAAAAGTGTTAGCAATATTTGTCAATAGCAATTCTAAAGCTTGTACGTCTCGAAAGCTCTTTAGTAACACATTGTTTCCTAATACTTTTACTGCCTAGATAAGTACTGATGGATTTCAATTCTAGTCAGAGACAACACAGCCTACAAGCAGATACTGAGTGGGAAATGGCCTCAGTCATTAAGCTCTATGAAAAGACATCCATTAGGTAAACAACCACCACCTTAACCACAGTTTTTAAGGGAGGTTGGGATTACCTTGTCATACACAAATGTGCTGGGCAGAATGGGAGTCAAACTGTTGTTTTTACTGATTCCTTTCAGCCCAAATGATTAATGTCACCTGTTTATTCTCACAGAAAGCATTAATTCTCTTTTTCAATGGTTAGCTCTCTGGTTTCAGGAAAACACAAGATCTTTTGGCATTCTGTACTATAATTATTCTATATACCTTACAAATAACAACTTCAGTATTTTCATTCATGGTAATTTAAAAGCAATGCCTAGAAGAATAATGTCATTTCTTGTGCTTGCATGTCAAACAATAAAGGTATATGAACACTGAAATTCATCCTGGTCTTAAGAGATTTTTACTGCAGTGCTATGGTGCAGATTCCTCATTATAAAGTAAGAGACCATTTGCAAGCAAGCTTCAAGTCCAGAACGAGGCTTGGATTGCAAATGATAGCATATTTTGATAGTGTTTTCATCAGAGAATGTCTTAAACTTTATATGCAAACTTAAACATATGCCAAAAAGAACATACCACAAATATTTCACTCCTACAGTATTTTAGTTTTGGAGATTTGTCAAATATTAATCACCCTTTTTTTTTCCTCTCATTCTTTAGGCAAAGCAAGAGAATAATCATATGACATACGAATACAAATGTATAGACTTCTTCCCAATCCAAAGCAAGAATGGGAGACTGAATGGGTCATAAATAATTTTACCTGTTCCATATTCCATGAAGTTAAATCTGAGTAGCTCAGAATGAGCTGGCTGCAGCTGCCTCTTATGAAACTGCAATATATTTGGTAATTTAGGTCAAAATATCTTCAGGCACAGATTAAATCCAAACACAGGGACATATATCATTTAAGTTTGTCTTTAATCTTTCATATTGCTTCCATGCTTCCATATTATTGCAATGAAAGAATTTGGAGCCTGTCTGTATAATACCTGTGAAATACCTTGAGAAAGCCACAATAAAAGGAAATTTTATGCATCAATATTAACTATAAATCAATGCACAGAAGAGAGAGACATTTTCCAGTATTAAGAAGTGGGCACAAAAGCATGACTTAAGCAGGAACCAAATGAAGAGGATGAAAGTTATAATGGTGCTCCATAATCAACACAGCTGTGCAATAATTTGATTTTCCTTATAATGACGCTATTTAGATATGCCCTGCATATTGAAGATTGAGCTTAGTACATAATTATTGATTAGTTATAAACCATTTGTGTTTTGTGTTTATTGCATCTGACAATAATTATCATACATTTGCACTAATTAATTCATCATCTTTTATTACTGGAACTGAAAGGTAACTAGCATGAAACAACAGAAAGGGCATTAAGAAGAAAAGTAGGAGGCCCTGTAAAGCAATAGCATTATTTGCAATATAATACTACAGTGATGCTCTTGGCTTTTTTTATTTTTATAAAAAATAGAGGCAAATGATTTTCTAGCGAAAATTTACTTGAAATTACAAGTAAATCGCTCTCCAAGGCATGCTGAAGCAAAATTCAGCAAATATGCTGATGAGATAGATACTGACCTATTATTCAGTCTTAATGTTAATTTTTTTCATGAAAGTCTGTGAAATTATTGGTCATTTTGGAATACATTTTAGAAATTGTGCAGAAGATTGTCTGGCTTTGGCAGCAGAAATTCTTACACTATACATCTCACACAACAGTGTATTGCAAACTTTATAAAATGAAGCTGTGTAACATTTTGTGAACTGAAGTTTGTTCCCTAAGTAGAAATAAGAGTGCTTGCATTTTTACTAATGGATGGCTTCATCGACGAGTAACAGAATTGCTGTGCAGTACTGATTTTTATAAAACCACTGTGCAACACTGCATGGTGCAAACAGCCCTAAGCCAGACCCAAATGAGACAGATGCTAGAGAAGTAGTCACACATCAGCATGGCATGCTACTAAGCCTTATCAAGAGATGTAATACACTAAATTGTAATACTAATGTGGTTCTACTTGCAAAATCTGAGCTTGTAACTAAGTGGCACTGCTATACTGTGTAGAAGTACAAACTGGCCTATAGCTGTGCTGAAGATACACATGACGCTCCATTGTACCTTGTGAATACACCTAAAAGGGATCAAATAAGGCAGTAATAAAAAGAATT
>RSEF01000008.1:3461029-3485178 GCA_003993805.1 Himantopus leucocephalus | reverse complement strand
GATAAACACCTTGCAGGGTGCAACCCAGAGCTCCTTCATGGGATACCAATGGAGATGTGGCTAGAAGAGACATGAGTTTGCCATTATTAATTACATGCACCATGGATATTTAGTCTATATCTTGCTTCTCTGGTAGGGTTCAGATTGCTTTTGAAATGTGAAAGACTGTGTAAAAGTGTACAGTGCAGTTCCTGTACAGTACATTCATGTTACTGGCTGATGATTGAAGCAAACTCCAAAATTATGTTTATTTTGCCAAATACACACTCTGTATATTTTACTAATGAATTTAATGCCTTTTGAGACACTACATCAAATTGTACCTATCTTGTTATGTGAGAGAAATGCATACTGAACTGAAAGACCCCGCTTTACTAAAGCGAGGGAACGGCAATTTCAGACCACTGAGCCTGGTGCCTTATGGGTGGTGAGTAAGAACTTGTGGTAGTGAGAAAAAGTGGACAAATAAGTTTCACTTTATCAAACTCACATGGTTCCTAGCAAATGTTTTCCTACTTTTATATCAATTTTATTCTCAACACATCTGTCAGGCAGATTGTGATGTTCTTAAGCATAGGAAAGCAAACAAATGACAAGAATTTTGTGTAAAACCCTAAAACTCCAGAAACAGCAAGCAGTTCTTTTCATGCTTAAATTTGATCTTTAGGGAGCAATAAGATAAACTCTCACAGAACAGCCTGATAACAACAAACAGAACCCTTGAATAAATGGAATCTTGAAGATAAGACTCACAGAAAAGCAGGAAATCGTACAGCAAAATGGTACTGAATAAATATCAAAACACATGATATAGCCTCAGAGCAATATACATCACAACAATTTGCACTTTTATTTTTTGTTTTGTTTTTTGGCAGCTTCACGTGATTTAAACACGTTCCAAAGATTGTTTCAAGTCCCAGAGTTTGGTTCAATCATTTTGTATTCAGGATATTCAAAGGTATACTTATGGTACCTCATTTACTGTGGTTGATGATACACTAATATTTTTTTAAGCACACACAAACAAGGCAGTGATGAATAGATTGCTTAAATTAAAAAAGAAATGTGACTCAATCATTTGTTTCAGACCTCAAATTGTGAATGATGCTGCACATCTTTTACATACATTCACCTCTCTTTCTGCCATTTTCCTCCCTATTGAATTAGTCCTGATAAAGCTCCATCTAATACTTGACACCCATTCGATGTTCCACTGATTTTTCGTTCTCCTCCACAGGCAGCTCGCTCTTCTCTTTCCCTGATTTCCACCCTCCAAACATTCTTCTTACTTTCAGCTCCCCTGCTAATGATTCCTCCTGCAAATCTGCTGACACTCCTAGTTTATATCTAGGCACCAGGACACCAATCACCTCTTGAGAAACAGACAAAGCAGCTCTCCTACACAAATTTCCCAGGTAAACAGGATACTAAGTCCAGGGAGCATTACATGCCTTTTATACAGGGTGATTCAGGAGTTCACTGGTATCAAAGACAGTAGCTAGCTTATCACCTGGACCTGATTTGATACAGTCTTTATCTTCACGTGCAGTACAAGGTTTAGATAATGTATTAATGGCCCTCTAACTCAGAAAAAGCCTCAAAATGGAAGACACCTTCTTCTAATAGAGTTAGAAGCTCTAGTTTAGCGGGTAAAAAAATCATATTAGCTTTTGAAGTCTGCCTAATGTATTGAAGATATAAAGATGTGGGTGTTTCCAGTGACTGTTTCTATTCAATGGTACAAAAAGAGAATATGGCTACAATTCATTCTTTCATTCATCCATTGTTGATTTTCACACTGGGAAATACCGTAGCAACATGTGAAACATCGTTCACTAAAAAAGGTACCCAGAGGTGCTACTTTCTAAGTTCTTTGTTTAAGTATGTAGATTTCCTTCATTTTTTATTTTTATATCCTGTAGAACAGGCTTGCTTTACCCCATCATAACAACGTAAACAGAACACGTAAGGCAGAATAACCATGTTATCATCATATTTCCTATATTTGCAGATATTCTAGTTTTGTAGCCAGATATAATATTAAATACTTTCTTAGAATGTATATTTGTGCCAGAAAATACCAACACAATTTAGCAAAGTGTCTGATAAAAGGGTTTTGCAAATTCTTCAGAATTTTCATCAGTCCCCTTGGAGCTGATATTTTCTGCCTATCTTTTCACCATGCTACAAAGAGCCAGCAGGTCGTATCCCCTGCTACACAAATACAATCACCCTGCTGTAGAGGGTTAATGACA
The DNA here is from genome assembly GCA_003993805.1 of Himantopus leucocephalus. Lineage (NCBI taxonomy): Eukaryota > Metazoa > Chordata > Aves > Charadriiformes > Recurvirostridae > Himantopus > Himantopus leucocephalus. The sequence continues at coordinate 3,482,923 of RSEF01000008.1, read as the reverse complement.
ATCAAAGCACATTTTAGCGTGACTGATAAATGCATTCATCCTTCATGTTGTTATAATCAGAAAGTTGATTATCAATAGCAGAAAGACCACTGGAGAATGCTTACTTGATACTAGCTGGGCAAAGTTAAAGTATAGACAACCATTACTGATTATTTTTCATCAGACACCCTGACAATAGCTAAAAGATAATTAGATTTAAGGGTAATTCTTTTTTGATTCAAAACTCTGTCCACATGAAATAGAACCATGTTGTGCTAAATGCACATGTAAACATGCACTAGAAAACAACTAGAGGTGTACAGCGTGACAAAGCAACACAGTAATGGGAGTCGCATCATTTTACTGCTTTCATTTTTACATCTGAACATAGCAGTAGAAGAGAGATTAATTGATTCATTCATAACCAGACAAGAAGTTTCTGGCAGTCCTTCCCTAAAAGGGAGTCTAACTGAGCTGTAATTACAAGCTATTTCAGACACAACTGAAAGCTAACATGCATCATCCTCTAAATTAACTCTTGCAGTGCTGCCTTGCTTTGTAAAAACACAAACCGGACTTGGCTGCCTGGAATGGCTGAATTACATCTCCTTTTGACCCTCCAGCAACCTTGATTTATCTCATTAGATTCCCTGACACAACAGTTTCAGGGAAATGGCTGTATATAAAAATTTAATAAGTGAAATTTTTAAAAATAGTGATTTGTTTGTTTTGTTGCTGACTTAGGGAAAATCTAATGGGAAGCTGTAGACACATTGTAAATTGGGTCAAAATTGCTAAGCCATTACTAAATAATCAATAATAGTTAATGACTTGTTTGATGGTTAAATGTCAAGAGGAAAAGGCCAATGAGTTTAATGCTATAACAGATTGGTGTTAACTGTATTAGCAAATTTTTTTGCTGTTGAAAACTATAATTACCAAGTAAACAATAACGTGTTTTCAAAAGAAAAATACCACAGCTGACATATCTGAGGCAGAATGAGAGCAAGGGAATGTGTCCAGTCTTACAAATTAAATAAAAATAACTGTGATACAACACAGGTAAATTTTGCAGCTCTGCAATAGAGCATTTGTCTCTATACCTATCAAATAAATGGAAAGCATGGTTACCCTAGTGTAAAAAAAAAAAAACCAAACCAACACAACTTTAAATTGTCTTTTCACCTTCCTTCCATTGTTTGATAATACACGATATCACTGTTTTTAAATGGTGCAACTAGCCTGGTACAAACTAACCTCTTCTGTAGAAAATCCTCTAGTAGAGGTTAAGTCACAAGGAATCTGCATTAAAAGTTTTTATGAAGAGTACATTTACCACCAGTGTAATTTGGGACAGTATTTAAAAATGCCAGAACAGTATGAACCCTGGGCTTTGCCACTATCTTCTGTGTGTCTCCACAACAAACAAAATATATGCATATTAATGTGCACTGCAAAGATAACTAAGGCACTCTTAGTTGAAGAGTGTTTCTTCTGCTGTGTACGAAGAAGAGCAAGATCAGTAATAAAAAAATGTGTAAAGTTGTTCAGAATGCTTGTATAACAAAAGCTAACATTATTCAACTTACAGAAACAAATGAATAGATCATACACAGTATTGACAATGATTTATCAAACCTTACTAGGTTTCTGAGTCAGTGACTGATTCTGGTTCCAACCTCTTTTCACATACGCAGTTGATGAGAAATGTGATAATGCAGCACACACAGCATAAGGATGAGGCAAGCTCTAACGCTGCCTTTCAACTGCTTTCCTCCCAACAGTCAACTTTTGTTCCCCTTTTCCCCAGGTAACTACGTGCAGGATTCTTTATGTGTGTATCCTTAGAGCTTGCCTGTAAATTGAACCCATTCAGTAGGATATTGTGGAAAATGATGTCTTTACCATCTCCTCACCCAGGGTCATCCAGTAATTACTTTCCCTGGGGATTAAAAGTAGAAGTGCTTCAGAGCAAACTAGTCACACCTTTGTCCTGAGACACGAGGAAGTGCTGTCCAGCAACAACCCAGTCTGCCCTTTTGCCTTCAATAAGGTGAGTATGGATTTATTTTAATGCAACTGCAACCAGTCAGGCCCTCAGGTCCATTAGCAATTAAGAAACAATCATGCAGTGTGCACCCAGCATAAAATTTATTAAAAAGAGGGAACAAAAATGTTGGTATTTTACTACAGTTGCAAAGTCAAACCTACTATAAATACCTCTGTCAAATAAATTGTTATTGGAAAAATACTTTATTCAAAGAGGAATTGAATACCAGTTATCCTGCTTGTAAGCCTGAATTTTTAAAATGTAATTTCATGAAACCTCAAAACATTTTACAAAGTGAGGCTTTATGGAATTCAATTTGACTTATACCTGACTTTGATCAGTCAGCACACTTACGGTGATTGCCTCCATTGTCATGCTACCTTCCCATCTGACAGTCTTCTGAACTAAATGTAGTCTAAAACATCCAATCTCCAAAGCTATCTTGCTATTACAAAATTAAATAGAACATTCATGTTTAATTGCACATAAATTTGATCATTCTACACTCCATGAGGGATTATGAAATAATCACTTCTCTTATCCTTGGCCTCAGGGGGGCTGGTGGTGTACCATAAAGTTTGCAAATTCCATTTGCCACATGAAAAGAATATTCTAACAGGTGCGGAGCACTCCCAGATTCACAGTAACTGCAGGATATATACAGTGGGTTGCAGTATCTGGCTTCATGGGCAAATGACAATTATCAGCAGCTTTGCAACTGCCCTTTCTGGTCCAGTTCTGTGGTGAACAGTCTACAGATGTGTTGTAGGGAAAAATAAAGGTACACGCTAGTGTGTGTATATATAATGAATATTCATAATGAATAACAAATACTAGAGCTGGGGTTAACTTGGTTAAAATTACAAAAAATTGTTCTCTAGCTTTCTGCTCCATCTAACTGCAGGACAATGCTCTGGAAACTATTAAAGAAATGTCCAGTTTAGTATACTCGGGCTGTTTGAAACTGGAGGCTTCAGCTTCCTTTAAGACATCTGGTTTTAGCCATTTTAAATATAGGGTTCCAAAAAAGAATGAATGTTTTCAGTCTCATAAAATAGTTCTTTTGTTCTTTGACAAGGTGGTTTTATGAAAATACAAATGGTATTGTAATATCATCAGATCACATATTTCAACTCAATAGTTTAGTGAATTTCCCTTATCTAGACATAAATAAAAAGTGACTCAAATATATCTATTGAGGCAGGATGAAAGGAGCTTGTTATCTTTTTAGAAAAGTATTATTTCAAGAGCAATTAAGTATTCCTTTAAGTAAAGATTTAATCAAATTAAAGTTTAAAACAACCTTTTTATTTAATACTTCTTTTGTAGCATTTAGTAGGTTTTACTCTGAGATTTAGCTGGTCATTTAAGATTAATGGACAAAAGCTTGCTTTACGCAACTTTTATTAACTGAAAAACACTCTTAATTCACATAATACATTACATACTATGTGAAACTGCAGTTATTGACCGTGCCATTGCAAATTTATTATCCTGTTAAAAGTTAATGTTGTAATTGCTCCTGCGCCATTGCTTTTTTAAAACTAATATAGGCCAATGGTGTAATTAACTGTGTGCAATTCAAAGAAGCCCAAGAGAATTCTTAGAGCTGCAGGATTATGGGCACGTGTTTGTGAAAAAACTGGAGCAGGAAGTATAGAGTTAAATCATCTGATATATCTGGGAGCAAAAATATTTATATGCAATAAGATAGTTGAGAAACAGGATTGGATTTTTCTCATAGATAGCTTGTAGGTAAGGTAAAATCAAGAGTATGTACAGGGGCAAGATTATTTTGAAGATGCTACCACAGAAAAAAGGAAAATGTTAAAAATTAATAGAACTCCATTTTAACATCAGTCTCCTTTGCCACTGCCTCATTTGGAACCAATTCTTTCAGACCTGACACTAGAGGAGGAAATGTCTCCTCCTGCCTGGCAGTAGTAGAACCTCACCCAGCTTTTCACAATAGAAAAAGGCAACATTATTCCCAAGAATGGTTGAGAATGGATAGTGTTCCCATGCATGTCTTCACATAGAGATTTCACTTAGTAGTCTCATCTTGGTTGCAAGACTACTCAAAATTAAATAGTGAAAAAGCTTCCAACAAAAATTTATCCAGTCAGATATGATACACAAATACATCACGAAAAGCATCATCAGCAAGGATTTTGTCTCCCTTAGTAATTTGCCAGTTACTCAAGCAATTGTGTAATGTATTCAGCCTAACTTCTGGTCACACGAGCTGACTGTAATACTAAAATTGTCTAAACAAGGAAAAAAAGCTTTGCAAATTTAAATGAGGTTTGTTTGCAGGCAGACAAAATATTTTTTCCAGCAAAAATTCAGCTGCAGTCAAACATCCTTTGTAGTTCAGACGGCTAACTTAGGTGAAATATACAAACTATCAGGATTTTACCTTACTCCAATTAATTTACGTTATCACCTTTTTTCCGCCACAACTCAGATTCAGCAGAACATTTTATTCCACAGACAAGCAATGTAGACTTCCTTCCCTCTGCCCCTAATTACTCAAATGACCAGACTTTCAGGCATCAGGGAAGGTGAATATTTTATATCAATCAGGTACAATTTAGATAACCTCCACCATCACATTTCTTGATGGAATACAAATTTAAGACAATGGGATTACTGAAGTGAATTAATACTCAGCAGTCTCAATAAGGTATCCAGAATTTGAATAAGGTATCCAGAATCTGGACTAAATTTTATAACAGACTTGCTTAAAAAAAAATGTTACCTTTAAAATTTACACCTTTGTGATGCTTATTTTTTTTGTTTGCATAAATATTTTTTTAAAGTATGTGCTTCTCTGAGTGTTTTTACAACAATGCATGTCTTCCTTTACCTCTCTGGGGCCAGGCATGAATTTGAAAGGGGTATAGAACAGCTATGTGAGAATGCAATAAGACCTCATACGATTCTAAAACAGTAGCACAGCTCCTTTTGCACATCCCTGGCACCAAGAATTACATTAATTTTAACACCACTAACAATGGTTGAGTCTTTGTTGCAGGAGGACTGTTTAAATAACACTGCATAAAAGAGGGGTTTATCCAGAATCTTTGAGCTACTCCACTTACAGAGGGAGGGCTGGCACCAGTGAATTAAATGAGTATGTACAGAGTTGTAATAAGTGCAAGTGTAGCATAACATACCAGCACACTGCAGGACATCGTTGTGACTTTGTCCTTGTGTTGTAAGAGCATATCCCTGAGTGGATTTCTTCTTGGAGACTCTGACAAGGAGGTCAACCAAGCCCGCTTACTATTCTAAAACATGTCCTTACAAATACATTTACACTGGCAGGTTCAGCCTCGCTGAATTCCATGCTTGAATCAAATTAAATCATTTCAAACATAAGAAGCCATTATCAGGAGTATGTCTCCTGCTCAGTCTAGCCCCACATTACGGCAGACGGGCATTCAGTGAGTGTTTAATCAGGGAATACTTATTAAACTGCAGGTTTGTGCTGTTTCTAGGGAAAATATAAAAATAGAAACATACTCTAGCTGTCAGTCAAGACAGTTATTTTAATGCTGCCACTCTTAGTTTAAAAAAGTTAGAAGCAGCTGAGTTTAAATACATACACTCTCTGCATATTCACTGTACTTCTGTACCTTATTAACCTTTTGCATTACACCAAGTTCAGTCTAAACTTGCTATACTCTGCAACTGAGCTACATTTTTCATTGCCATACACCTACAGTGTCTTCAGTAATCTTGTGCATATAATATTTCACCCTACTGATTATTCTTGTTAACAGGGAAAGGTTGGGGTGGTTTGTTTGTTTTTTCTTTTTTTCTAAGCATTTCTTAAGAGTAAATGCACTCAGAGTTGGAATGTCACAGGTTTTATGTAGCAGTATCAGGGAATAGGAATAGCTGAGCTCTACAGTTTGGTTTTTGACTTTGAAGGGAGGAGAGAGAATATTTGTCACTAGAATTAATAAGCACAAGGTAAAAGACTGGAATGAGGGAAAAAGTAGGAGAAGCTCTGGTGTAGACAGCCAGGAGACGATAAGAGACAAGCCAGTTGATGTGAATTAGCTTACCTCCTTTTTTCTGCTTCCACCATAAAAAAGATCAAGAAAATAGTCATGACTGAGCCATAATTTGTTCTGTGGTTTGCACCTGAGTAACTGTAATTATCTACTGTCACACCTCCCCACCAGGCAGATTGCAAGACTGCAGATTAAGCTCCAGGGTGAGATGATCTGCACTTCAGTGGATACAGACTCACTGTACCTGAACATTCCATACAGCCAGCAGTGTGGAAGAACAACCATCAAATCACAGAACTTTGAAAAGGAAAGAATAACAAAAAAAAAGTCCAATTTTTGAGATAATTACACATGGGGGAGTTTACACTATATGCTTAACACTAAATGACATTTACCATATGCCGAAATTAATCTCCAAGGACAGTGATGGTCAGCTATTTTCCAATAAAATAATTTTTAATAGAAGAATTCATTTAATAGAAGTTTTGATGACATTTTTATTGAAAATTGTTCCTTGGATCCAGAATGGAATGTCTGGTCAGACAAGGAGAAATACTAAATGCAAACCAGGAAGGATGTCTGTTTTAAGGGAAATGTTAACAGATGGAAAAGGCCTAGCATCAGGACCATATTCAGTCCTGTTTAACCTCAGGACTTCAAGTCCAGTTTTATGGCAGATGAGTGGAGCCGACTAGAGAGAGAAATCCTCTGTGGCACAATGTTCAGCCAGGTATGAAACAGCTCTGGCCTATGAAATGCTGCCTACCTCACAGAATGAGTAACCTCCTGGTCCCAAGCATTCCTGTCTCAAGGGGAACTTCTTATGGAAAATTTGGAATGGAGTCAGGTTCACCCCCATACAGATCAGGAAAAGTTTTTAAATCTCAGAAATGTTCACAGAACAGGAAAATCATTCAGCTCTACCCTTATTAAGAAACATTTTTTTTTTATTTTATCACAAATATTTATATAAAGCAAATGCAAAGATAAATTCCAGTTTTAATAAAGGTAAAAATGTAGCTGGGCCTAAAGTCTGACTTACAGTTCTTTTTGTATTGGATGAAACTATTTTACATTATAATCTGAAATAGTGATTAATGGTCAACCAAATATTCTGATAAAAAAAAACTTGTGTTGATCAAAGTAGCCTAAATAAGTTGTAAATATTCTAAGAGAACATGAAGTTAAACTTGACTGAAGAAAAAAAGCATAATATTCACACTGGATAAATTTCTTGTTCACTCTTAGATTGGCATATCTAAAAATCACTCAAGACACCACTTTGAAAACATCTATATACCCACCATGCAGCAGTGCCAAATAGAAAACAGAAGTATTGTAGGAGCACTATTATAGCAATCTCTTTGAATACTTTGTTTTCTTACTTTATCTGAGCTTCAATATATCAAACACAAATGGGAAAATATCCTAATAAGTGACAAAGAGGAGAAGCCACGATGCCATCTGGCATGAAGAGGGTGCAAATTTCAGTTTCATTCCAGACAACTGAGAAGAAATATCAGTGGGATACACATCATAATACATTCTCATAAATCCATACACTTTTATTCAAACCCACAAGTGCTGAATTATTGCACAATTCAATATAAAAAATAAATAAATTTGAAATGATCTGTTGCTTTGTTGAAGAAAATGAAATTGTCTTTCATTCACCCTATAGTGAAAAACAAAACACTATTAAGCCTTTTGGCTTGTGCATCCTTACAAGAGCTAAAACCATGAAAGGACAAGAACTACTAATTCATAAAACACACCTTTTTTTTTTTTAAATGAGATTTGCTGGTGACCAAAGAACTGAGATCTGAGGCAAGTCATAAAATGAATATCCTTCTTTCTTCATCAGTTTAAGTATATTAGAGTACAGATTAAAATGATTTGCACTTCTGCACAAAGCCAGGTGTTCTCCATTTACTTTCTCTTCTATTGCTGGAAAATCTGTTCCTCTGGTCTTGCCATTCTGCTCCTGGCATGTAGAGACATTACTACATCCCCATATTCTCATATCCATTAATTTCTTATCAAGTGTTCAGCATGTCCAGGAAGGTGATGAAAATTGAACTGTCTGTTCACTATGTTCCAGCCAACTGACTAAAATTTAAGATCAAACACAACAGAAAGAATCAAAGTTTCTTCCGCAGCAGAATTTCTGAATCCTCATTTCCCATGGTTTTCCTCTTTGCAGGCTCTCTACTATCTAACCATATACTTGAGCTCTTTCTTCTAACTTTCCTTCCTGAGAAAACTAGGGTAAAACCCAGAGCTCATTGATGATACAAATACAGATTTGCAAAGGACCTTGAGATGATCAGTGGTTATCTGCAGCTGGTACACAACTCTCATGTGAACATGGGAGCCTGGACTTTCCCTGGACCTTGCATCAAAGGAAATTTCCCAGACACAGACAGTATCTCCATCCAGAGCACAACCATTTTACTTTAGGTATCATACTGTCATCCCTCTTTCAGACAAAATGTCTAAATTCTACTCCAGCCCTCTACTGTCCCTCAGCACTGATGTGGAGTGCCCCCACCATGACTACAGAGATACAGCTTGGAAGAAAATGAGCAAAGCATGTGTGAGGACGAGGTATTAAGGAGCTAAGGAGGAAACAGGAATAAATGAAAAAAAAGAGAAAAAAGGAGCCCTCAATACAAAGGGATCTGAATCTGAACCAGAATAATTCCAAAATATGCAAAGGAATGAAATAATTTGCCCTCTACTTTAAGAAGGATTTCTCTCCCATGTTCCTGTTTCTAAATCACAGTAATTCCATGTCTGTATGTAAAAGCCAACAGCTATATAGAAGAAAGATTATTTTTTTCCATAAAATGGTAAACCATTGCTTAATTGCACACCCAAAAAACATTTTTGTCTTCCTTTTCATTAAACAGTAGTTGTGTTTACCAGAAACCTTAAAAACAAAGGATGTCTAGCAGAGTACTAGGATCAATGTATTTCTTAAATATTGTTTTCCCATAAAAGCATTTTCATTTGCTCTTCTTTCTTTTCAGTACAGACGAGTTGCTTCTAAGCCATAGCAACTGAATTGGGATTTACACATTTCACTCTATAATTTTAACTACCCAGGCTTGACTACTTGCTGCTCAGAGTCAACATACGCTAAACAGGATTTTTTTTTTTAATAAAATATACAGCATAATTGCTAGAGTTTACACAAGGCATTCTTTTCTTTATTGAAACTGTAAGCAGAGTAAATAGCACTGTGCTTTCCAATGCTAGAATTTCAATCCATTTCCAGTTAACCACTGCAAGAATATATTCTAAAGACTTTTGACTAGCTTTGAAATGTATCACTGTTACATTAAATCCATCGATGTGTCCATCACAGTGGTTCAATAACTAAACCACTAGCTGTAGAATTTGATTCTAGGCCAAGCCAGCTTTTATCTAGAAGTAATGTAAAGTTTCTTACTGTTATGGCTCTAGGAGGAAAACCTGAATCTGTAGCTCAGATGACAACCCAATATAAGAGCAGATTAAAGGATAATAGTTTGGGTTCCTTTTATTTCATGATGCTTGAGTGCTTGGATTGGCCATGATGCACCGAGGGGGTTTAAGGTTCAAGAATGATGAAAGATCAATGCTGAAGTAACAGGAGCTAAATTCAAAATATGTCTGGATCAACAAGGTGCGATTCATTGGTAAAGACATATGTGCAAAGTAGCAAAATAGACAGGAAAAACAAAGCTCCAAAAACATGAGAGGCAATTTTATACTGTAAAGGTAGACTACAGAATAAGAAACACAAAAGTACTGTTTTTCTCTACATTTTTCTAGTGTGAATGAATGCACTCTGGACTTAATTGTATTCTTTGTTTCTCATTAGAGCAAAGAAAGTGGTAAATCAGAGAAGCCAGAGAAGAACAGCAAAATTTATAGATATGCAACTTAGACTTAATTATAAAGGATAATTAAAAGAAGCAACACACACACACATATAGCATGGCAACATACTTGTAAGGAGAACAGGGAAGTGAGAAAGGAAGATTGTTTACAAATATTTTAAAGCACCAGGAAAGAAGAGTAATTAGGAGTTATAAGGAATAAAGGGAAATATAGCTGTGACGTATATCATGAAACACATTTAAACAGGAATTCTCTTCAGCTTTTGAAATGTTCCCCAATACACTTAACTGATCCCTTTTAATCAAAAATACTCCGGGTAAATACTATGAAAATGTATACTGGTAAACAACCTTTGCTAGCAAGAGTGACTGTACAGGAATGCTTCACCTCTAACTCCTATAAGGACTGGAGCTCCTATTGGGTAGAAGTTACCTGAAAAGAAAAGTACTGAACAAACCTATGTGCATGATTAGGCCAGTAGCAACAGAGCCATATACACACTGGGGGCCAGGGGAGGGGAGAAGAGGCCATCACTCCTCATAAGACAGGAAATGGCAGGAATGTAAATGACGGGAAACAGATGATCTGTTCCAAACAAATTCCACTACATGAAAAATGGTCCTACAGAAGCAAAAAGCAGTATCCTAACTTCTGTGTCAACCGATACTAAAGGGGACTTTCTGTCTTAATTTCAGATTTGACACATTTTTCCTCTTATGAGCAAGAATAACACCAATTAGGTATCTTATATCAAAATACTACAGGGATATTAATGATCACCTTGTAAAGAAAAAACGCCAAAAAATCAAACCTCTGTCAATCTCAGTGAGGCCTGCAGAATCCACACCAACTGAGAATCAGAATCCAGGCTGGGTTTTGTTTTTGTACTTTTTTCTTACTGTTACTGTGAGGTGAATTTTTACATAATTTCTAGGGAAGAGGGAAAAATTATAGATTCTGGAAGGGGGGTGGGAGGGATGGCAGGGAAGCACCTTAGCTAACACTGCAAGTGAGCTAATTAGTGGCTGTACTTTATTTCAGAATAAATCTGCCAACAATATTAACTTACAACACAAACATACTTCAAGCAGGCTTAAGAGTTAAAAGTAAGCAGATATGAAAATATTGAGGACGGCTACCTCTCTCATCTCTGAAGAATCACTCAAGTTCAAAAGATGTTAACATTTTTACTTTTAATTAGTTGCCATTTTGATGTCAGCCTCTAGATAGCATGAAAGAGAATAGAACATTGATGGGTGGATATGACAAAATCCAAGACATCACCTTTCCTTCCAGATTTCCTAATCATCTTTGTTACTTTCAGAACAGTGGGTGAGATTCAAGAAAGTTACAAGCTCAAAAAATCCCCAGTCTCCCTTCTGTACAAGACTTTTTTTCCTCTTTACAGCTGCAGTGAGGTTGTTCACTAAATAGCGATTGAGGCTCTAGGGAATAAGCACCACACTAAGCCTCGCTTGGAAAGGAACACAAAGTCCCTAAGGTACACCCCGTAGGCTCAGAGAAGAAACACAAGGCTGCAAGCTGCCAGTGCTAATATTTGAGATTCTGTTGGTTTTTTCCCAGGAAATGAGGTAAGTCAAGGAGAAATAACATCTGTCTGAGGCAAGAACACACACACACACATTTAAGTGCTTTTTGAGGGTGGAGAATGAAACAAAGGGGTTCTTTCCTTTTGACTTTTTTAAGCTCTCCGTGGGTTTGTATACTGTTCATGCTATTAAAAGAGAGACTGAGAAAAATAGCAATCAATAGTGTCAGCTAAAGGTGACAAACAGAGCACAAGGTACTGGAGGGACACACTGTGAAGATGGCGGCTGGGCAGTGATCAATTGCATTTGGAGATGAAGACAGACAGAGGGAGCAAAAAGAGGAATCGATCCAGTCTACTACATCTGCAGATATAGGCACCTGGAGCAGGTAGCATGTGACAGACAAGGGTTTAGTCTGTCAATAATTCATACTGCTTCACTGCATAACTCTTACTAAGAGTCTGTCTTGAAAGCAACGGTATTGACACATGTTGTATGGTAGAGTTTTACTAAAACCTGGCATCTCCAGTCAAAAGCAATTTAAAGCACACTACTCAGGATCCAGTCACCTTAGTCCTTTCTGCCGAATGAGTTTTAGGCCAAACTAAAAAGGAATTTGAAATACTGGTTTTGACAGAAAAAATAATAGAGAAGCACTTCCAAAACTAGACAGAAAGAGGAAATCAAAAACAATCCTCTCTTTTAAGTGGATCATTCAATCCAGCTCCACACTGTTGAAAATGCTATCCCCATATTTGGCCAGAGTGCCTGATGTGATTTACTAATGAATTCAGCTGATTATAAAGGCCTGGAATCTGAGTGGGAAGAATGATCTAAGACATCTGAAAGCAGAGGCTGCAATTGTGAGATGTGTCCTGGGCCAAGGGAAAAGAAGGATGCTATTCACTGTCTGGATTGTATGCAGCAGCTAAGAGAAACATCCTGTATTACTGAAATGTCACTAGTGGGCTGGTAGTTAAAAGTGAATAGGGCTCAGCCCAATCCAATTTTTCCAAACCCTAGGCATTCAACTATACCAAGTGTAAGAGTAAATATGAAAAATAGAATTTTAATACTTATCCTCAGAAGAACACAGGAATAAGTCACCCCCCAAAAAAAATTCTCCCATAGGTGAGTAACAAGCATCACAATAAAAAGCTGATATTATTTGTAAAGAGGCAATTCAGCTAATTCTTTTAATAAATCTTTATTGTATTTACTTGAGTTCCTGGATTTGTTTATTAACTTCAGTATAGCCACTCTTGGGAGAAAAGATTGGCGTCTCAAGCAAAATGATGTCACAATTGTCAATTAATATTCCATTAATTTATTTCAAATNTGTTTATTAACTTCAGTATAGCCACTCTTGGGAGAAAAGATTGGTGTCTCAAGCAAAATGATGTCACAAATGTCAATTAATATTCCATTAATTTATTTCAAAACTTCTAAGTAACATTTAATTTAATTGGTACTTTATTTATTGTGATAGTCAATGTTATGCAAAGTCAAGCCTTTGATTAATTGCATCTTCACCACTGAAGATGGAGAAAAAAACTAGTGGTGGTTATTATAACAAAATCCATATAGGTAACTGCAGTGTCTTTAACNGTGTCTTTAATGTATTGTAGAAAAAGTAAAAGTAGTATTTGCCACAACTCAGGCACTTATTAAATCACTCACAAAGGTTCTAAATTATCCTTTCACAAAAATACTCACATATTTAAAGATAACAGGTTGGTTCAAGGAGTCACACACATTTTAGCCCTGGTGACATCCATTCCTGACTGTATTCTAAACAACATCAGTCATTTCTGTAAGAAGTTGTCATTGCAGTGTGAATTGTCTTTCAAACCATATGACTCTTCTTCCTGGCTGCTGACAAACACTCTGGTAAATTCTGTGACCCTCACATGAGAACACTATGTGAGATGCGTCTAAATTTGGCTTCTCCAAGAAACTATTTCAAACTGTTGTACTGAAGAGTTTCTAAATCGAAGTCCACTGCTACTGCTGCTTATTCTCCTCCCTACCTTCTTCTAAGTCTGAAACTGATGCATGGTTATTAATTTAGGACATGGTTATTAATTTAGAACATGTTTGGTTCCCTGCATTTGCTTAGTCCATATTATACAACTCTTCCCAGATGAGCATGCTATACACAAGTCATTAATCGGTACAGAAAAGTTCATACTATGCTGAGCAACAAGTCCTTCCTATTATGAAACAGGCCACTTGGCTGCTCTAGTGAAGTCTCTAGCAATAATTCACAGAGAAAGTCGAAATGATTCAGCATTCAGCAGAGCCCTAAATGTTTCAGAAATCTGTTTTCTAAAACAATTGCTGGTACCCTGACCACTATACTTAGGCTTTATACAGTGCCTACAGATAAGTACATTTCCAACCTCATTACAGTGCTATCAACAGAAGCCAAGCATTTAAAATGTTTTATGCATTGGCTGAACCATATTTTAGTTTAGAAAGAGCAGGTAAGATTTGTTTCATCACAAAGAGGCTAGACATTAAAGTAAACAAATCAACAACATCATTCTATGCTGTAAGATCAAAGCAAATATCGATTGCTACATTCCACTGCTGCCTACCAATAATTAGTGAAATTAAACAGGTTGATTTTCTCGCTTTCATTTTTAGCGATTATCCACATTTTCATTAGCTCCAAATGTAAAAACTTGTTTAAGCCATGATGCCTGTCAAAACAAGAGACGGTAACAACAAGCCCTTGCCCTTAGATGAGCACAGCAGGTTTTCAGCTCCTCAAAAATAAAGGCAGCTGCAACAAAGACAACTTGTGGTTGTTCATGCAGTATGGTACATAAATCTTAAAATGTTCCATGTCATAGCGAATCCGTAATGAATTATACCTGCTTCATTAAGTTTCAGATGTGCAGCTACTCTGATCATTTTGGGTGTTCATCTGAGTTTTCCTAAGGTTAATGTCGTTTGCTAATTATCTCCCTTCTCCAAATCCAGACCCATCTAAATCATCACCTTCTTATCATGCAGAAATTCTCTTGTCCAAAATCACTAGTCATTTAAAAAAAAAAAAAAGAGGAGAGACAATAAGCACTGAGTTATTTCACAGGACCAAAGTGAGTGGAAACTCTGTGACTTAAAGTCTATATAAGAACTGAACTGCATAAATTTCTAATGCACTTATAAGTGAAAAATAGGCAATTATTAAATTCTTACCAACTGTAGTATTGTCTCCATTAACATGTTTCTGCACACTTTTTTTCAAGAACATACTTTTGTGGCCAGATTTTTAAAAAAAACTCTCTCAAAAAAATCATCTCTGAGCAGAACAAAGTTGTTCCTAAAGTAATTTAGTGTCTGTGTGTGCAAAAAGGCAAAAAAATGGACAGGAATCTTACAAGTTTAAATAATTACCCCATAACATAAAAATTAGCCTGTCATGTACAGAATGAAATTGTTTAAAATGCATTTTTGCAAGTTGCACTCTGATAAGGGAGACAGGCTTTTAAAGGACGGAATTTGTTCTAACGATCCACCTGAAAAGTATTTTTTAATTTAAAATTAGAACTTTTATGGAGAAGTAATGGAGTATTTCTTTTTGATAAGCCCCTTCACAGAACAGGGATCAGAATGCAAATTACAGTTATTTGCTCTAAGTGGTTTTCCATTAGAATGGCATTAATATGAAACATTTTCTTTTTCCATTTCATCAAGACATTTCACAGTATTTCTGCTACCTTTAAGACATGGTATATTAATTTAACAAAATTATATATAATCTTGGGTGTATTATGTATGCCTCATTTACTTTTTGCAACATTCATTATCTTATTTTTCATGTTTGAACCTGTCAATTGATAACACAGCTACGTCTCCTTTCAGAAGATCAGGTTTCAGATCAGAGAAGCAAAGTCTAATCACAATAGTCATTTGTGAAAAAATTAGGGTTTTATTAAATAAAAGGATGACACAAGCCCTTGTGTTTAATAGTCCAAGTTCTTGTAGGTAAAAGCTTTCTTTTTCTCTCTTTCCCATCTTTTCTGTCGTTTAACCAGCAACACAAGTAACAGATAAATATTTGGGGGTTTTTCCCCTAGTGTAAATGAAGGGTGGTGGCACAAAGGTGCTATAGTATGAATGATCTGTAGCACCAAGAACACATGTAGAAATTACTGAACATGTAGAAGTAAGAAATAACAAACTTTTATCTGGGCTTTTTCAGAATGACTATCCAAAGCTACTCACACATACTGATTGTGGGCAGTGGGGCACGACTCCACCAAAGGTAATTCAAAAGGCGTATAGGATCATCAGAGTACATAGTGCACCACCCTTTCTTAATGACTGAAAACTGCATTTTTACCAGCTTTTGTTTTAGCTGCAGGACCAGTGAAAATTACTTCAGTGCCCATCTCACAGAGTATATTCTTTCTTACTACTTACCTGACCAACAATTTCTGTGGTTGTGCAATGAAAATAGATATGTAATAGATCTAGGATAACCTTTTTATCTGGCTTGTCTCCTATTAAACCCAAATCTTTTCCATATCTGTTTTCAAATACAGCTGCACAAACAATTGTACTAGCACAGCTCAGAAGGTCGAAACTTGCATGCAGATATAAATTCTGCTTAAGCTGACACTCCTATAGAAAGATATGCTCATTAAATGACATAGCCATGAGAAATGGTTCACATTAAGGACCCCTTTATAATCTTGATATTCCAGGGCACTAGAAAGGTCATTTGGTAACCTGTGTCAGAGAAGCTTTGAGCCTGCTCACTTTCTTCACACCACAGCATCAAGAAAGCATAAGAAGTGTTTTCTTACTCCTCTAATCTCTAATAGTTTCCAAGGAAGTAAAGCATCAGCAACCTATAGCAAAGAAAGCCTCAAGAAACAAACGAAAACAAACCGCAACACGCTCCAAAACCCAATTGCTGCCACCACAAGGGTTATACAAGATTTTGTCTTCCACAGTCAGCATACACATGGCTTGCTACATATGCATAAAAAGCTAGGGGAAAGTCAGGAAATACAGAATCAATGATTGGTTTTGTTATTTATGAAAACATCAAAAGGGGGGAAGTTTTTTGTCTTCCTCCACCCCGTCAAGTACAATCACTTCCAGAGTAATGGGCAGTGGCCTGCACTAGTAAACACAGCACTTAATACTTCTGGATTAAATTAGTAAAAAGAACCTTTTCATTTTGTTGTGTTATAATTCCCTTGCCTCATCCTTTTGGCTTTGTAGAGAAGGTTAAGAACAGCCCAGTGGAAATTTCCAGCACACAGGCTGTGAATCACAGTCCTGGAGGTATATATAGGATTCAGTGAAGTCTACAAATAAATATTTTATTATGCAGAACTCTTTAAAAAACACAAAGCTGGAAAAGAAGAGATATCCAGTGACGTATCTGTGGTAATTACCTTCCAGAAAAAATTGTGACTATTATCAATGAATATTAGGACAAGAGGAAATGACATCAAGTTGTGCCAGGGGAGGTTTAGGTTAGACATTAGGAAAGACTTCTACACTGAAAGGGTTATCAAAGACTGGAAAGGGTCGCCCAGGGAAGTGGTTGAACCGCCATCCTTGGATGTATTTAAAAGCCATCTAGATATGGTGCTCAAGGACATGGTTTAGAAGCAGGCCCCGCAGAGTTAGATAACAGTTGGACTTGATGATCTTAAAGGTCTTTTCCAGGCATAATGATTCTATGATTCTATAAAGAAAAGGCAGCAATAGTAATTGTTCCACTGGAAGAGGTGGACAAGCAATAGCACTATAGTATGGTGATATGTCAAAGGAAGTAAGAGACTAGTGAAAGCTTGTGTTTTCTACTAAAAATGCAGAAAAATGAAGGCAGCAAGCGGGATGAAGGAAAAGCAGGAAGGAAAAAACATTCAGGATGATGAGCAAAGAGCACGTTATTAATAATTAAAGTGGAAATCCCTGCATTAGTGAGACAATTAACTACCAGTTTATTATTTATTTTAATTACCTGACCAGAAGGCAGCCCACATTAAAAAACCATGATTATATGTAGTAACTTTAGGTTTCAAGGGGATTAGCTCTTTTATAACCTGTGTTAACTAGTTTACAACAGCCATAATGTGCTTTTAAATATATTGGTTCTGTGGCTGCTGAGAAAGTGGGTTTTCTTTATCAGTTGACTATTGATTTCCTATCAATCCAAACACTGTTTTACCGTTTCTCTTATATGTTTTCCATTATGTTTTAAGATAACCTTAGACATACAGTAGGCAAAAATGGCATAAATTTTGGCCATGGGTTTGTGTTTTTTTTCCCAAATGGAGTGATTACTATGCAAAAGGAAGAAGCCCAAATCATTCAGTTCTTGTTCCAACAAATCTCCCAGAATCAAATCCTCCAACTGCCTTATGTTTCTCAGGTCACTCATACCACTGTGACCTGCACATAAAAACATCACCAAATCAGAAAATGAAACAGTGCGCAAAGTAAAAGAACACGTGAAAAAGCCCACCCCTCCACAATGAAGAGTTAGACTTGATCTCACTCAGCATCTGTTGCTGTCAGCTGCCCTCAGCATCTCATCTAGGCTTAAGTCTTGATAGACTATCTACAGTACTGGGCTGGAGGTATGATTCATTCACACTAGCACCAACTAAATAGGTAAACTGACAAAAGTCTCCAGCAGATGCAGTTAGACTAGCAGGAAAGTCATTTTATTTCAACAGCTTAGCTTATTTCTTGTCAAGTAACTTAGTTTAAAGCCCTCTGTTGTTCTAGTCCTTCAGTGGTATGGTTCTGTTTGTGTGGCCACCCCATAAAAATTCCCTTCTGACAGCATTGAAAAGGATGGTATAAATTAAAGGAAAAATTGCATTTCTTATGCTACATTTAAGAAGAATCAGAAAAAGTAAGGTCCGTCAGCAGTCTCACATAAACAAGTGCCATTCTAGATCTTACCGTAAACGAATCTCAAATTACTTTGAAACAAACAAGACAAAGGTGCAGGTGCAAAAATGTATCTGGACAGAATACACTGAAAAGTAGAAAGGTGACAGAAAATAAAAGGTTTGCATTAAGACAGAAAAATGTGAAAATTCAGATAGGTGCAGAGTTGTGAATTTTGACAGAAGGAATGAGAGAAATAGATGCCATTTTATGTACCAGACTTATGGTATTTCAGAACCCATTTATAGGCCAAAATCATTCAACTAGCTCAGAAAATGATATTTTCCTACACTAGACTGGCCCATCACTGGGAGGATTAAGGAATAATACATCTGAAATACACACAAGTGTTTCTTTTATTAGAACAGAACTGAAATCATTAAAAACAAGTAATTAAAAAAAGTCCATCAACTAAGTTCTTCTACATGTCTCGTTAATGTCATAACCACACCATTTTTAGTTAGACAAGGTCTCTAGCCAAATAATTGTTTATTTATATAAAATAGGGCTATGCTAACAGGAGATACTGCACAAAAGAGTAGATCAGCAGATTTTCTTATGATACCTCACTTTTAGTCCAATGATTTGCTGCTGCCAAAAGGGAAATCCATCTTCCCAATCCTCCCAGGCCTGAACTGCCTCTTTTTCCTTTCCAACATCTCTGGTACTTCCCTGGCTTCTCAGTGAGCTTACTCAGCTAAATAATTTACTTTTTTTTTTTTTTATATAATGTCTTTTTCTTCTAGCTTAGGAAGACTAGCAGGCTCTCCAAGGAGTCAGATGAGCACCAGAGCTCACATAACTGATTAGGTTCACAAAAGTAGGAGAGAAAAGAAGTCCAGCCCTACCCTCAGTCATGGCCTATCAGCCACCTCTTGAAACTTCACCTGAGCTATGCTACCCTGAGAAAATGCAGTGTGACGAGATTCAGATTGAAGTCTCTATTCTAAATTAGACAGAACCAGGATCTGTACCCCAGGAGGGTGTTCTTCCTACTATGGATCCCTTCCACAGTGAATTAGTCTGCCTTTGCATTATCATTACTTCCTTCCTGAATTTGAGAAATGTCTCCTGTAAAACCTTTACCTAAATAGTGCATTTCTACAAAAAGATTTGATCTTACTATATCAACAAGTGTCACCTCTCAAACATAATACATATATTCAAAAAGTCATGGCCAGTTGTCTGTGGGATTTTTCTTTCATACTGTGGAGTAATTTATAGGGAACACATGACAGCAATTAGCTGGAGAATATGTCAATGCAGTACAACTGAAACAGTATTTCTATAGAAAGACAGTAAATATGACATTTCTGTTAAACTCTGAAGTTCTACTGGTACCTGGCAATTGCTCTTTACAGGGAGGGTGAATGGCTGATTACACAGGGTGGAATTTCACTATCTTCTAGACATAAATGTCCCATCATCATTACACTCCTTTGCTCACTTTGACATAATTATGGCACTTAAGAATGTTGTTTTAGTACATCATCCTTTTCCTGTTTGCCTGTCACTACTTCTTACTAAGCTGCCTCTAATAGCAATAACTGTACCATACACTCCTCTAATTCTGCACTCCTCCAAGCAAACTCTCTCTTGTAATGACAGATAAGCAAAAAGGCTCCAATTATCCCTATTATAACAATCATGGGAAGATGCCCTTATAAGTTGGGAGGCAGCCTAAATTAAGGACTGCGTAATTGTCTGGAGTGATCTGGTTGCAAAAGAGGAACATGAACATTTTAATGAAGCCAGAAAACCAACCAGCGTTCTGTTGAATGTTCCTAGGCAGTGACTGACCATCTCATCTAGGCATTAAAAATACATTTCCTTCTAAGTCCTTCTAAGGCAATGTTCAACATGCTGAAAAGGGAACTAGGGTTTAAGCAGGCTGAGTTGGGCTTTTTTTCTGGCTTTAAAAAGAAGAAGGAAGATTTCTTTCTCACTGTTTAAAAAGATTTGATTTATAAGCTTCATCTAAGAAGGTTACCACAAGAAACTACCACATTCCAGCCCTGAGAAAATGATCATCAATAACATATAACGTAAGCTTTACTTCATAAATACATAAAAAGTATTAGTTACCCAGTAACGTGCTCAAAATACCGCTGCTCAAATCTGAATATTACTGAGTTTGAAATGTTGGATGCAGACCTTAAGCTCAAGAAATGGGAAATTATGCATTCAGATTCACTGGTTTGTGTGGGTAATCCAAGCATCCATCCATCAGAAAGGAAGAATAGTACAAAGACAGACTAATTCTCTCCCAGATAATTCTACCTACCTCAAAAATCACACCTTAAATATAAACATACGTGCTGTTCAAGACAGAATCCAAAAACTATTAATAATTTAAAAAATTATTAATAATTAAAAAATGGAAACATGAAAGAAAGAAAAAAAAAGGTGTTGAAACAATCAACTTCCTCACAGCGGAAAATAATCCTTGGAGAAATTTTGTATTCTGTTTTCAGAAATACATGAAAATTTGTAATCAAAAAACAAGGGATCAGCTTTATTACCTAGGTCTATGTTCCATGTGACAATAATAAGATATAGTGATCACCTCAGAAAATAATCTACATCAGAGTTTTTCAATTGGTTTGATGGATCACATGACTTTTTGGGGGGAAGAAAAACGGTCTACAGCCATACTATATCTCTCATGTTGTCTGGAGGCTGAGAAAGTGAGGGGAAAATAAATCGGTACTTTGCATATCAGTCCATGCAATTTTATTGCTTTTACAAAATCATACATTTTGTTATTTTCATGACACACCAGTCAGTCATTGACAACAGTCAAGAGCTCAATCCCTAGTATGTGGCGCAATCAGCCATCTATCCACTGCACTTCTTTGCATGCATATTTCACAGCTTTTTGCAGCTTTCCAGATCACCTTTTGAGGTTTTACCATCCATACACAGCACTTTTAGTAACACCGACATAGTGTGCTTCCACAGGTGGCTCCCTGCTCCCCCTTCTTCAAGAAAGGTCAGTTTTACCTGTGATATCCCCAGCAGACATATGCCTGCTCTGTTGTTAAAAACCTTCAAGGACAGAACAATCTATCCCTTAGAAATCCTAAACTTTTCCTGGTGTATGACATTTCCCTTTATGCAATTTGAGTCTATTCCTTCTTGTTACAGAGCTGGACACTAGTATTTTATTTCAAACTTCTTTTCTTTAAATTTATTCAGTAAGATTTTTCTCTTTAAAAACTCCTAGATTATCCTCCCAGATTTACTGGCAAAATTCCCATTCTCTTCAGTAATGTAGTATCTGGATCCATGACAATAAAAAACACATTATAATCCAATATTTCTTTTCTTCTATGACAAGCTTTCCAACAGAAAACAGGTTTAGTAAGTTGTCTGAACTATATGATATTCATCCAAGATGTCTAAAGGAACTCAAAGATGGAAGGAGGGGAGGAAGAATGCTAGGCACCAATATAGGTTAGGGGTGGAC